>VMDO01001227.1:0-221849 GCA_007922755.1 Pedetes capensis | reverse complement strand
ATTTTAAGTAAGAGTAATTTGATCAAATATTCCAAAGGCAAAAAATGTGCACAAAGAAGTCTTACACTACATTACATAAGTATTTTTTCTGTTTTATATATGTAATATAGATACACACATATATTCATAAATATATATGTATAAAGCAAACAAGAAATTATGTTCATGTCATTGAGAAATAATATTTCAAAGTAAAAAAAAAAGAGATATACATAAAAATAAGTAAAAAAATCTTTAAAACCTTAATTTAAATGAGAAATATCAGTATGGATTCAGGATTTATTTTTCTCTTCCTAAGACATTAATACTTCATAATCTATTCACTGAGCCTTGGAAATAATGACAGCCCAGAAGCAATAAACATTCCATCTTACCCAGATTGTGTGCTCTAAAACTACTTTTTAGTGAAAAAATTCAGATTTCTTTTGCAAAATGACTGCTTTGAGTTATGAACAAAAATATACAAGAGGAGCCTGGGAGATCTTGTCATCCTAGAAATGAAAAGTATCAGAAACTCCAACACCACATCAAAAGAAAGCAGCAGTCAACTTACTGAGTTCCCACTAGCCAGCAGCAGGACAGTTGGAATATCAAAAAGAATAATTATTGCAATGCACTGCAACACACATAGCATATTGTAAGCATCCATTAAATGCATATTACCACCTGCAGCCATACCACTGTGGCATCTTATCCCATCAGATCTTGTAAGCTAAGCAGGGTCAGCCCTGGTTAGTACTTGGATGGGAGACCACCTGGGAACACCAGGTGCTGTCGGCTTAGGAGAAGACCTGGCAACCCACTCCCAAAATACAACCAGCCATTGAAAACCCTCTGAATAGCAGAGAAGCACAATAGTGTTTAGTCTGTTGTACATAGGGTTGCAATGAATTGGACACTGACTTGATGGCACCTAACAACAACAACAAATGCGTATTCAATGAATGAATAGATTTAGCATTGTAGGTGTTAATAGGATATCATTAAAGGTACAGTCTACAATATTGATGGAGTAGTTCCTTCAGATATACACATATATTTTTATAGTACTATTAAATAGTACTATTTCTCTCTTTTTGGCCACCAAGAAGCTCAGAATCAAATGTGTGGCTCACTTATAGTGACTGTATACTCTTAGGTATCTGTGGCTCATTTTATTATCCTATGACTATTTTTGGCCTGGTTTATTTACCTCTTTATTTTTCATCCCATTATATGTTTATATTAAAAGCAGGAGAAAGATACTGTAGAGCCATAGTAACAAAACAGCATGGTACTGCTATAAAAACAGATATATAGACCAAGGAAATATAATAGAGGACCCAGTAATAAACCTAAGCAGCTATAACCAGTTGATTTTCAATGAAGGTGCCAAAAACATCCACTGGAGAAATGACAGCTTGTTCAACAAGTGGTGCTGGGAAAACTGGATATCCACATGTCAAAGAATGAATCTAGATCTCTATCTCTCACCCTGTACAAAAATCAATTCAAAATGGATCAAACCTTAATGCAAAACTTTTAAACTGCTAGAGGGAAAGATAGAGAAAACACTTCAAGATACAGGCATAGGCAAGAACTTTCTAAAAAGGGCTCCAATAGCCCATGATATAGTAGCAAGAATTGACAAATAAGATCGTATGAAGTTAAAAACCTGTTTTACAGCAAAGGAAACAACAGAGTGAAGACAGTGTCTACAGAATGGAAGAGAAATCTTTGCCAGCTGTACATCTGACAGGGGATTAATATCTATAACATATAAAGAATTCAAAAATTAAAAATCAAAAAATCAAATCATCCAATCAATAAATGGATAAATGAATTAAACAAATAATTCTTAACTGAAGTACAGATGGACAATAAATATATGAAAAAATGTTTAACATCTTTAGCCATCAGAGAAATGCAAATTAAAACTACACTGAGATTCCATCTCACCCCAGTCAGAATGGCTATCATCAAGATAACCACAAACAACAAATGCTGGCAAGGATACAGGAGGAAAAGGAACCCTTATTCACTGCTGGTAGGAATGTAAATTCATGCAACCACAATGGAAATCAGTATGGAAGTTCCTCAGAAAATATAAACCAGCCCACACCACTGCTGGGTGTATACTCAAAGGAATCTGTTATGGCTTGAATCTAAAATGTCCCCCAAAGGTCATGTGTTTGAACTAGGTCCCCAGGTGGTAGTGGTGTTTTGGTAGGGTGTAGATCTTTAGAAGATGGGATCTAGCTTCTGGAAGTAGATCACTGGGAGTTGGCCATTAGAGGTTTTACCCAGACCTCCAGTGTTATGGTTTGAATCTAACATGTCCCCCAATGGTCACATGTTTGAACATTTGGTCTCCAGGTGGTGGCAGTGTCCTGGGAAGCTATGGAACTTTGGGATGTGAGTCCCAGCTTGCAGAAGTGGGTCTTAGCTTTGCACAAGTAGGTCACAGGTGCTGGGCCTTTGGAGGTTTTATGAAGGTCCCCAGTTCCAGTAGCACTCTCTCTGCTCTTGATTGCCAAGAAGTGAGGTTCTGTGCCACAGGCCTGTGCCACTTCTTCACCACCACGACTGCCCTGCTGCCATGCTTGCTCCATCACCATGCATTCCTACCTCTATGGACAGACATCTTCTAACTATGAGCCCTAATAAATCATTCCTCCCATAAGTTTGTTTCTGTCAAGTATTTTGCAGAGTGACACACAAGCTGACTGATATAACCAGTTCTAGTCTTTCTCTCTGCTTCTGATCACTATGATGTGAGGTTGTCTGCCACAGGCCCTGCTGCCAGCTGCTCCACCATGCCTCTCTGCCATTATGGACTGAGATTCTTTAAGCCATGGGCAAAAATGAACCGTTCATCCCTTAAGTTCTTTCTGTCAGCTATTTTACCACAGCAATGAGAAAAGTAACTAACACAGATTCTAAGTCAGTGAACCACAGAGGTACTTGCACAACCATATTCATTGTAGGACTATTCACAATAGCCAAAATATGGAGTTAGCATAGATATCCATCTACAGATGAATGGATAAACAAACAATTGTGTTTCATTTAGCTATAAAGAAGGATGAAATTATGTCATTTACAGAATAATAGATGGAACTGGAGATTATCATGTTGAACAAAATAAGCCAAACTCAGAAAGACAAATACCACATGTTCACTCTCATATGTGAAATCTAGATTTAAATACACACACACACACACACACACACACACACACACACACACACACACACACACACGACTTGAAAGTGAAAGTAAAAGGGAGACTATTGAAGGGAAAGGGAACTAGTGGGAGGGGAAAGGGAAAGACATAAGAGGGTAATGGGGAATGAATATAAGCAAAGTACATGACATACTTGTATGAAAAACCCTTGTTGTTGTTGTTAGGTGCCGTCAAGTCAGTGTCCCACTCATAGTGACCCTACACACAACAGGTGAAACGCTATTGTTAAAGTGCTTCTCTGCTATTCATAGGGTTTCCAATGGCTGATTGATTTTGAGGAGTGGGTTGCCAGGTCCTTCTCCCAAGCCTACAGCACCTCCTGTTCCCAGGTGGTCTCCCATCCAAGTACTAACCAGGCTGGACCCTGCTTAGCTTCTGAGATCTGATGGGATCCGACACCACAATGGTACGGCTGCAGGCTTGAAAAATTCTTTGGGGGAAGAAAGACAAATATCACATATTTTCTCTCATATGCAGAATCTAGATTTAAAATTATATATATATATATATATATATATATATATATATATATATATATATATATATATATATTTCATGAAAGGGAGAAGGACCGGACAACCCAATCCCAAAAATCAATCTGCCATTAAAGACCCTATGAATAGCAGAGAAGTACTGACAATAGTGTTTTGCCTGTTGTACGTAGGGTCACTATGAGTTGGATACCGACTCAATGGCACCTAACAACAACAACAACAATTCATGAAAGCTGAAGGGAGACTATTTGGGAGGAAGAAAAAGACCAGAAGGAGATGGAGGGAACATGAGGGAGTAAGAAGGGAATGAATATGAGCAATGTATAATGATAGGCATGTATGAAAATGTTATAATGAGCCCACTATTTTGTATGCAAACCAAAAAATTACCAATAAAAATCTTTTTTAGTAATAAAACTTATTATATTGTATGCTAATTTTAAAAAATTAGAAAAAGAGCAGGAGTAGGATGGAAAATTAGAGTAATAGGGGTATTTCTGCCCAACATGGACAGAGATATATTACCAGAGGTGCCCAAAAATGTACATACATTTTAAGAGATGCTATCTGTGTATTACTTCTTGAAGTTGAATTGAATCACAATAGCAATGTGTAGTATGATGTTCACTTAAAAGATGGTATTAATCAAATGAATGCTTGTGCCACCACATGACAGAGAGGACAATCAAAGAAAATAATGAAAGCACAGCTGCCATTCAAGGAACACAAGACCATTTTTAAGTGGCATTTGAAATGCGAGAACACTATGGAAGTACAACAATGGAGGTGTGGGTTTGCAACAGAACCTTCCAACATGCCTAACAATCGCACAGATACATGATAAGTTTGAGATGTGTGGTAACCATGTGTGTTATGCAGAAGGGAAGATTTGGGAGGCCTCCAACAGCAATAAGTCCTGCTTCTTCTCTTATGGTAACCAGTGTGAGCACCTCTTGTAATTGCAGAAGACTTACAATCATCTTTTGTTATCAGTATACTGGTATATCGGGTATTACAATTTCAATACATTTTTTCTTTTCTTAAAATGTATATACATATTTTTGGCACCCTCTGTATTTGAAGTACTTCAGCCTTAGGTTATCTATAAAGAGATGAGACTGACTACACACAGATTTATGCAAAAATCTATATATTCAATACGACGACAATAATATTGTACTACATGTTCACTAAATTTCTTCTGGCATTAATATTGTCTGAAGTTTTAGTTCTCCATTCAGTATGTTAGTGTAGGCAGCAAATACATGGATAATTATAAGTACTAGGAAGTGTAAAATGCATTTCAATTGCATTTTTTTTTTCAGTATTGGGGAGTTGAATCCAGGGCCTTAGGCATACTTTGCAAGTGCCCTGCCACTGAGCTGTAGTCTTCAGCCCCTTTTTAAATTTTTTACCTTGAGACAGGGTCTTCCTAAATTGCATAGGCTGCCTCTGGACTTGAACTTGAGATCCTCCTGCCTCTGCCTCCCAATGTGCTGGGGTTACAGGCTGCACCAACTGTGCCAGGCTTTTAAGTGCATTTTAATCCATTGTGTTATGTTCTACTTGAGAGTTTACAAAAAACTCTCAATATAGATCACTTATAGTAAAAATAAATTTCACTTCTATTCCTTGAGCATACATTATGCTTCTGTGTGCAGTGAGCAAGTGTAAGCAGGGCAAAATGTGATTAAACCTCCCCTACAAGCCCCTTTGGGAGAAGGACCTGGCAATCCACTCCCAAGGCAATCCCGAAACAGCCACTGAAAACTCTATGAGGGTCGCTATGAGTCAACGGCACCTCACAACAACAACAACAAGCCCCTTGCCACACAGATCCTCAACACAGAAGATAGCTCATAATTGTAAACACTTTCTAAGAGGGCATGAGCACAAGATGAAGGTGAGAAAGTGTTGCATATACAGGAACAGATAGTTTGGTCAAGGGAAGTACGTGAAGAGTCACAGACTGTTAAAACATTGTTGACCAGCAATTTTATGCAAAAACTATTTCATGTCACTGGTTATTTTTCTGTAATTAAATATGAAAATGAAAGAATCTAAATAACATTCAATATACTTTATGCATAATGTATTGTAATGAAACTTTGTATATATCTTCTATTGTTGTTGTTGTTAGGTGCTGTACATATCTTCTATTGTTGTTGTTGTTAGGTGCTGTCGAGTTGTATCCGACTCATAGTGACCCTCATAGGGTTTTCAATGGCAGATTGTTTCGGGATTGCTTTGGGAGTGGGTTGCCACATCCTTCTCCCATTTTTGCAGTGCTGGGAATCAAACTCGGGACCTCAGAGACTGCAGAGCAGTGCTCTACCAACTGAGCTAAATCCCAGCCCATATCTTCTATATAACTTTAATAATTTTTTGGTATGATAAATGTATAGCATTCATGCATGTGTCATGGTACACAACAGGTTTTGCAAATATATCTAGTTTTGCTCCACTTTACTTTTTTTTTTTTATGGTACTGGGTGAGGGGGGTTGCTGAATCCAAGGTCTCACACATACTTGGTAAGAGCTCTGCCACTGAACTACACCCTCAGCCCCTTTTTTATTTTTTAAATTGAGACAGGATCTCCCTAAATTATGCAGACTGCCCACTGGCCTCAAATTTGCAATCCTGCATCTGCCTCCCCAGTGGCTGGGAGAAATAGGCATGCACCACCATGCCCAGCTCCACTTTCCTTTTGAAGCGTATACTCTATACACTTTATTGGGATTCTTTTTTATGTCAGTCATTATCTTTTCTAAAACATGGTCTTTAAGTTTTCCTGAAAGCTTGGAAGGTGAATCTTTGTAAAGGAGTTCTTTTAGCAGTAGTGGAGGAAGTGTCAGGTCCTGCGCTGCATTCATGGGAATCCTCAGTTATCCATTCCCTAGCTACTTCTAGCATTGTTTGTATCTCATTTTATTTTATAAATTGTAGTTACAATAAACTTACAATACATCGAATAAAGCACAATTGATCAGATAGAACACTACCTTTTCATACCATTGAACTTTCAGATTACTACTACACCTTTCAAAGTCATTCTGACAAAGCATCTGCAAAAAATTCTTCATGGTCTCACGATGTCATGAAATTTTTGAAGTGCTAAAATTGTGATAAAAACTTTAATATCTAGAAAAATAATTCCTTTTATAATAAAGTAAGCATGATCGAACACGATTAAAAAAGCTTTTACAAAATCCTATATTCCTCTGAGTTTTAAAGGTTGCAGAACCTAATGCAAGTGCAAACACAAGTTGACTCAATACTGGTCAATAACATTTGGGCTCAAAAACAAGTTTATTTGTGACTAGATAGCAATGTGTTAAGGAAGTGACCTTAGTTATCACAAAGTCCAATCTCTTTATTTTGTAGGTGAGGAAACTGAGTTGCAGAGAGGTTAAGGAAGGGGCTCAGTCACATTGTGAGTGACGGTTTACAATCTAGGTCTTCCAAGTTCAATGCTCCTCCTATACATCTTTAAAAGACTTTCAAAGGAGGAGTTGTGGCTGGCCTTTCACACATTTGGGGGGGCCTGAGGGGAGAGGCCTGGACTTGGGGGAGGGAAGAGACTGTGTAATGTGAGCCTGCAAGGGGGGGCTACGTGGAGGTGTAACCCAAAGGAAGGCAAGTTTGATTTGACAACACGGATTGGGATCTAGGATTGTGGAGACAATTGGAGCTGGCAGGGTCATAGCGGTCACAATTCTAGAGCTGTGGTTAGAAGTTTGTGGAGCAGGCCCAAGAGACAACAGGCACACAGCAAATGAGGAAAGAATACTTCTTAGGAGTGTTGGAACTTTTATGCTTTCTCCCAAGCAACGTACAGTGTACTGAATTAATCTGCTTCTCAGAAACTCAGTTTTGCCTTCTAGAAGAGGGAAACATGGTGAAAGTTCTTTCTTAAAGTTTTTGAAATGTCTCTTATGTTTTCCACTTACTTTTCTGGTTTCTAAATAATCATCCTAAGGCCTCCAGGTCTATAGCCATACCACCCTGGCATCCTATCCCGTCTGATCTCAGAAGCTAAGCAGGGTCGGGCCAGTTAGTTCTTAGATGGGAGACTGCCTGGGAATACCGGGTGCTATAGGCTAGGGAGAAGGACCTGGCAGCCCACTCCCAAAACAATCAGCCATTGAATAACAGAGAAGCACTGACATAGAGTGTTTTGTTCTGTTGTACATAGAGTCGCTATGAGATGGACCCAACTCGGTCGGCACCTAACAACAGGTCCTCCAGAACAGAGTTTGACTCAGCAAAAGGAAAAGCAGGGGGAAGAGAGATGGTTTCTCCAAATACATCTTTTTAGGGGATTTTACAAGCAGAATGGAAATACAGTGTATCCCCTGGCAGGGGTGGGAGGTGGGTAAGGAGGAGAAAGGAAGTGGATCTGCTTCACTCCTTTAGTCTCCTGTGGGTCTCCGAGAATACAAAGATTTGGATTCCTGGGCTTTGGATAATTCTAGGACTCTACCACCACTCCTTCCTCACCTGTGTTTTAAAGCCTCCCCCATTCCCTACCCTTCCCCACTCACAGTTCAAGGTCTTTCTACAGCATAGAGAACATCTGAACTCTCGAAGGCTATACTCAACCTTTTAGTTTTACATTACTTATAACTTTTCTTCTTCTCAACCTTAATTTATCTCTTTGATATACAATGCCTGAACTCCTCTGGATGCTTGGTAAAATTATGGTGAATCAGATTGGCTGCCAGTTTGGATTCTCACAGGATCTAGCAAAAGTGTTAAAAATAGTGTTGTTGTCATTGTTGTTAAAAACAGTAGGTTTTCTATAAACAATAGGTCAATGGAATGCAGGGGACACCTCCGGGCCCTTGGGCTAATTCACCCCTCCATGTAGGTATTTGGAGTTTAGCTTCATTTCACATACCTTAGTATAATCTAACATAAGTGGCACTGTAGCAGATGAAGCCTAGGCTGAATTTAAGTCTCAGCTCCATAATTTTCTGACCCATGGTGCCTTAGGTCATTCACTTCTCTAATTCTTAGCTGCCTGCTCAACAAAAGAGGAACAATACTATTGATACCTCATGGGTTTGTTGATGATTAAATCATACACTGTATAGAATTCATGTAAAAGTAACCAATACATACTAGATCTTTGATAAATGTTGGCTTTTTTCATTTCCACAGTTTAGAAGGACCATCTATTCAGAAGACTTGGGGCACATATAACCAAGATTATCCATCTTGTTTCTCTAAATTTCCTAACAGAATTCCAGGTTGTGAATCATTAATGTTTCTTCTAAAAAAAGAGCAATGATCTTTCTGCTGTTATTTAAAATCATATTTTGTAATAATAATAATAATAATAATAATAACAAATCCCAAAGCAGAGATCATATTCTTTAATTCAATAAACACTGGTTAAGTGTTACCTATTCAGTCAATGTGCTGAGAGCTAGGGATGCAGCCAGGACCAAGCCAACATGGTCTATGGTCTTGCTCTAGCACCTAGTACAATGCCTGACATATAGTAGGTGATTAATATGTGACTCAGACATGACCCAGAAACTAGGTTTGAGAATTGGCAAAAGAAAGAAGGAAAGAAAAAGAAAGAAAGAAAGAAAGAAAGAAAGAAAGAAAAGGAAAGAAAGAAAGAAAGAGAGAGAGAGAGAGAGAAAGAAAGAGAGAAAGAAAGAGTGAGCACCATATAAAACCCCTCAGTAACTTTTCAGAGTTGCACTGCTACCTAAAAGCACTTAGGTACTACTAGGTACTATTATGCAAATTATATGTGCATGATTTCCATAAAAACCAGTCACAAATGTCAATTAGTGCCCATTAATATGCAATAAAATTCTCATTTGAAAACTATTAAGAGCCAAGATTGAATTCCACTTGGCTGCCCTCTTTTAATGAGAACTGCTGTGAAGTATCAATGCTATTTCTCATCAGCCCGACAGTCAGGTGTCATAACAAATCAAGTTTTAGCCAACAGTAGGACCAGAGAGAATGATCCCTTGAAGGTTTCAGAGGCTGGTTTTGGACAGCTAAAATTTTATGCTACTATAGCTGAGACCCCTGTTTTGCTGAGTACTGCAAACACAGGGGCTGAGTGGATTCATTAAGCTACTTTGCTAATTGAGCATGGTGACACTGAGCACTCCGTTAAAGGACACTTGTGAGGGTGCCACACAGCTGGAAGAGGGTAAGTAGTAAGACTCCATTCCTGAAGTCAGTCTGTTTAGGAGATTGAGCTTTCTACCCCACAAAAGAGGATAACAAATCAAAGCCTTTAGAACTGCTGGGGCTCATCCCTGGAAAGCCTTCTAGGATGGATTTTTATACGTGAACTCACATGCTGTGTCTCTAAATTCCAGTTTCAGCTGGACATCGGATTTCTTAAAGTTTGTTCAGTATTGCTGTGCAACCAATACTCGTTGTTGTTAGGTGCTACTGAGTCAGTATCCGACTCAGTGATCCTACTTACAACAGGCAAAACACTATTGTCAGTGCTTCTCTGTCATTCATACGGTTTTCAATGGTGGATTGATTTTTGGGGGGAGTGGGTTGCCGGATCTGTCTCCCAAGCCTACAGTATCTGGTGTTTCCAGGAGGTCTCCCAACCAAGTACTATCCAGGCCCGACCCTGCTTAGCTTTAAGATCTGACAGGCTCGGATGGCACAGGGCTACAGCTAAAGGCATACTCATTGTAGGAGAGTAATTTGGGCTCTTTGAGGAGAAAGAGATGGAAAATATAAAAGATCAACATTAGGCTAGTCATTCTGTAGCTGCTTCCTTAGCAAAGTGTTCCAAATCTGGCCTGGAAGCAGATTGGAGAATAAGACATTCTAAATCTAGTCTGCCTGCAGCTGTAGCCCTGTGGCATCCGATACCGTCAGATCTTGGAAGCTAAGCAGGGTCAGGCCTGGTTAGTACCTGGATGGGCCTGGGAACACCAGAAGCTGTAGGCTTGGGAGAAGGGCCTGGCAACCCCCTCCCAAAAATCAATCTGCCATTGAAAACCCTATGAACAGCAGAGAAGCACTGACAATAGTGTTTCCCCTGTTGTACAGAGGGTCGCTATGAGTCGGATATCGACTAGACGGCACCTAACAACAACAATAACAAGTCTAGTCTAAGACAGTAGTTATCAAACTTTGGTGCACAACAAAATCACTTAGAGAGCTCATTAAACAACAATGGTTGCTGGCTCCCACCTCCAGAGTTTCTGACTCACAGGTCTGGACTCAGGCCCGAGAATTTGCATTTCTTTTTTCTTTGCTTTCCCTTTTTGTTTAAGACATGGTCTCACTATGTGGCTCAGTCTGGCCTTGAATTCTTGATCCTTCTGTCTCAGCCTCTTCAATGCTGGAATTATAAGCATGTCTCACCATGTGATGCCAAGAATTTGCATTTCAAACAAGTCCTGAGTGATGGGGGCTGCTGATGATCTGATAATCATATCATGAGAATCTGTATCCAGCATATGAAATACAGGGCCTTCATCAGAGTTTGAACCACACAAATCCTTGGAATAACATTTAACTCCAGGCTTTTGCCATGAGGCTTGAGCACACATATATCCATCAAAGTCACTTGAACTATTCTCAGAAGTTAATTTTAAGGAAATACTATTGAAAAATTTGACAATTAGAACAGCACTCAATTTTTTCATTCTTCAAGCCATAATTATTAAATATGTTTTGGTTATGAGATACTGATGAAAGCTATGGACTATTTCCTAAAAGGAAGCATACAAATACACAAT
Source organism: Pedetes capensis (assembly GCA_007922755.1). Lineage (NCBI taxonomy): Eukaryota > Metazoa > Chordata > Mammalia > Rodentia > Pedetidae > Pedetes > Pedetes capensis. Next base: position 210,383 of record VMDO01001227.1, on the reverse strand, counting down.
ATTGTACATGCAATATTGAGGGGGGATCACAGGTCACCCACCAATTTGCTGCAAGGCCCAGTCATCCCAAGTGAAGAACCTCATTTCAAACCACAGCTCAGCTGAAGCAAGAAAAAAATTTTAATTATTCATTCTAGTTTCTCATAAATGTAAGTATTTCTTGCGAACAAAGCATGATGCACTAACATGATAAAGGCTATGATAAACTCTGCCACAAATTAAAATAATATAAAATTTTGAATGTTTATTATCTAGTTTTCCAATCTACCTTTTAATCACAGATAATCTATTACATTACTATTTGTTTTATTTGCCCAATCTGTTCTATGTTCCTTTTCTTATAATTTTTATATCTCATTTCCTTACTACTCATTTTATTCTCCCAGTACTGGGAGGTTGAACACAGTGTCTCGCATGTAGTAGGCAAGTATACTACCACTAAGCTGCCCTCTTACACTCCCTCATTTTTATCTTGAAAGAGGGTCTCACCAAGTTCTACAGGTTGCTTCTGACTTCAAACTTGTAATCATCTTGCCTCAGCCTTCTGAGTAGCTGGGACTAGAGGCCTACAACAAAGTACCTGGTTCTCTTAACTTAAAAAAACAAGTCTGTTAAGCTGAGTGTGATAGTTCATACCTATAACGCTAGCACTTGGGAGGTTGAGGCAGGAGGATTGTAAATTCAAGACCAGACTGACCTTTTAGTGAGTTCCAGGCCAGCCTGGGATAAATAGGAAGAATCATATCTCAAAAAACCCAACCTATCCCAACCCAACCAAAGCAAACCTAGAACCACTTCTAGTGAGGTATAACTGATATACAATAAACTGGCAGCCTACTCCCCCCCCCCCAAAAAAGCAATCAGCCATTGCAAATCCTATGAAGAGCAGAGAAGCACTGACAATAGTGCTGGGCATGGCACACTGTGGGGTAGCGTTTCCTCTGTTGTATACAGAGCCTCTATGAGTCGGACACTGACTCGACAACACCTAACAACAATAGCACATATTTAAAGTGTCAACTTCACAGGTTTTGAGATACACACACACACACACCTGTGAAATATTCTTGCACTAAAAACAAAACAAAAACAGGTAATAATACTACTCCAACTTTTAAAAAAAGTTGTTCTGGCTATTGTTGGTACTACACATCTTCATATCAATTTTTCAGGTTATCAGTTTCTACACAAAGGCAATCTGTATTCTCACGGGACTGCACTGAATCTATTGATCAGTTAGGGGAGAATAACATCAATATTGAGATGAATAAGGTATATCTGACCCATGAATAAGGAATATCTCTCTATTTATTAAAGCCTTCTTTAATATATCTCAGAAATGCTTACTGGTTTTCAGTGTATAGATTATGCACATTTTTGTTAGCTATATCCCTTTCTTTTATATTTTAATGCTATTATAATTGTTTACATGGATCCTAATTGTTCAACAATAGTATATAGACAAAGAATTGATGTTTGTGCGTTGATATTGTATATTGTAACCACTGCAAAGGCATTTGACTGTGTGGATAATAATAAATTATGTATAACATTGCTAAGAATGGGAATACCAGAGCACTTAACTGGACCAAGAGGCAGTCATATGAACAGAACAAGGAAACACTTCCTGGTTTAAAATTGAGAAAGGTGTGCATCAGGGCTGTATCCTTCCACTGTACCTCTTTAATCTCTATGCTGAGCAAATAATCCAAGAAGCTGGACTTCATGAAGAAGAACATGCATCATGACTGGAGAAAGACTCATTAACAACCTGTATTATACAGATGACACAACTCTACTTGCTGAAAGAGGATTTGAAACATTTACTGATAAAGATCAAGAAACAAAGCCTTCAGTATGGATTGTGCCTCAACATCCACAAAACAAAATTCCTTACAACTGGGTCAGTTAGCAACTTCGTGATAAATGGAGAAAAGATTGAGGTTGTCCAAGATTTTGCTTTACTTCCTTTTACCATCAACACTCAGGGAAGCAGCAGTCAAGAAATCAAAAGACGCATTGCATTGGGAAAAGCTGTTGCAAAAGACCTCTTCAAAGTGTTGAAAAGTTAAGATGTCACATTGGAAATGAAGGTGTGCCTGATTCATGCTATGGTATTTTCAGTCACATCATATGATTGTGAAAGCTGGACACTGAATAAGGGAGACAGGAAAAGAACTGATGGTTTTCAACTATGATGCTGGAGACAAATATTGAATATACCATGGACTGCCAAAAGAACCAACAGATCTGTCCTAGAAGAATTATAATCAGAATGCTCTTTGGAAGCAAGGATGGCTACACTGAGTTTTACATAATTTGGACATGTGGTTAGGAGGGACCAATACCTGGAAAAGGATATCACGTTTGGGGGAGTGGCAAAGCAAGGGAAAAAAGGAAGACTCTCAACTAGGTAGATTGACACAGTGGCTACAACAATGGGTTTAAGTATCAAAAAGATCATGTACCTGGCACAGAACTGGGTAGCATTTTCATTCTGTTGAACATAGTGTCACTATGAGTTGGACCAGACTGGATGACACCTAACATCATTGTAGCCATGCTAAACTCAATTAGTTGTAGTAGTTCTTTGTAGATTTCATTGAATTTTATATATATATATATATATAGATAGATAGATAGATAGATAGTCAGGTCTCTATGGAAAAAATAATGACACTTTTATTATTTCCTTTCCTGACTAGATGCCTTCCATTTGTTTTTCATACCTTATTGCAGTAGCTAGGACCTCTAGGACAATCTTGAACAGAAGTGGTGAGAGTAGACATCTTTGTCTTGTACCTGATTTTAGGGGGAAATATCTGGCCTTTTGCCAATAAATATGACATTAGATATAGATTTTGCATATTTTTCATCAGGTTTAGGAAATTCTTTTCTATTCCTGGTTTGTGTTTAATAGATCAAATTTTCACATTCTTTAATACTTCTTGAATTAACTTTGTTAGTTGATATCTTTCAAGAAATGTTCTCATTTCATCTAAGTTGACAAAATTATTAAAATAAAACTTTATAATGTTCCCCTGTTATCCATTAATACTTGTAAAATAGGTAGTGATGTCACTTCTCAAATTCCTAATATTAGTAAATTATGTCTGCTCTCTTCTTCCCTTTTCAACCTGTCTAAAGGTTACCAATATTATTATTTTCAATGAGCCAGCATTTGCCTTCACTGATTTCCTGTACTTTTAAAATTTATTTTATTAGTTGGGTGTGGTGGCGTATGCCTGTAATTCCAGGGACTCAGGAGGCTGAAGCAGAAGGATCACAAGTTCAAGGCCAGAACTCAAGGCTGAGAATTATGAGCTTTCCAATCTGGCTATAGAAAACAGACACTATTCCCAGCCCTGTGTGATAAATGAGTACTGATCCCTCTAATCCTTCCATAGAAGAGTACTAATCCCTCTAATCCTTCCGTGGTTCCTTCTTTCTCCATCCCTAGGTAGTTTCCTCACATACACATGCTGATTGGTCATGAAGTGTACCTGTGAGAATCTCTGGAGTGTTCTCTATGGCTCTCTCTCCCCCAATACTCTGCCAAATGAACTCTAGTTGTATTGGTCTCCCTAGACTCTGTTTTTTTCAAGTCAGAGAGTCTGACTTCTCCTTCTTTTCACTATATTCTGAAAACTGCATCTTGGTATGCCTGTTTTTGTTTTACTTTGTTTCACTGAATATCATAAACCACGTATTAAAAATCTAGAGGCTCTGCATCATTTTCCCTTCTCAAAAGAATATGGAAAAGGCTTCTGCTAGGGTGTTGAAATAAAAACAGATTACTTTAATCCAATCAGTGACTGAACTGATTGGAAATTAGATTTCAATATTGTATAAAACCTAATCTGTTTCTGGTTTCCCCTAACCACTCAGGCATAATCCTTCAGGAGTCCCAATGAATGCTTAGGGTATTTTCCAGGCCCTTCCACCTTGGTGGGCCCCACACTCCAATTTTTATCTTCCTGGCACAATGAAACTTCAAGTAGCTCTGATTAGCTTCTCAGCTTTTTTGAACCTTCTGTTTGGATTTTTTTTTACCTCTTGGTCTGTGGTACTTATAAATCAGTGAATGACTTAGAAAGAAAACTGATTAGACTCCCAGGATAATTTCTCTGTGTCTCTTTTTTTTTCGTTAACATTGTTTCTCATGTTCTAGCTCCTCTGCTATCCTTGAAATCCAATTTTTTTTTCTCCCCAGGCCTAACAGACTGCAGAATACTCTGCTCAGCTCCTGTGACTCCTAGCAGTTGCTTATGGTTTAGTTAAGTGTGAATATGGAACACTCAATGAGTTTCTCTTCTTTCTGAGGTCTTAGTTCTCAAGTCCTAGCTGCTTTAGTAGGTCTTCTATGCCTTTGAATAATCATTTTCTAGTACTGTTTTCCTAGATGCCCTCCATGGGAGCAATGGACTACTGCTACTAGTCCATTATTGCCAGAAACAGATGCTTAATGCCCTGAAATATCTGTAACCTTAATTTTTTAATAGACAAGACTAAACAGTTTAAAGATAATATTTACTACACAAACACAAATGCCAGCATAAACAGCACGAGGTATAGCTACCCTTACTATTAACTACACAACCAATTAAGATGCATTACAGAATACATGTTATAAAGGACAAAACTATTATAGGAACTAGTTTTACCAGCATTATTACTCTGTACATATTTGAAAATTAAAAGCTCATGTGGAAGTATGTATTAACATAAAGGGTAATTTTAATACATATATGAAAATTAAAATTAAAGTTTTTAGAAACTAGTTGCAATAACTTTTATTCTGTGTTTCTTTTACTTTAGTGTTCAATCTAGGATATAGAAATATAGTCCAAAGCTGCTAAGCAAAACTTGCAGCACATAGACCTCAATAGCAACGTATCTGTCAACAGGACTTGATAATTTCTTTCCCTTGCTTAGCTAATGCTAGATTCACACTAGAGCTTCTGATATGGATTAGGGATAAAAAGTGCCCAGAAAGTGTCCACTAGCTCACAGGCCCACTTTCTATACCACCATTTTTTTTTTACAGAGGGTTTTAAAATCTCATCATTTGTTATTTTGTTAGTTAACCAATTGTATTTCACTTATTTGTACTTACCAGCTTCCCTTAATGCTTCTCTGGTATTTTCTCCAGCTGTGGTATGGTGGGGAATCCCACATTCCCCTCTAGTCTGATAGACTACACTTTTCCAGCCCAACAACAGCAAAACTGAACATGAAAACCAAGTATTCCTGGGAAGCTCACTCCTAACACCAGGTTTGTTAAAATCATTTGTTTAACAGTGTTCACATCTGTTGCTTGGCACTGATCCTTAAGCTCTAAGACCCCTGCCTTCTTAACTAATTATGCTCATGTCAAATAATCAGTTACAGTTGATTGACTATATACTTAAAAATTCCTCAAAGCCCAAGTCCCAGAAACAGAGAGAGAAAACTGAGACAGGAATGGAAGGACTTTTCTCAAGCAACTATTAAAGATGGCACATAAAAACACCAGATATGGCTTTATAAGAAAGCATGCCCCTCCCCCACGCCCTGCTCCTCAGATGCTCTTGCCACAATGCAGATGGTGTACAGTTTCACTACACAGCACGGAATAAATGAGCAAGGCGACTGTAAATAGTCTGCCTAACCCAAGGCAAGACAGACACAATGCAACTGAGATCTTGCAGACCCCATACCACACTGAGCCGATATAGTCTACCCTTGGCACAGAGGTGTACTCCCTGCAGACCCTCCTGCTAAACACACAGCCCTACTGCAGGATGGCAGGGAGGAAAGGGGGAAACCATGTTGGAGAGGAGACCCACAGTGAGGATTAAAATTGTGTGTATTCCCTTTGGTCCAGAAATGCCAGTTTAGGAAATCTCTCCCATGTAAATATACACTAAAATGTATAGGGATTGGGTATACAGCTCACTGGTTAAGTGTTCATTTAGCATGCACAAAGCCGTGGGTTTGATCCTCAGCACCACACATAAACCACAACAAAAACAACAAAAAACCAACCCACAACAACAAGAAAAACAGGCCAAAGTGTATAAATGCAGATAAATGCAGAATGTTTGTTGTGGCATAATTTGTTGTGTAAAACAAAATGTGAAACAAGAGGAAAACATGAATATCAATGGAGAAATAATGAAAGAAATATGGACTTTTCTATAATGGAATATTAAGTACCTGTTAAAAATTATAAATTGGATCCCTTATATGTGTTCATCCAGGATAATGTACATAACATAACAAAATGAAACAACAGAGTAACTGGTACTGTATGATTTCATTTACATACAAAATAGAAAACAATTCTACATTTGTCTGAATATAGAATAATGTGATGGAATGTACACTGAACTTTTGACAGTGGTTTTGTCAGAAAGATGGAGAAAGTGAAGATTTAATAATATTTTCTTATATACGGATTTCCTACTGTTGTTATTGTTAGGTGCCATCAAGTTGGTATCTGATTCATATAACCCTATGTACAACAGGTAAAACAATATTGTTACTGCTTCTCTGCTATTCATAGGGTTTTCAATGGCTGATTGTTTTTTGGAAATGGGTTGCCAGGTCCTTCTCCCAAGCCTACACCATCTGATGTTCCCAGGTGGTCTCCCATTCAAGTACTAACCAGGCCCGACTCTGCTTAGCTTCCAAGATCTGATGGGATCGGGTGCCACAGCGGTACAGCGGCAGGTGCTTTTCTACTAGACTTGTTATAATGTGTATTGCTTTCATGACTTAAAAATGCAACAAAGTTAAAATTTTTAAAGGATTTATTGAGACCTTATAATTGTAGGTAATGCCAGTCCCAGAGGTCAATAGGGTATGTGCTTCTTTGGCATTTGATTTTAATTGATCCTAATGGTCAATTTAGCCTGCAGCCGTAGCCCTGTGGAATCCGATCCCGTTAGATCTCGGAAGCTAAGCAGGGTCGGACCTGGTTAGTACCTGGATGGGAGACCGCCTGGGGACATCAGAAGCTGTAGGCTTGGGAGAAGGGCCTGGCAACCCCCTCCCAAAAATCAATCTGCCATTGAAAACCCTATGAACAGCAGAGAAGCACTGACAATAGTGTTTCCTCTGTTGTATAGAGGGTCGCTATGAGTTGGATACCGACTCAACGGCACCTAACAACAACAACAACAACAACAATGGTCAAAGGTAGATAGCAACTTCTGCTTCTGGAGAGAGGGCTCGCCTTGTGTCACTCAACAGAAGCCAATTAAAGCACAGAATCCACAGTGCCCCTGGACAGGGGCCCAGTAGTTATAAAATGAAAATCATATCTACTTCTCTAAAGCCTCAGCCATAGAGCCTCCCCAGGGGTCACCTGAGCCAGTGAGCAGCCAGCAAAGGCCTGGATGAGAATAGCGCAGACTTTTGTCTGAGAAAATCCCACCACTCCAACTACTGACAGCTTTTGTTTGCTCCTATTCCATACTTCAGAGATGAGAAACACAAAGCTGGCCCAGCCTCTGTAGGAGAAACTGCAGGAGAGCTGCTGCTGCCCAGGCTTGAAGTTGTCTGTGTTAGGACTTTGATGGAAGATTCTTTACAGCACCATTGGAAGCCACCTGTGGACCTTCCCCAATTGCCACCCAGAGAATGGCACTGGCTAAGGCAATAGTCCTGGAGATAGACTTGGCTCAGTTTTTGCAATATGGTTTCATGTTAATAGACCCTTTCGATCTTCTGGAAGCAACAGACATATGATACTCAATGACAAAGAAAACACAGGCAGAAGCTAGCAGTCTATGAAGAATTAACTATTTAAATTATTCACTCAGCTTCCACCACTTTTTTCTCTTCTTCTACAATCATACTCTCCCCTACCCCTACCTCTTCTTCTATCTCCCTGCTTAACCTCTTAATAGGCTTTTCTAGTTGTCATAGAAATTCATGCTTATTGAAGCAAACATAGAAAAAAAGCCTGCAGCTGTACCCCTGTGGTGTCTGATTCTGTCAGATCGTGGAAGCTAAGCAGGTTTGGGCCTGGTTAGTACTTGGATGGGAGACCACCTGGGAACACCAGGTGCTGGAGGCTTGGGAGAAGGACCAGGCAACCCACTCCCAAAAAGCAATCCGCCATTGAAAACCCTATGAATAGCAGAGAACCACTGACAATACTGTTTCCTCTGTTGTACATAGGGCCGCTATGAATCGGGCACCGACTCGATGGCACCTAACAACAACAACAACAACAACAACAACAACAAAAATCATTTATATTCTGACCACTAATATTTTGGAACAGTTTACCCTCCTAAGTACTCTACATTTGTGAATCCTTGCAAGTGTAAACGAACATCTCATGTATGTAATTAGTATCATGGATGAATATGAGAATATGAGAATATGAATATGAGAAAATGTGTGGAAGTGTGAAAGAGGGATTTGGACAGAGCACTACTTCTGGGTCTTCCATTGCTGTGCTGTGTGTTTCTGTGTTAATCCTGTATTAATATTCCTCAGACTGACTGTGACAGCAGCCTCTGTACCCCTCCCCACCCTTCTCCTTACAGCTGCTATGGAAGCCAGCAATATTTGTATTAGAAGATTCACCTGAGTGGTTATTTGATCTTCTTTCATCCCAGTTTCTCATTTGCAGATAATTGGGTATCAACAACCCTAGCAGGCTACCTTTCTCTTTCCTTTCCTGTATCTTGCCATTAGCTCTCCTTTTCCTTCTTTACTCTGATCTTCTGGGTTTTTCTTAGCAGCATGCAAAAGCAGGCATCCATTACCAGCTCAGGCATAATCGCAGAATCACTGAAATGCCTGTACAGAAAAGGCACGCAATTAAGCATTGACCCTGTTCACCTGTCCAGAGGAAATACGGTCATAACTCACATGGCTCTACCAAAAGACAGACCACTTCATAAAGAAAATCAGGAATATCAAGGTCAGAGTCAAGAAGGGCTTTATGGATCTGGGATCATGCCAGTCCAATATTTTTAGGTCGTTACCGCAGCTTCGGCCCAGGCTTCACCTTTAGGCCCTTAATAGTTCCCTAGTTACGATATTTATTTCTGCTTTCTCTCTCAAGGTCTTCCCAACTACTCTTGAAAAATCAAGATGGAGAGCTGGCAGTGCCCACTGTGAATTTGACGTTCTGGTAGAGGCAAATGGCAATGGGAAGCCCAGAGCACACTTTCCTGGGTGTTCTCAAAGTCACTCTGGAACCTGTGTTGCCCATGGTGACAAGACAGGAATTCCAACCAGCAAGGCTCTGGAGAACTGTGAAGGGTCTTTAAGAGGCCTTCCCATGAGATTTCCTTTCCTTGTGCCAAAAAATCCCTTCCTCATCCCCATCAGAACTCCTGAGCTTTCTGGCTAATCCACACATAGTTGGCCTTCTCCTATATCTTTAAGTTCTCTGTCTATGAATTCAACCAGCCCCAGTCTAAAAATATTGAAGAAAGGAAATTTGTGTCTATGATGAACATGTACAAATTTTCCTTGTCATTATTCACTGAACAATGGAGTATAACACTATTTACTTACCATTTACATTGTATTAGGTATTAGAAGTAATCAAAAGATGATTTAAAGTATATGAGAGGATGTATGTAGGATATATGCAAATATTATGCCATTTTATATGAGAACTTGAACATGTACAGGTCTTGGTACCCACAGGGGTTCCTGAACAAATTCTCCATGACCACTGAGAGATGGCCAATTATACAGAGCTCCCCAGTGCAGCACTCAACACTGACTTCCCCAGGGCCATCACTTCCACGATTATCTCTTCCTGATCACAACCATTGGGTATGGATAACTGATAGGTTAAATACCCCTCTTACCTATCTCATTCCATGTTAAAAAAACTTAACACCTTGGTTTATTTTCCAACTTTGTTTTGAGACATGGTCTTGCTATGTAGCCCAGACTATTCTTCAACTTGTAATCCTCCTGCCTTAGCCTCCTGATTATTAGGATTACAGGAATTCACCATCACATCTAGCTAATAAATATTATTATTTTTTTTGGCGGTACCAAGAATCAAATCTAGGACTCCACCACTGAGCTACATCCCCAGTCCCTCAGTTTATTAAGACACATGGTCACTTTTGAGCAGGAACCCACAGCCTGAAGGGAGGATACATATAGAAGGTGGCCAGCAACCCTATCTATGGATTACTGATGTTCATGACCTCAACCCTAGACTGCTAGTCATCTCTTTCATCTCAGCGTGGCATGCTGGTCAAAGTAGGCCTGGGTTCTGTAGGCATGGTCTACCAGCCTCCTTACTAAGATTTCTGTTGTGTGGTAACCCATCTCTGAAGCATACCAGCCTAGATTTGGATTCAGGTGATTAGGAGATCCTTAAACCTCAATTCCCCCCGCTGAGCTAAAAAGGTCATCATGGAGATTGGAGGACGCACCTTGCAAGTCCATGAATTCTGTTCACCTTGGAGCATTCTGAGCATATGTTTGTTGGGAGAGGCAGGAAGATGGGTGGTGAGGCATGTTCTGGGAAGGCGTGTGACTGTACTGAATGAATCTAACTTCTTCTTGTTACCTCCCTTAGAATAGCCTGCACAGTCTCTAGATTTAGCATAGCAGAATATTCTGGAAATGCCTTCAACAAAGATACCTCAAGGCCTTCCCTAGGCTGGATGCACCTCCCAAGAATGGCTCAAAATCTGACCTCATTTCTAGTTAAAATTTATAAGCCCAATCCAACAAACAGACAAGGTCCACTCCTGTGCCCTTCAGAAGCTGGCCTTTTACTCCCTGGCTTTCCTCTCATTGCAACCCTGCCCTGGCCCTCCCTGCAACCTCTTCTCACCTTACTCAGACCACACTGGTGCTTTGGCCCCAAATGAAATACCTGCTCAAGTTATACTGTCTCTCTGGAAATGTCCTACACCACACCTGCCAGTCAGAGGCACATGTCCCTCAGAAGCCAGCCCCAAAGCCACTTCTTCCTTGAAAGAAAATAATGATTTCCTCTGGAATAGTTATTTCCCTGTTCCAGGACACCCTGGCTAGCCTCCGTCCGTGCTCCCAGACTCTCACAGCAGAGTGTAATAATGTAAGTATAGCACTGGGCTTAGTTATCTAGTTATCTCCTGTAGGACGTGTCCATGTCAGGGTCAAAGGACTTGTGCCTTTTATAAGGCCAGTTATTCCATTCTTCTATTTGGAATGGAGGCATCCCACATTAATTAATCATTCCTAACACTAACAAGTTCTTTTTCACTATCCCCTTTGGACTCCAACCTTTAGAGTACTACATTAACAAGTTCTTCTTTTCTTTTTTCTTTTTCTTTTCTTTCCTTTTTTTTTTTTTTTTTTTTTGAGTCAAGGTCTCACTGTGTAGCCTAGGCTGTCCTGGAACTCACCAAGTCCAACAGGCTGGCTTCAAACTCATAGCAATTCTTCTGCCTCTGCCTCCTGAGTGCTGGGATTACAGACATGCACCACCATGACCAGCTCAAAATAGATTTGCTTTTTTTTTTTTTTTTTTTGTGGTACTGGGGAAGGAGTGACCCCAGGGGCTCCCTCCTACTTTGCAAGCACTCTACTGCTGAGCTATACCCCTAGTCTCTTTTTTAGTTTATGACTTTGAAACAGGGTCTCACTAAGTTATGCAGGTTGCCTCTGGTCTCTAACTTGTCATCCTCCTGCTTCTGCTTCCCCTGTCACTGGGATTACAGGCATGCTCCACTCCACCTGGCAAGCCCTTCTTTTCTGAAGCCATTTTCAACAGCACGTGTTTGATCTAGATATGCTGAAAACTCATTTTTATGTATGTTCATTCTCCCCCATCCCTACAAAGCAGGGTGTCCTGAAAGGTGGAGTTCAATAACATGGCACGTCTCAGGCCATATCATCAGTCTCTGAGTACTGTACGATTATGACAAGCATCTCAGAAAAACGCCTTGAGAAATCTAGATGGAAACCAGTGCCCCATGGAAACACATAAATATTTTATCTGGCTCTGAATAAGACTCTTGTTCATAAATATTTAAACACCTCAGTAGGCTAATGCTCAGAGGCTGATTAAAGTCAACTTGTACTGCGATGGAGAAGCTGAAGGGGCAGGCAGAGAATAGAACAGTAATGACAGGCAACATCCTACAGTGTCTCTTTTAAGGACCTAAAAACATTTAAGGTGTCTCCAAGGGCTCCTTTGATTTGCACAGGTACTCATTGTCAAGTGCTGTCCTTCTGGAGTGGGAGGTAGGTCAGCCCCAAGTGGAACTGTCTAGCGGGGCACTGGTGGGGCTGCCCGCAGGCTGCCAGGTCAGTCACAGCCCCCACCACCTTGCCAGACTTCTCTCAGCACGAGTAGTGCAGAAGGTTTTCAAATAAAGTACTTAGTGCTTGAAATGAGGCAGACTTTATAAGGATATTAATGGCCACTTTGTTCAAAATAGCTCCAAACTGGAATCAACCCAACTATCCATGAATAAAAGCATGAATAAACACATAATAGATGTTCATACAATGAGTACTACCTTAGAATAAAAAGAAATGAATTACTGATATGCTCAACAACACAGATGAATCTCACAGACATTATGTAGAGCAAAAAGAAGCCAGGTACAAGAGTACACCCCATATAAGTGCATTTGTATGAAGTTCAAAAACCAGCAAAATTCCAGATTATAGGAATCAGAATAAAGGTTACTTCTAAAAGCAGCACGAGGGAAATTTCTGGGACTGAAATTCTAAATATCTTGTTTGGGAGGTGTCATCTTACCCAGCCCAGCTTCTAAAACGGGTTTTGGCTTAGAAGTGCTACGAGGATAAAAGAGGTCACAGATCTCCAAGATCATCATTTACCTATAAAATATTGATTATCTGAATTACCTAAAAGGACTTCTTGTATTTTACCAAGGGTTGCACAACTCTTATGGGAGACAATGCTTTGTGTCATTTAATTATCTAATTAATTTAACAAAATTTAGCTCAGTTGGTAGAGCGCCACTCTGCAGTCTCTGAGATCCCGAGTTCAAGTCCCAGCACCTTAAAAATGGGAGAAGGATGTGGCAATCCACTCCCAAGGCAATTCCAAAAACAAAACAAAACAAAACAAATCAGCCAATGAAAACCCTATAAGGGTCGCTATGAGTGGGACACGACTCAACAGCACCTAACAACAACAACATTTATTAAATGCTTATCATATGCCAAACAGAAACATAACCATAAATAAAAAAAGTCTTTAGTACTTATAGAGTTTACATTGGAGTGATGGATATGCCGCAAAGAACAAGGAAACAGATATGTAATGTCACATAGTGGTAAATGCCAGGAAGGAGGACAAAGCAGAGTCAGATGATAATGACTAATGTTATTTACTTATTTGGTTTTTTGAGACAGGGTCTCATTTTGTAGGCCAGGATGGTCTCAAGCTTGCTTCAATCCTCCCGCCTCAGCATCTCTCCTCAGCCTCCTGAGTGCTAGGATTACAGGCATGTGCCACCAAGCCCTGCTTGACTAAGGCTACATCAGGTAGCCAGGAAGGGTCACACTGAGGAGGTTGCATTTAAAACACCTAAAGGAGCCAAGCAGTGGCATACAACTGTATGTAATAGCAGGAATTTGGGAGACTGAGGTAGGAGGATCTCAAGTTTGAGGCCTGGAGCAACTTGCATAACTTAGTGAGACCTTGTCTCAAAATAAAATATAAAAAATGGTCTGCGGGTCCAGCCCGGTGGTAAAGCACTTGGAAAGCATGTGTACTGGGTTGAATCCCTAAGTACAAAAGGAGGAGGAAGAGGAGGAGGAGGAGCAGGAGGAGGAGGAGGAACAAGAGAAACAACAACTCATCTTTCTCCAACTTCATCTAGAAATGCCCTGTGGCCAAACAGCAAAAAGTGAAATATCAGAACACTCAACAGGAAACAAATTGTTAAGCATCCCTTCTCCTTTCCATACAGTCCTTTTCCCTTCTAGACTGGAAGCTGCTTCCTCAACTCACATTCTGGGTCTCTCCTATATCACATTTCTGCCTTCACTAGACTTGATGTCCTCTATCCCCAGACTACCATTACTCTGCCTCTGACAAGGCCAACCCTAGACATTATTGGGGAACAGGGAGAAGCTAAAAGCTAGAGCTAAGAGATAGAAAAGCAACGGAGCACTCTAGAGACAGTGGTGGCCCTGAAGTGGAATCAGGCTGGCAAAATGAGGACCAGAGAGCCACCTCCACTCCTCCCAAGGGATCCTTAACTCAAGCAAACCCTGCCAAAGCATTTTATTATCCACACTCAAATCACCTTAACCCATGTGCAAATGCTTCCTCTGCCATTTGTCTGCAGTTCCATTTTCTCCACCTGCAGCAATGAAAGAATCTGTTTTTACAAGCCTGGCTGCTACACAGACTATTGGGAGACCCTCTGTACAGAATTTAGCTATTGGTGGGAAAAAATTAGTTTTTCTTTTGAGGCCTTGCTACCTGATAAACACATCAACACTTTTTCCAGTTTTTAATCCTCTAATCATTCCCTTTCACCTAAATATACAAAAATGTAATGTCATCTTCCACATCCTGGTGTAAAGAACTACACCAGAAAAGACATTTTATTATAGGCGAGGTCATAACTTACCTATTACTCATGTATGCACTATGAAGAAAACCAACAAAGTGGTTAAGAGTAGCCATGACATGACTTCTCTTCCCCCACGGATTTCTAGTCTGAAATGTTAACAGAACTCGATTTTAAAGAGGAATCTTCAGGATCTTCCCCTGCAGGAGCACGTGCAGGCCCAGAGTTCTAACTGAAAAGTCTCTAGTTTCTGACGAGGCCAACTTGGAAAAGGCTGCTGGCCAGCGTAGAGGATGCTACAGCGCCCATGTGACTCCTGTGTGCCCAGAAGCAGGGCAGCTGGACAGACCACAGTATTTGTCCAATAAAACTTTCCCTTTTTCAGACTTCACAGTGGAAAGGGAAGCCCAACTGCTTTAAACTCTGCACCCCAGGGGTCAGTGTGCCCCCTGCAAGGTAGATTTGGTGACCCACTCAGCCAGGGGCTCTGGGAAAAGGCCAGGCCGTGGGAAAATGTTCTGAAATCTCTTTTCCCCCAGCACAGCCTGTATGGAGCCCATTCAACAAAACAGAACCGCCACAGACCTCTTCACACCAAATTACAGTACTCTCCCCTCTCTTCCCGAAATTGCCGCTCACATCCCCATGAGTGACCCCGTGTCCTCCCCAAGTTTCTAAGAATTCCTTCTCCCTTTACGAAGAAACTGCCCACATCCTCGAGGAGAGGGGGCCCCTCCCCCCTCCACGTCTTTCTAGGTGTCTGATGTTTTGTGGATAGTGTCCACAGAGAGGTCCAACAAATCCCGAGCCTGGGATCCTCAAGGGCGCCGTGCTCACCTCACCGGGTCCCCGACCTCCGAGACGCGCCAAGCCCGCGGCTTTCGGCGGGACGCCGGAGGTCTCCAAGTCTCGCATGGGCTCGCGGGGCTGCAGGGGACCAGGAGGGTGGGGGGGCACAGGCGCCGATCCGCGGCCCTCGGCGCGCCGGGAGCGTGGAGGCGGCGGGGCTGCGGCGCCGGCTCTGCGGGGTGCGCGGCGCGCGGTGCCCTGCGGGGCCGCGCCCGCCGCCGTCCCTCCTCCCCTGGCACCGCCCCGCGCGCCGCGTCCGGACCCTGCGCTCCGCAAGGCTCGCGGCTCCGGGAACTCCCCGCCCCGCAGCGGCTGCGACCCCAGGTCCCGCTCCGGGCTCGGCCTCGGGGTAGCCTGGCCACGCAGGCTCCGGCCGTCGCGCTCGCAGACCCTCCTCGGTGGGCGCTTTTCCCGGACACCTACCCGGGCGTCGGGCCATTGGCTGCCAGGGAGCTGTCCTGGGTCGAGGTTCCTCAGGCTCAGGTCCGGAACCGGCTGGGTAACGAGACAGGCGGGATTCCACTCAAATACTCACTTTGACTTGACTTCTCTTCTCTTCTCTTCTCTTCTCTTCTCTTCTCTTCTCTTCTCTTCTCTTTTCTCTTCTCTCTTCTCATCACTTCTCTTTTCTTCTTCACATTGGATTTGTGTTTATTTTACAATTAGAAGGGCATGAATGTTGCTTTGAACAGGAATGCAAAAAGGAGGCCACAAATAAGATGTTCACCTCCAGGTCACTGTCCACTCCTAAGAAGTGTGTGAGACTTTATGTTCAGGACATGCTTAAAGAGAAGCCATAGACTGTGAGGGCTGGAAAGGGTCCTGGGAATTCATTTTGGCTTTCATATCTTCATTACTTTTTTGTAAAATCTTAGACTTACCTGTGCTTGCTGGAGAATTCTACTTTTTTTTTTTCTCCATACATATGGAACCCCAGTCTTGGGGCAAGCACTCTACCACAGAGCAACATCCCAGCCCCTAAATCCCACATTTTTGCCCCTGGGACTCATGGGGGTAGGGGTGGGGCAAGTAAGGCCACCTGGACTCCAACTCTACAGAGGCAACATTTCACATGCTTTTTGTTTGTTTGTTTGTTTTACACAGTATGTTACTCAAAGGCTTCCTTTCATAGAAAAAGTTTAAATTTTCACAGCTGGGAAGCAGCTTACCTTTCCAATCTTCTGTCTATGCAATTCTTGTGTTCTAGTTATACCAAATTGAGCCAATTGCCATTCTTTGACTATACCCCGGGTTGTTAATGCTTCTGCTAATTTTGCTCACTCTATTCCCTCAGCCTTCAGCCATAGCCCTGTGGCATCCCATCCTGTCAGATCTTGGAAGCTAAGCAGGGTCAGATCTGGTTAGTACCTGGATGGGAGACTGCCTGGGAACACCAGAAGCTGTAGGCTTGGGAGAAGGACCTGGCAACCCCCTCCCAAAAATCAGTCTGCCATTGAAAACCCAATGTACAGCAGAGAAGCACTGACAATAGTGTTTCCCCTGTTGTACAGAAGGTCACTATGAGTTGGATACTGACTCAACAGCACCTAAAAACAACTACTATTCCCTCATCCTCATTTCTCTTACATCATCTCAACCTTTTGTGTTGATCCCAAGCCTTCAGTGTCCTTTAACAATGTTTTTCCACATTTTCCTAGTCAGCTCTAGGAGATCAATTAAAGTCTCTTTCCTAACGTTCTGTGTCTGTTAGAACCCTCAGTAAGTTCCTATGTTACAGCTGGCTGTATCTTTCTGTCTCACTACTAACTGCGGGGGGCCTGCAAGGCCTGGTATATTTCTGATTCACCTGCTTCCCTCAAGGCAATTGGCTTTAAATAACTATTCTTTGATTGGATGTAAACTGTGTTTACAGCAAAAATTCAAATACATAAAAGTATTAGGAAGAGAATGAATCCTCATATCCTTTAATAGCCACTGTTAGCATTTTGGTGATGATTGGAAAGTGGCTTTTGGCATTGAGGAATTGGCTCCCTTGGAATGGGTTTTTGGACCTCTGGCTCTGGCTGCTCTCTGCCTGCTGCCCTGGGATGCAGTGAGGTTGTCTACCACAGGCCCCAATTAATTCTGATTAATATTGACTTAATTTCAGTCATATATAAAAATTTGCTCCAATATAGCTCCATTCCCTCCATCCTCCTTTGCACTATTATTTTCATTTGAATTGTTTTATATAAGTCCATTAGTTATTAATTATTAATTTTATAATTGCCTACAGCTGTAGTAGCATTGTGGTCTCTGATTCTGTCAGATCTTGGAAGCTAAGCAGTATTGGGCCTGGTTAGTACTTGGATGGGAGACCACTGAGGAACACCAGATACTGTAGGCTTGGAAGAAGGACCTGGCAACCAACTCCCCAAATCAATCTGCCATTGAAAGCTCTATCAGTAGCAGAGAAGCACCAACAATAGTGCTTTGCCTGTTGTACATAGGGTCACTATGAGACGGATACCGACTTAATGAAACCTAACAACAACAACAATTTTATAATTAGTTCTTGCTTTAGCTATTTTTGTGTGTGTGTGTGGTACTGGAGGGGTTGAACCCAGGGCCTCACTCATAGTTTGCAAGCATCCTACCACTGAGCTGTACCTCCAGCCCATTGTTTTACTTTTTATTTTGAGACAAGTTCTCATTAAGTTGCTCAGGCTGCCTCTGGCCTCTAATTTGTGATTCTCCTGCCTCCCAAGTCTCTGGGATTACAAACATGTGCCATCACACCTGGCTATGCATTTGTATTTTAAATCACTAGAAGAATTACAAGCAAAATACATTTATACAGTCTTTCATATTTATGTATATAATTATGTTTAAAAGTACTCTATTTCTGCATGTGGTTTGGAGATACTATCTAGTATCCTTCTGTTTCAGCCTGAAGAACTCTCTTTAGAATTTATTGTGGGACAAGTTTGCTAGCAAAACAAGAACAACAACAACAACAAAACAAAACCAAAACCCTCTTAGTTTTTGTTTTTCTGGGATGATTGAATTTATTATCTTTTTTTTCTTTGACTTTTTCTTTTTTGAGGGCCTGGAGATTGAACCCAGGGCCTGTGTGCATTAGGCAAGGGTTATAACCACTGAGCTACATCTCCAGTTCTTCTTTTTCATTTTTCAATGATAAACATATATTAATTGTATAAAATAATGGGTTTCATTGTGACATTTTTATACATGACATCACAAACTTTGATGATATTCACTCCCCCTTACCCCCTTTTGTCCCCTTCCCCATTCCCCTTTCTCTTCCCAAATGGTCCCCTTGTACTTTTCATGCTATGTTTTTTAAATCTAGATTCTACACATGAGAGAAAACTCATTTGGCTTAGCATGAGAGAAAACTGGCTCATTTGGCTTAGCATGACTATCTTTAGTTCTACACATTTTCCTTTGAACAACATGATTTCATTCTTTTTTATGGCTGAAAAATACTCCACTGTGTATATATACCCCATTTTCTTTATCCACTCATCTATTAATAGGCATCTAGGCTGATTCCATAAGTTGGCTATTTTGAATAGTGCCCATGATAAACAGATATCTCTATAGTATGCTGACTTTGATTCCTTCAGCTATATACCCAGGAGTGATATATCTGGGTCATATGGTTCTATTTTTAGGGTTTTGCTGTTGTTGTTTGAAGAACTTCCATACTGATTTCCATAGTGGCTGGACTAATTTACAGTTCCACCAATAGTGTGTGAGGGCTCATTTTCCCTCGCATTCTCAGCATTTGTTGTTTATTTTCTTAATTATAGCCATTCTGACTAGGTTGTGATGGAATCTCTGTAGTTTTGTTTTGCATTTTCCTAATGCCTAAAGATGTTGAATGCTTTTTAATGTGCTATTCACCATTTGTACTTGTTCATTTGAGGACTGTTTATCTCATTTGCCCATTTATTTACTGGATTCTTTATTCTTTCAGTGTTTAATTTTTTGAGTTCTTTATACAGTATGTTTTTGTTAGTAATCCCCCATCGGATGGATAGCTGGCAAAGATTTTCTCCCATTCTGCAAATTATCTCATCACTCTGATAATTGTTTGCTTTGCTGTGCAGAAGCTTTTTCCTTTAATGCTATCCCATTTGTCAATTCTTGCTTATTTCCTGAGCTATTTGTGTCCTAATCATATAATCACTGCCTATGCCCACAACTAAAAGTGTTTTCTCTATGTTGTCCTCTAGTAGTTTCAAAGTTTCAGGTCTTACATTAAAATCGTTGATCCATTTTGAATTGATTTTTGTACAATGTGAAAGACAAGTATCTAATTTCAATCTTCTACATGTGGATATCCAGCTTTCTAAGTACCATTTGTTAAGGAGACTATCTTTTCTCTAATGCATGTTTTTGAAAACCTTGTAGAATATCAGATGGCTTTAGATGTGAGGGTTTATTTCTGGGTCCTCTATTCTATCCATAGGTCTACATATTTATTTGGGTACCAGTAGCATGTTGTTTTTGTTACTATGACTCTGTAGTATAATTTGAAAATCAAGTGTTGTGATACCTCCGGCATTGCTTTTTTTTTCCCCCTCTCAGGATTGCTTGGGCTCTTCAGGGTCTTTTGTGCTTCATATGAATTTTAGATTATTTTTTCTAGTTCTGTGAAAAATATTATTGGAATTTTGATACTGATTGTGTTGAATCCGTAGATTGCTCTTGATAATATGGCCATTTTAACCCTATTAATTCTGCTGATCCATGAACATGGGGGATCTTCCCATCTTCTAGTGCTTTCTTCAATTTCTTTCTTCTGTTTTTTAGAAGGTTTCATTGTAAAGGTCTTTTAACTCCTTGGTTAGGTTTATTCCAAGGTATTTTTTTTCTTTTTGATACTATTATGGATGGGATTATTTCTCTGATTTTTCTTTTCATGTTTGTTATTGGTATTTAGAAAAGCTATTGATTTTTGTGTTGATTTTCTAGGTACTTTGCTAAAAGTGTTTATTACATCTAAGAGTTTTCTGGGGAATTATGTAGGGTCTTTAAAGTATAAGATTATATCATCTTTGAGTAGGGGTAATTTGACTTCTTTCTTTCCTGTTTTGATCCCTTTTATTTCTTTCTGTGGACTGGGATTTAGTTCAGTTGGTAGGGCATGGATCTGCAGTCTCTAAGGTCTCAGGTTCGATTCCCAGCACCACAAAAATGGGAGAAGGAACTGGAAATCCACTCAAAACAATCCACTCAAAACAATCAGCCACTGAAAACCCTATGAGGGTCACTATGAGTCGCACATGGCTGGACAGCACCTAACGACAGCAACAACAACAACAACAACAACAACAACAACAACAACAACTTTCTCTTGCCTTATTGCTCTGGCTAAGAATTCAGGCACTATATTGAATAAGAGTGAAGACAGTGTATATTCTTATCTTGTTCCTGATTTTAGAGGAAACACTTTCAGTTTATTTTTTTCATTTAGTCTATTGTCATCTATAGGCTTATCGTATGTACCCTTTATTATGTTGAGGTATCCTCCTTCTATTTCTAGTTTCTTTAGGGCTTTTATCATGAAAGCTTGTTGAACTTTGTCAAAGGTCTTTTCCACATCTTTCTGCATCATGTAATTTCTGTCCCTGAATTTATTTATGTGCCATATTATATTTATTGATTTACATACATATGATGAAACATCCTTGTATCCCTGGAGTAAAACCAATTTGTTTATGGTGTATGATCTTTTTAATGTATTGTTAAATTCAGTTTGCAAGGATTTTTATTGAGACTTTTTGCTTGTATGTTCATCAGGAAACTTGGTATATAGTTTTGTTGTTGTTGTTGTTATGTTCTTATCCGATGTTGGTATCAGGATAATACTGGCTTCATAGAATGAGTTTTGTAGCATTTCTTCCCTTTCTGTTTTATGGACTAGTTTGAAGAGCAGTAGTGTTAGTTCTTTAAAAGTCTGGTAGAATTGGCAGTGAATCTATTGGGTCCTGGGCTTTTCTTTGTTGGAAGGCTCTTTATTAGTGTTTCAATTTCATTGCTTGTTATATATCTGTTGTTTATATCCTTTTGATTTAGTTTTGGTAGGTCATATGCATCTAGGAATTTATCTGTTTCTTCTAGATTTTCCACTTTTTTGGAATGTAAGTTTTCAAAATACTCCCTAGTGATCCACAGGATTTCATTGGTATCTGTTGTAATGTCCCCTTTCACTTCTAATTTTGTTAATTTGGGTTTTCTCTTTCTGTCTGTTAGTTAATTTGGCCAAGATTTGTTGATCTTTATCTTTTCAAAGAACCAACTTTTCATTTCATTGATTCTTTGTATTGTTCTTTTAGCCTCCATTTCATCCATTTCTGCCCTGATCTTTATTATTTCTTTCCATCTACTGATTTTAGATTTGATCTGTTCTTGTTTTTCTAAGACTTTGAGGTATGTTCATTAAGTTATTTATTTGAGTTCTCTCTGATTTTTAAATTTTTAAATTTTAAGATTTATTTATTTATTCATTTATGATCATCCTGCCTCCACCTGCCAAGCCACTGGTATTACAGGTGTGCGCCACCACACCTGGCTTCTCTCTGATTTTTTTTCTTTTTCTTTCTTTCTTTCTTTCTTTCTTTCTTTTTTTTTTTTTTTGTGGTACTGGGTATTGAACCCAGGGCCTCGTGCTTGCATGCTTTACAAGTGCTGGACCACTGAGCTGCATCTCCAGCCCTTTTTTTTTTTTTTTTTTTTTTACTTTTTTGAGACAGGGTCTTGCTAAATTATGCAGACTGCTTCTGGTCTCAAACTTGCAATCCTCCTGTCTCCACCTCCTGAGGAGACTCCGCTGGGATTACAGGGGAGCGACACTGCACTCAGCTTCTCTCTGATTTTTTTAATGTAATCAATCATATTTATAAACTTTTCTCTTAGAACTTAGAACTTTGCTATGTTCTGAAGGTTCTAGTAAGTTATGTTCTCATTTGCATTTGATTCTGGGAATTTTAAATTTCTTCTATGACCCACTGATAATTCAAACATGTATTATGAAATCTCCATGTGCCTTTGTAGTTTTTGTAGTTTCTCTTGCTATTTATTTCTTGTTTTATTCCATTAGGTTCTGATAAGAGGCAGAAGTTATTTCTTTTTTCTTTTTTTGTATTTCTTAAGGATTGCTTTATGGTCTAAAATAAGATCTATTTTAGAGAATGTTTTATAGGCTACTAAGAAGAATGTATATTCCACAGCTGTTAGATAGACCTTCTTCATCTTTTCTGACTACTCAATATAGCTACTCCTGTTTGCTTTCAGATTCTAATTGATTGGAATATCATTTTCCATCCTTTCACTTTCAGTCTGTTGATGTTTTTTTGCCAATGAGGTGAGTTTCATGCAGGCAGGAAACAGTTGGGTCTTGTTTCCAATCCATTCAGCCAGTCTGTGTTAATTGGAGAGTTAAGACAATTTATATTTAGGATTATTTTTGAAAGGTATATACTAATTTTTCCCTTCTTCATCTTAGAAGTTTGCTTGTTTAATGAGTTAGTAATATTTGATTCTTTCCTAATTGTCATTTATTTGTCTATTCATCTAGTGAGATTTATTCTGTCCTGATTCCTCTTAATTGTGTATATTTTTCTTCCTCTTGTGTGTGTGTGGAATTCTTTTAAGTATCTTCTGCAGTATTGGCTTAGTGGTCATGAATTGCTTTAGTTTATGTTTACCATAGAGAATATTCATTTCTCTTTTTATTTTGAAGAATAGCTTTGATGGATAGATTAATCTTGGTAGTTATTTTGTGACAGGGCTTGAACCTTATGAGTCCATCCTTTCCTGGCCTTTAGAATTTCTGATGAGATGTTGCACTTGTTAGGTGCCATTGATTCAGGTCCAACTCATAGTGACCCTATGTACAATAGAACAAAACATTTCCAGACACTGTGCCATGCCTGGCACTATTATCAGTGCTTTTCTGTTGTTCAAGTGGTTTTCAATGGATTGTTCCAGGAGTGGATTACCAGGTCCTGCTCCCTAGACTACAGGACCTGGTATTCCCAGGTGGTCTCCCCATCAAAGGACTAACAAGTCTGGCCCTGCTTAGCTTCCAAGATCAGATGGGATTGGATGCCAGGGTGCTATGGCTACAGACTTCTGAGGGGAGGTATGCTGCTATTCTGATAGGTTTTCCTTTATAAGTAACTTGGCATTCCTCTGTTGTACCCCTCAGTATTTGTTCTTTATTGTGTACTCTTACATTTTCATTATAATATGATGTGGATAAGTCTTTTTCTAGCCATGTCTATTTGGGGTTCTAAATGTCTCCTATAATTGCATGTACTTATCATTCCCTATATTTGAGGGATTTTCTGTAATGATTTCATTGAGTAGGTTTTCTATGCCTTTAGTCTGTATCTGTCTTCCTTTCTCACATCACAGATTTGTAAATTTAGTCTCTTAATTGTGACCTGGGGGTCTTTAAAGTGTGGTCATGATTGATTTTTTTTTCTTTATTGAAGTTTGAGTATAACAACTCCTCAACCTTGTCTTCAGTACCTGGCATTCTTTTTTTTTTTCCACCTGGTCTAGTCTATTGGTGATGTTTTCCATTGAGTTTTGTTTTGTTTCAATTTTTGCTTATTTGTGTTTTTGAGACAGGGTCTCACTATGTATCTCAGACTGCCTGGAATTTCCTATATAGCATAGGCTGGCCTCAAATTCACATCAATCCTCCAGCCTCAGTCTCTCAAATGCTGGGATTATAGGCATGCACAACCACATGTGGCATGTGTGTCTGTGCATGTGTGTGTGTCTGTGTGTGTGTGTGTGTGTGTGTGTGTGCATGCACACATGCTAGCAAATTTAACCCAGGGCCTCACACATGCTAGGCAAGTGATCTACCACTGAGCAACACCACCAGCCATATATGTGTATGTGTGTGTGTATACACATATATATGTATATATGTACATATATGATATATGCACACACACACATATATGTATATGTGTATATATATATATATATATATATATATATATATATATTATACAGCATACCACCCTGGCATTTAATTTCATCAGATCTTAGAAGCTAAGCTGGGTTGGACCCGGTTAGTGCTTGGATGGGAGACTGCCTGGGAATACTGAGTGCTATAGGTTTGGGAGATGGACCCAGAAGCCCACTCTCAAAACAATCAGCCATTGAAAACCCTGTGAATAGCAGAGAAGCACTGACAATAGGGCTGGGCATGGTGTGGTGTTGGGTAATGCTTTGTCTATTGTACATAGGGTTGATATGAGACTGACCCGACTCAAAGGCACCCAACAACAACAACATAAAAATAAATTAATTAATATCATCCTAGTGTTTACAATAATTAAATTTTTTTCTTATCTTGCCAATGTCAAGTAACAGTAATGTGAAAACTTTCCTGTTTTGTGCCTGATATTGTTTGAATATGAAGTTCCCCCTAAAAGGCTTATGTGTTGAAGGCTTAGTCCTCAATTGGTAGATTCAATCACTGAGAGGTGATTGGATCATGAGGGCTCTGAACTCATCAGTGGATTAACCTACTAATGGAATTACCATTTGATGGCATTTTTGGTAAGTGATAGAAACTTTCAGAGGTGGGGCCTAGTTGAAGTAAGTAAATATGTACTGGGGACACATCCTTGGGGCTGTATCTTGTCCCAGGCCCCTCTCTCTTTCTCTCTCTGCCTCCTAGGTGCCATGAAGGGAGCAACTTTTTCCTTGTAGGCCCTCCCATCATTATGTTCCGCCTTACCATAGTCCAGGAACAACACGGCTAGTTGCCTGTGGACTAAGATCTCTAAAACCATGAGCCAAAATAAGTCTTTCCTCTTTTAGGTTGCTTCTGTCAGATATTTTCTTACAACTGTATGAAGCTGACTAACACAATGATTTTAATGGAAATGGTAAAATAGTTTGTTTCCATGTTTAGAACAATTTATTGATTTTTATTGAATAGTTTGTTACTAATTCTTTTCTTCTAACAATTGATGTTGAATTGAATTGAGCTCTTCATTCATAAGGTTTAGAAAAGTCTTTACATCTTAACACTCTTTGAGCCATTTCTTCAAGGTAACTTGTAATGTATTTCATAACCTGGAATTACTCAAGCAGCCAGGAGAATTATGAATTATGAGATTACTAAAGGGAGCTTGAAGAGAGCTAGCAAACACACCTATCCACATTTTAATACAAGTTTTCTGAAGATAAGATTCCTGCCTGAATTGTTTGTGCCATTAATGACTCTAGTAGGGTAAGGGACTTTAAGGTAGATCACAAGGAAAGAGACTCCTGTGTCAGGCTGGCAGGTATGATGTTTTAATATAGGCCAGAGCCATTATTGCTGGTACAGACTTCCTACATGCTATTGCCTGAGACCCAGAACCCTGAACCAATGGTCTATAAATTAGCAGTTGTACCTTGACCAGGTTAAGCCCTACAAGTCTCCCCTCCCCATGTTGTTGTTGTTGTTGTTAGGTGCCGTCGAGTTGGTATCCGACTCATAGCGACCCTCATAGGGTTTTCAATGGCAGACTGCTTCGGGATTGCCTTGGGAGTGGATTGCCAGGTCCTTCTCCCATTTTTGTGGTGCTGGGAATTGAACTCGGGACTTCAGAGACTGCAGCAGAGTACTCTACCAACTGAGCTAAATCCCAGCCCTCCCCTCCCTATAACCTATGCTAATCCTCCTCATGAAAAAGATAATGCTATTCTCTGCTCTCTTGGATGCTCATCTTGATTCCTTTTTCATTTTGTTTCACTTGGAATTGAAAATAAGATTCCAGAATTTTTACCTTGAAATTGACCTGAAGGAAGAGCATGAACATTTGTAGGGAGGCATAAATGCTCAAGACAAGCAGACAATTTTGATGGAACTGAGAGGATCTTACAGGGGAGTTAGGGGAGATAACTAGACAAATAGGTCAGAATCAGAACATGCGATTTCTTGACTGCTAAGTAGAGGCAGTAGAGCCTAATGATTGAGTGTCCATGACTCTGAGTAGAAAAAATGGAGTGAGATCCCAATAAAGCTTAAATTGTTAAGACAAAGAAAATGTCCCCCAAATGAATGTCTTCCTTTAAAATTTACTCAGTATACAGTTATAGGATATCAAAAATGGCAAAGATCTTAGAGATATTCTAATTCCACCTTCTCATTTTAAAAATGGAGAAAGAAGCTCAGAGAAGTGAAGAAAACATTCATATAAACACTAGGTGTGTACCTAAAAATGAAAGATGATGTAGATGTGAGAAATTTATCCAAAGATAATAAAAGTATCAAAATATCATCTTTGAAGAAGAAGGGCAGATGCCCTCCAGGATTCCAATAACACAATGGATAAGAAATGTTTCAGGAGCACAAATTGAGTAATTTCCTACAAAGCAACTGGGAAGATTGGTTCTTACACGTGTGGGTGCTGGTTTTGTGTGAACCAAAGGGACTGACTCAGAGTAATTAGCAGGTTATTGTTAGGTTGTTTTTTTCATGCTACAGTCATGCACCTAAATGACTCTTGGGTTAACTTTTCACCCCCTAGGAAGCCTTTAAAAAAGGTAAGAGACGTCTTTTGTTGGTGCTTGCATGGATGCATGGGAGGCCACAGGAGAGGGTTGCCATTATGGGTCTTAGCAGGGACCTGTCTCCTAGGCCTCACCTGTCAAACTGTGAGTTCCATTGGACAGGCAGGAACAAGATACAGAGGAGAGCACCTGTGGGAAACAGAAGTCAACATTATATTAAGAATAATTAAATTAATAAAATATATGTTCTCTAACCCACTTTCGTCACCAAATATTTTACACACTGGGGCCCCATGCAGCCAGAGGGAGAGTTTTAATAAGAGCCCCAGACTTCCCAAAGTTAGATGTTCAGAATCCAACACAGCTGATGCAATCTGCCAGTCCTTTGAGGCTGGGAAGCTTGTGGTTGTTCTAGTCCTTCTTAGGGATGGAAATCCAGAAGGTCTTAGTCTTAATGTTCTTAAGAAAATGTCTTTTCTGTAATCCTAGCACTAGGGAGGTTGAAGCAGGAGGATCACAAGTTTGACACTAGCTGGGGTACATAATGAGTTGCAGGCCAACCTGGGGTACATAGAGAGATACTAACTCAAGAAAATAAAAATAAAAGTAAAATATTTTAAAAAGCCTTTTTTTTTTCTTTTTAAAAAAACAGCTTTAGCTGGGTGCCATGTTACATGCCTGTAATCCTACTGACTCAGGAGGCTGAGGTAGGTGGATCTCAGGTTCAAGGTCAAAGTCAGCCTGTACAATTTAGCAAAACTCAGTCTCAAAAATAAAAAGTAAAAAGGGAGCTGGGGGTGTGGCTCAGTGGTCAAGCACTGAGAATGTGTGGCAAGGTCCTGGGTTCAAACCTCAGTAGTGAAACCAAGAAACCAGCTTTATGTATTCATTCATTTCTATAACATATAATTTACAATTTAAAGTTTACAATTCAATGATTTTTAGTGTGTTCAGAGATACAATCATTATATGGTTAGTGTATTCCAAGTGTGTTTGTGATATGCCACAACCACCATAATCAATTTTAGAATAATTTCATTACTTCAGAAACAAGTTCTAGCTGGTAAGAATGTAAAATGGTATGGCCGCTATGGAAAACAGTATGGTGGTTCCTCAAAAAAAGTAAATATAGAATTACCATATGATCTGGCAATTCTAACCCTGAAGAGACATCCAAAAGAATTGAAAGGAGGGACTTGAAGAGCTACCTGTATACCTGTATTCACAGCAGCACTATTCACAACAGCCAAAATTTGGAAGCCACGCAAGTGTTCATTAATGGATAAAAGGATAAACAGAATATGATATATACATACACTGGAATATGATTCAGCCTGAAGAAGGGATGACATTCTGGCATGTTGTAACATGCATGAACTTTGAAGATGTTATGCTAAGTGACTAAAAGATAAATATTGTATTATTCCACTTATTACGAGGTATGTAGAGTAGTCAAAATCATAGAGACAAAGGAGAATGGTGGTTGCTCAGGGCAAGAGGGAATCATTAGGAGTTAGTGTTTAACTGATACAGTGCTTCTGTTTGGAAAGATGAGAAAGTTCTGGGGACAGATAGTGGTGATTGTTGAAAACAATCTGAATGTACTTAATGCCACAAAACTGTTCACTTAAAAACAGTTGTGATAGGGGTGTGTGGTGGCAAGCACCTATAGTCCCTGCACTCAGAAGACTGAGGTTGGAAGAGCACTTGAGGCTACGAGTTTGATACCAGCCTTGGCAACATAGCCAGACCTCATCTCAAACAAACAAATGAACTGGCAAAAAAACCTAAATTAACAACAGTAATAAAGCAAAACAAAAATGCAAAACAAACAAAATTGGCATTTCCATATTTACCACCATTTTTACAAAGGACACCATAAAGAGGCTGTTGGGAAGAAATATTATTTCTAACCCACCTCCAGCATAACTAAAAGTCACAGCAGCAGTGCAGAGTAGGTGTGGACTAAAGACAGACAGGTGTCTTGCCTGTACTTGCAAGCCATGTGACCATAGTCTCTCAACTCATTCTCTCCAACTTCTGTTTTCTCCTCTGGAAAAGCAACAGGGCTCTGTAGTGTGGCACGTCTTTGAAATCTAAAATTCCATTCGACACCTATGACATATACTCTGAAGCATAAAATGGTGCAAAGCATAAAAAAAATCAGTTAAAAGAAAAAAAGAAGAAAGAAATTTCATATTCTTATCCCATACCTTCTCATATCCATCTCCCCTAACCTGACCCCAGCCCTAAGTACTCAGTAATTCTGTTTCTATAGATTTCCCAACTGGGGGCTTTCATATGAATGGAATCATAAAATATGTGGTCTTTTGTGATCAGGCCTCTTTGTCTTTCCTGATTTTAACTAACTTGTCTCTCCTTTTCAGAAGTTGCATTTCCACAGTAGGAACCCAGTAGGAACGCAGGAGCTGTGGGCAAGCCCTAGGCGGAACATTAGGAGTGAAAACTAAATGAAAGCTTTAACATTTAAACCAATTAAACTTTTCTTATTGAAGCAATATCTTTATTATAAAAACCTCAAAGAATATAGAACAAAACTAGTAAAATAAAAATCATCTCTGATCCTACCACTCAGAAATAACCGTTGTCAACATTTTGCTAAATATTCTGACAGTTTTTGCTACACACAGAAACACAAAAGCACAGTATATCATGTCACATATATTTTTAAATCTTTTTTTCTTATTATAAAAATTATAGTTACTGAAATGTACTTTATAATATATTTTTAAATCTTTTTTCTGATTATAAAAATTATAGCTATTGAATGTAGTTTGTAATTCTTTCATACAAATATATCTTGTTTGGGTATATCTTATAGCTATTAAATGTACTTCATAATTCTTTCATACAAATATATCTTCACTTAAGAACATGTTATGTTCTGGCTGGGGGCTGGTGATATAACTTATTGTATGGTGCTTGCCTGACATGCGTGAGGCCATGGATTTGATCCCTAGCACCATCAGAAAGAAAACAAGGAGTGAAGGAAGGAAGGAAGGGAGGAAGGGAAGAGGAGAGAGAAGAAGGAAGGAAGGAAGGAAGGAAGGAAGGAAGGAAGGAAGGAGTCAGGTGTGGATACACACATCTGTAATCCCAGCAACTCAAGGGAAGAAGGAGGAGGATTGGAAGTTTGAGGCCAGAAGCAGCCTGTGTCACTCAGTGAGACCCTGTCTCAAAATTAAAAAATTAAAAAATGACCTGAGGGTGGCAGCCCAGTGGTAGAGACCTTACAAAGTATATGCAAGACCCTGTTTGGTAAATGGATCAATGGATTGGACTAGTGTGGGGCCCATTAGAAAATGTCCTTCCAACGTCCCCAGAGACACATGTGCCTTTAAGGCAGGATGGAAAGATAGGAGAATTTGGGGGACATGGAAAGGGAAAGAGCTTTCACCCCAGAATCTGCTTTGAGTCTTGCCAGCCGAGAATCAAGAACTTTGACATAACTATCAAAAAACTGCTGAGGATGCCTGCCTAGAGCCATTATTTTGGGGAGACATTTTAAATAATGAAAATGGTAAAATAGTCATAAGTTATGTTTGGGGTCAAAAATGTATGTGACCTTTGGGTTTGTTCTTGTTTTCCCCTCTGTAATTCTGTGCTTCTTTAGACATGCCCAGGCAACTCCCTCATGACTTTTTTTTTTTTTCTTAAACCTATCCAATCTACCCTATAATCTAATTTTACTAAAGGGAATTTCTCTAATAGAAAAAAAAGAACCCAAACAATAGAACTTCTTTTGATCTTATTGGCAACTCCCTACCAGGACAGGAGCCCTTCTAGGAGCTTGAGACTCATGTCACACTGAGCATCCAGAGCTGGGTGCGCAGGGCTGACATCACACAGGGCGTGTCCCAGGTTAAAGAAAACTGGAGAGAACATGTGCCCAGGGGCTTTTACTCCTTGGCTTTCCTGGAAAGCCCATGTCCATGTCCTAGATGTCTATCTCTCTCTCTCTCTGAGTGCCCACATGTATTCTAAAATGTGGACTATAAAAACTCTACAACTGTATTTCACTCTCTTTGATTTGTCCTGAAATCCAAGGACTTAGCTTTACCTGATTGGAGGCCTCAACCTAGGAGAATTCTTTAGGCTAGGTGACCATACTGAACTATACCTCTCTGCTGTGCCACCCATCTTGGACAAATGGCAGGAGTCAATTTCAATCCTTTTTTCCTCCACATTGCCTGCTAATGCCTAAACTAACTTACCTATCACTACTACTGCTGACACCACCCAGCAACATGCTGAGTCCATTTAAGAAGACTAGGGAAGATTGACCTGCAGCCAGAGCCCTGTGGCATCGGATCCTGTCAGATCTCGGTAACTAAGCAGCATCAGGCCTGGTTAGTACTTGGATGGGAAACCGCCTGGGAACACCAGATACTGTAGGCTTGGGAGAAGGACACTGAAAGCCACTCCCAAAAATCAATCCACCACTGAAAACCCTATGAACAGCAGAGAAGCACTGACAATGATGTTCCCTTGTTGTATGTAAGTTGCTATGGTTGGATACTGACTCGATGTCACCTAACAACAATAACAAAAACAAGGGAAGATTGAGAGTAGTGGTCAGTGGCAGTCTTAATGAAAAAAGGCTATAGTAATCATGTTAAAAGACTTATCCTTTCTTCTTTGAGGGAGACAAGGAGGGATGCTTTACTCTCCCTGAATTTTAAGTGAATAGAGACTCTGAGAGAACCATTAATCAAGATTGTTGTTGTTGTTGTTAGGGGCCATCAAGTCGTATCCAACTCATAGCAACCTTCATAGGGTTTTCAATGGCAGATTGTTCCAGGATTGCCTTGGGAGTGGGTCCTTCTCCCATTTTTGTGGGGCTGGGAATTGAACTCGGGACCTCAGAGACTGCAGCGCAGCGCTCTACCAACTGAGCTAAATCCCAGCCCTAATCAAGATTAGGAGTGCCAATAAGAAAGGGAGATGGACATTTCATTCCTTGATGGACAACTGGTTAGCATAGACAATTTCATCTTCCCCTGTGCCTACCTGAGGTAGGAAAAAGAGTTAGGAAAAGGGACAACAGATTTCTTTCCATCAGCTGGTATAGCAAGGACTTGACTGTTGAGAAGGTGGAAAAGACCCTGCAGAAGCTACCTGAGCTTGATTTAGTTGCAAGAATTGCATCTTAGAGAGTTATCCATTCAGGGAGCAATAGCTGTGAAGTGGGCCACTGTGGAATGGAATGTGGGGTCGAAGAGGCTGAGCTGGAAAAAGGATGGAGAACTATGTCCCATACAGGGAGGCCTCATCACACCTTTCCAAAAATTCAAAATCTTGATTTCTGCCACACAAATAACATCAACCATCTTCCTGCATTAGCCAGAGAAGCAATATAGTCAACAAAAGATGTTTAAAGTCAAGAAGTGTTTACCTTATCCCCACTTCTATTCTTCTGTCTCTATCACTGAAGGAGCCCCTCCAACTCTCTGAAGGGAAGGGGTAGGCTTAAAAATTAGATTTAAAACTTTCAACACACTGGAATATGGCCAAATTGCTCTTAAGAGTCTAAAGGGTATTCAGTATAATATTATTGAAAGCAGTGATTGCAAAAGCAAAACCACATTATATTTATACTCCACCAAGAAAAGAGTCTTTAAAATAAACCACTTATATGCACATCCTCTTTCACCTGCAGTTTCATAGTTAGGAACTGAGATTGCAGATACAGTAGCTAATATATGACAAATTATATACACAAGAATGTTATTTGTAATACTAAAAGCAACAGTGTCTTAGTTACTTTTTTCATTGCTATGACAAAATACCTGACAGAAACAACCTAAGGGAGGAAGGACTTATTTTGATCATGGATTCAAAGGTTTCAGTCCCCAATTACTTGGCTCCACTTTTCTGTTCCTATAGTGAAGCAGCACATCATGGCAGTGGGAGCCTGTGACAGAGGCTGTTCACTTCATGGTGGTCATCAAGCAGAGAGAGGGAGAGGAAGGAACTAGGGACAAGATACCCACAAAGACCCACCTTCTTTCATCTAGGCTCCACTTTGTAAAGTTTCCAACACCTCCCGAAATAGTACTACTAGCTAGAGCTCAACTCTTCAATACAGGAGCCTTTGGGGAGATTCTTTATCTAAACTAGAACATTCCTCCCTTGATCCCCAAAGGGATTATATTTATCTAATAATGTGAATGCATTTAGTCCATTTCCAAGAGTCCCCACAATCTTAATCGTTCCAGCATTATTTAAAAGTCCAGGTTCAAAATTTCTCCTGAGATTGAAGTCAAACTGTTAACTGTGATCCCCTGTGAAAATCAGAAAACAAGTTATATAGTTCTAATATACAATGGCATAAACACTCCCATTCCCAAAAGGAGGAATGGGGCACAGAAAAGAAAGATTGGACAAACACGAGACCAAAACCCAGCAGGGTAAACATGAAATCCTATAGATTCAAATCCAGCATCCATGGTATGTGAGGTCATAATATGAGTGCCAAAAGGCAGCCCCACCCTTATAGCCTTGTCAGCTGCAGCCAACATGGCCTCCCTCCTCAGAAAACATTCCATGTTCCTGGATCTTCTAATTTCCCTAGGTCTCCACTGAAGCTTAGGTTTCACCCTCAGGGCTTCGTTTGTTGCCCTCCCAAGGTCTTCTTGAGAGAAACCCAACCCTGCTACACATTGTCTGACATCCCAGGCTTTCCTTAGAAGCCTGGGTAGAAGACTCCATTACCCTATAACTCTTGCATTCTGCATGCCTGAAAAACCAGTATCATGTAGATGACACCAAGGTCTGCCACCAGCTCTAGTGGTTAGATCATAGAGCTTGTATTGTCCTCTGAGTACCTTGATGTCTATCCATGGTGAACTGAATCCTGGGGAAACAACATCTTAGGCAGCTCTAAGTGAATAGGGTGCCCCAAAGTGCATTCTTCTCAAAGAAAAGTCTTTGAAATGCGTTTACTCTTTCCTACCCTTGAGCCTGCAATGGGTGAGGTCTGGCCTACTCCTAAAATGTTCCAAAGACATTATCCCTATTGTGCAAAATTCTTGATTTCTTTTTAATGGTGCTAATCTCTTTAACAACCATACCATCTTTGCCCACAACTTTCAATATGCTTCTTTTCTGGCCAAACTACATTTTTAAAGTCTTTTTGCTTTACTGTGTACTCCTGATTCTCACTGTAAATCTACCTAGAGGTAACCAGCAAAACCCATGCCGCAGACTGAATGCTGGGCTGCCTTGAAATTCTCTGCCAGATTAGTCTATCACCTTTAGACTCAGCCTCCCACAGAGTCTCAGGATACAGACAAAATGTAGACAAGTTACTTACTTGTCTACATTTTGAAATACAAATGACCTCTAGCCCAATTCCCAGTAGAGTCCTCATTCCCATCTGAAATCTCATCAGCATAGTCCTTACTGTCCACCTTTCTATCAGCATTCTGGTTTTCTGAGCTCCCACCAGAATCACTCATTAAGACCCCACTTCCTAAAGTTTCCAGTATTCTCAAAATAGTGCCGACAGCAAGGGATCAAGCCTTAAATACATAAGCATTTTGAAGGAACACTAGATATTCAAACTATAACAAGCAATAATAACAATAACAAAAATAACAGCAACTAAGAACTAGAAGGGCTGGGCTTTAGCTCAGTTGGTAGAGCGCTGTGCTGCAGTCTCTGAGGTCCCGAGTTCAATTCCCAGCACCGCAGAAATGGGAGAAGGGCCTGGAAATCCACTCCCAAGGCAATCCTGAAACAATCAGCCATTGAAAACCCTATGAGGGTCGCTATGAGTCGGGTACTGACTCGACAGCACCTAACAACAAGAAGAACTGGAAACAACAAAATGTTACCGATAGGATACTGGTTTTTCATAGTCACACATTTAAGAACAATAAAAAGAATGAGATGAGCTGTATATGTTGACATAGAAACAGCTAAGTTGTTTTTTCTTAAATAAGAATAGCAAGGGGCTGAATAATGTGTATGTCTTTAAAAGTAAAAACTGCTAGCCACAATGGCACATACCTGTTACCCCAGCAGCTTGGGAGTATGAGGCAAGAGGATCATGAGTTGAGGCCAGAGGCAGCTTGCACAACTTAGCAAGACTTTCTCCCTAAATAAATAAATAAATAAGTCCGCTCAATTGGTAGAGTGCCATTCTGCATTCTCTGTGGCCCTGATTTGATCCCCAACACCACAAAAAGTGGAAGAAGGATCTGGCAATCCATTCCTGAAGCAATCCTGAAACAATCAGCCATTGAAACCCCTGTGAATAGCAGAGAAGCACTGACATAGTGCTGGGTGTGGCACAGTGTCAGGGGAGTATTTTGTTCTGTTGTACAAAGGGTCCCTATGAGTTGGACTCAACTTGACAGCACCTAACAACAAAATAAATAAATAAATAAATAAATAAATAATGAAGGTGTGGTTCAGTGGCAGAGCACTTGCCTAACATGCACAAGAATCTGAGTTTAACCCCTCAGTACTGAAAAAAAATTTTGAAAAAAGAAAAAATTGCTTGCACTGCATAACTATAAAAAAAGTGTTGATAAACAAATTTAAAATTTTGCTGCAAGGATCCGCAAGAAACTTAAGAATAGTTTTCTTTGGGAAGATGACTGAGATTTTCACTTTTCTTTTTATAGCTTTCTGTGTTATTTGAATTTGTTACCAAAGGCATGTGGTTATTTTTTTATGTAAAAAGTAAATAAAGAGACTGCATAACAACTCAAAATTAATGTACTTAATGCTACTGAAATTTATGCTTAAAAATGGTTAAAATAGTAAATTTTATGTGTATTTTTCCTTAAGAAAGTAAATAAATATATGCAAATTCATTTTAATAAAAGAAATGTCAAGAGGAGAAAGAGTTTCAGGAGAAGAGAATGGCTGGGCATGTGATCAACTCTGAGGTGGCAGTGAAAGCAGGCTCAATGCCTTGTTCTGTGACTCTCACCCAAGGCGATTGCGGAGGAGGCTGACCAATGCTTTTATGGGGGATTCAGAAAGGAGCCAAGACATGCATGTTTGTCTGGAATAAGTTGAGGAGGGGAGCCTAATAATTTTTAATTTCCATTCGAGTTGGGGTTAAACTCAGCACTGTCCTGTGAAATTAAAGAGCAGGAGGATTTATTGAGCAGTGTGACCAGTTTTCTTTCTGAGTAACCAAGGGTTTGACTTGCACAAGATCCTCAATAAAACCTGGGCTGGATTTTTGGTGAATGAGCAATTGTTCTAGACTGAGGAATTCCTACAATATCAGCTGAAAAGGACCTTGAGTAGGTCCTCCTTTCACTTGAAGGCACTGAGAACAAAGTTACATGGATGGAGAGTAACTAAACCAGGATAGCAACTCAGTTCTCCAGGCCCTTGGGCCAAGTACCATTTTTCTAAAGAGAGAGAAAAAGAGAAGGGATACCAACACTCAGGGGCTTAACTATCTTCACCCATTTCTCTTCCTGTTAATTGCCAACAGCTCCTCATAATTGAGGGTCTGGTATTTAGCCATTATACTTTTGATACATTACATCCATCCCGACTGCTAATACCTTCTCTAGAATGTTCATGCCTGTGAAATTAGCCTATAGTTTCTTGGTTTTGTACTATTATATTTCACTGGTTCTGTGATGCACATTTTTCACATTTTCCTATCTTTGAAATCAGGACGTAGCTGACTATTGCTGTTGGCCATGCCTAAGTGAGGACACAGCTGTCATAGACTGCACTTGTGCCTACGTGGTGGTGGTTGTTAGGTGTTGTTGAGTCTGGTCCGACTAATAGTGACCCTATGTACGATAGAATGAAACACTCCCCGATACTGTGCCATGCCCGGCACTATTGTCAGTGCTTCTCTGATCTTCATAGGATTTTCAACGGCAGATTGTTTGGGGAGTGAGTTGCCAGGTCCTTCTCCCTAGGTTGCAGCACCTGGTATTCCCAAGATGTCTCCCATCCAAGGACTAACCAGGCCGACCCTGCTTAGCTTCCAATATCGGGCAGGATTACATGCCAGGGTGTTATGGCTGCAGATGCGCCTATGTGGATCTGCCTGAAACTTTCCATTGACACCTGCAGGCAAGAGCAAGAAAGCCACGGCATCAAAGCTTGCCAAGGAATGTCAGCAGTTTTGAAAAAAGTCCCAGAGACAACAATGGACCTTTCTTTTGGAAAAAGTCATTACTAAGATTTTGATGATACAGAGGGCAATACTGTATGAAAATGCACTGACACCAGTGGTTCAGAAGAGCCTGGCTTTGCGTATGGAGACATTTTTTTTTTAATAACACATAAGAGCGATATATAATTTTTTTTTAAAAAGGCCTTTAAAAATAAGCCCAAAGCAGTGTTTTCACTAAACATAGAATAGAATTCTAAGTGCTAAAAATCATTTTTGTAATCACATGAATTTTGCAATGTTCGGCATCTTAGATTAGATGAGATATACTAACTACACAGAACTTTAATATTAAGCCACAAAAAGGGTTAAAGAGAGTCCCACTTTTTTTTCTAGGCCTTCATTATTTGAAATAACATCAGAATTAACTAAAGTTCACCTAACACTGAGCTGTGAAACTCATGTAATCCTGGGACCTTTTGCAATGCAAGATTTAATAGTACCATTCCAAGTTTTCTGCGTTAATTGGTCTATTTATCTTGTCTTTATTTCAGGGTCCATTTTGATCATTTGTATGTTTACTAGGAAATTATACACTTTCTTTAGGATTCCAGTTGGTTGTCATAGGGTTTTCTTACATTTTAGTCACTTCTCTGGTGTAGTCTTCTATAGAATTGTTAATTTTACCTACTTTTGCTCAGTCTTGGATTTATTGAGTGACTGTTTTTACTCTTTTGCAAAGGAGGGCTTTTGTTTTTATTTATGCTTTCTACTTCTTTTCTAGCACATTAGTTTTAGCTTTTACTTTATTAATCCCTTTTTCCTAATATTTTTATCTACCTTGTTGCTTTTTTCTAATTGCCTAAGGAAACAAACTTTATTTGCAAGTTTTTTCCTCCTTAGTAATGAAAACATTTAAATTACACATTCTTTTCTGAGTATACTTGTCATTGTGACATTTGAATTTTGGTAAAAGTGCTCTCTTTTTTATTATTTTATAGATATTGTATAATTTAAAAAATTTCCTAGTGTGTGCCCATGGCACACGCCTATAATCCTAGAGGCTCAGGAGGCTGAGAAAGGAAGATCATGCATTTGAGGCCAGAGGAAGCCTGTGTAACTTAGTGAGACCCTATCTCAAAATAAACACTTTTTAAAAATGGGGACCTGAGGTTGCTGCTCAGTGGTGGAGCATTGCCTGTTATACACGAGTCTGTGGACTCAACTTCCCCAGTACTGAAAATAAATTTCCTTTGTGTATGACTTTTGGTCATTTTTACATTATTTATCTTCAACTCTATGGGATAAAGATCAAAGAATATGGCTGGAGTGTAGCTCAGTGGTAGAATATTTGTTTTGCTTGCATAAGGCTCTTGGTTTGATCTCTAGCACCATAAACAAAAGGATCAGAGGATGTAATTTTTAGAATTTGTTAAAGACTTCTTTTTCTCTTTCTTTTTCTTTTTGCTTTTCATTCTTTTCTCTTTTGTTTTGTTTTGGTTTTTGGTTTGTTTGTTTGTTTTGTTGGAGATAGGATATTGCCACATGGAGCAAGTCAGCCTTGAACTCAGGATCCTCCTATGTCTGCCTCCTGAGTGCCAGGATTGTGGTTGTGCACCAGCTACCTGGCTCAATGACTTCTTTATTATTAAGTATGACTGATATTTGTAAATATTTTACAGGTAGCAAAACATGTTTCATTGTTTGAGGAATGTTAAAATCGACACATTGATATTATACCATGTTTATTAATTATATTATTCAATTCTTACCTCATGTTACATTTGTTATAAAGATTTGCCCAATTCTGAAATAAGCATATTGAAGTCTTCCAAAATAATTGTTTTATCAAATTTTTCTTGTATTACAATTTTTGCCTTATATGTTCAGCTGTTGTTTGCTGTATACACTTATACATTATCAGTCTTTAACTATCTGTATTTTCTTATCTATGGATCTACATCTGTTTTTAATATTAATCTTTTTCTTCTAAGTTGTGTTGCTCACTCTCATATCTGTATCATCTTGCTATCTCTATTACGGTTTATTTGTTGTTTGGCTAAGTCTCTTCTTATGTATTTGCTTTAGGTGGGAAAATGTAGTCTCTGGCTTCTTACATATCTTCACGTATCTTTCTTTCACTCGGACAACTGAATGGTGTTTTGGTTGGTCAAGGAATTCTTGAGCTGTAATCTTTTTCTATTAGAAATCTGGGGATGTTATTCTACTAGCTTCCAGTTCGTGATGCAAATAAGAGATCAGATTCTGTTTACTTTATAACAAGGTGATTTATTCCTTCTGTGTGGAAGCTTGTAAACATTTTTCCCCTTACAGTTCTAGAATCTTCTCAGGATATTGTATTCACCAGTCTGGCATGGAATATCATGAATCCATTCGATGTAGGCTCAGGGATTCCTTGGTCCAATAAATATTCTCCTTTTATGTGTTTAATTGTTGCCTTTCCTTCATCTGTGCTTTTTTCTCTGGCCAGATCACCTAGAACACTGAGCCTCTTAGATCTATCCTCAAGATCTATCTATGCACTGAGACTCTTAGGTCTATCCTCAAGTCTCATGTCTTTTCTCTCATGATTTCAGTTGCTTTGCATCTTTGCTTTGTGCTTTGAAGTATTTTCTTCACTTAATCTAGCCTACTAATTTGGGCCTTAACAGTGATTGTCCTTTCTCTTCATGCCTGTACAAAATTAAGTGGGAATTTTTTTTCCTCCCTGGAGATGTGTTAGGTCTCTTGTTGACTCAGTAGGACACAGGGCTGGCTGTAGAGGGTGCTGGGGCAGTCATAGATGTGGAGGAAAGCAATGTGGTCTCTTCTATCTGAGCTTTTTTATGTAGAGATAAGCTGATCACAAATTTTTCCTGAAGTGGGGAGGGAGACACTCTCTGCTCAGGGGCTTTGTACTTCTCTCAGCCTCAGAGGAAGGGAGGACATCATGCAGTGTGCAGTTCCTTTTTGTCTTTTTGAAATCCAGAGATTAGGGGATGAAATCAACCTTTACCTTTAGGATTCACAACATCTCTGAAGGCTGACTTTTCCCTGGCTTTAGTGGTTTGCTCTTGCCCTGGGGATTTCCAATGATGGGGAGGTATCCTGGCGTGCTTTCTCTCTATGACTTATCTGGAGCCCACAGCCTATTTTCATTCATACAGCCACAGACCTTAGCAGCCATTTGATTTAAGAGTGGAGTCACTGTCAGGCACTCTGGTGCATGCCTATTGTTGTAATCCCAGCAACTCAAGAGGCAGAGGCAGGAAGATCACGAATTCAAGACCAGACACAAGGTGTGTAATTTAGTGAGATTGTCTCAAAAAAAAAAAAAAAAAAAGTTTTGAGGATGTAGCTTTGTGGTAAAGCACTTGCCTACCATGTGCAAGACCTGGGTTCAACTCACTGTGGCAAGAAGAAGGAGGAGGAGGTGGAAAGGGAGGACAAGGAAGGGGAAGGAGGAGCAGATTGCAGTCTCTAGTTGGAGGGAAGGAAACTATGTTCAAAGAGCCATCTACTCAGTATTCTAGTTAACTACTGATTTAGTCCTTGGAAATCAAAACACTTCTCATGTCCTCCACATATAATTCTGTGTCTGATACATCATTATCATAATTAAGAAGGAAGAGAAGAAAGAGAACAGGAGAAGGGGTATGAAGAACATGGGAAGGAAGAAAAAGAGAGCAAAACAGCAGTGTCAAAAATCTTCAGTGATAGTCCTGTCTTTTAAGGATTGGTTCTTTAGTATCAAGGGATTGCTTAAATCAGCATCTGCATCTAAGATAACTTTCTCACCTTCGTAACTGCCCAATTATACGAGGGTGTGCATTCATGAGGCTTGTATTTCTGGATCTGTTGGTGTATAAATCAATGCCTAATCTTGTCCTGGTGCTTATGGTTGCATTGAGAGGGGAGGGGTATAAATGCTTTTAGTTTCCAGCTAACAGAGACCAAAGGACACATACAGTAAAATCATTCTCAGTGGAGTGATTGACTCATTAATGATAAGCACATCTTTCCAAACTGATTTAAGCTGAGGTGTCTGTTTTATGTAAGATCAACTACTTGGCTTTGTTTTAAAATGGTGTATTAGTCAGCTGTGGTTGCTGTGGCAGAAAAAACAACCAGAACAAACTTATGAGGGAAGAGGCTTATTGGAAGCTCACAGTTAGTAGATCAGTCCATTATGGTGGCGAGGCAGGCATGGCAGAGGCAGGAGGCAGCACCCATGGAAGATGATCTTATATCTTTGTGAGAAGGAAGCAGAGAGAACTGGGCTGCAGGTATGGGATAAAATCGTCCAAAGGCTTCCCCATAATAACATCACTTCTGCAAAGCTAAGACCTGCCTCCCAAATCCCATGACCTCCATAAACAGCACAACAAGCCGGGGACCAAATGTTAAAGCACATGACCTCTGGGGGATTCTTTATAGTCAAACCATGATAGGTGTCTTTGCCCCTACATCTCTCAAAGGAGAAAAAAGCAATCCTACAACAGTGCATCCAGCACTGCCCCAGTGTCATTGTTACTCTTGTCTGATCCATGTGGTCAGGTGAAGTGGCAGGCACATCCTGTTTTGTATGTCCAATGGTCAATTTTCAGTCTTTAGGTGTGTATATGTATATATGTTGTTGTTGTTGTTAGGTGTTGTTCATTTGTATCTGACTCATAGAGACCCTCATAAAATTTTCAATGGCCTGATTGTTTGGGATTGCTTCGGGACTGGATTGTCACATCCTCCTCCTGATATGTATACAGAGGGTGCCAAAAAACGTGTACACACCTTGGCAGGAAAATTGTCCATTTTGCTGTATTAAGAGGCATCTAATGCTTGTTCTGATGTGACAGTAGAAATATAATCCAGAATGTTATACTACACATTGCTACTGTAATTCAATCTTCTCTTTGCGATAAGCTTACAATTAATGTCTACATACTTTTATTTGTAAATTTACAAATCAAATGCATATGTAACTTCACTGTGGTCCAGGTATTAATCACCAACATTCCTTCCTGAATCAAGCATGGAAACACTAGGCCAAGGGTAGCTGGGAAGTAGTTTGACATGTCTTCCTTCTGGATATGTCAATCTCTACACGAGTCTGGCAGCTTCGTAGTGTCAAGGTTAAGAGTTTCACTGTCATGGACTCTCTTTTCTTAATTTATTGCTGCTTGATGTTCAGTTCTTATGTTATTGAGTTTATGTCTGGTGTATAGCTCTGATTTGGTTCTTTCATTTTCTCTTCCTGATAGGTGTTGCAAAACACAAGATAGGAACTGTGGGAGGTGTGATTCCTGTGTGTGTTCATTTTAGAGTGGTAGGAAGAGTTTTGGATTGGGAGAAAGCAAGGAAAGGAAGGAAAAATCACATTTTGGAGCCAACATTCTAAAAATAATGCAAAGGGTAGCATATATATACATGTATGCCCATAGACAAATACATACACACTCATGGGATCACACAGTTTGTCTTATTAGTGTCACTATGCCCCCACACATCTGTCAGTTTGCCGCACTGTGGGGGCTTGTGTGTTGCAATGAGGCTGAAAGCTATGCCACTGGTATCTCAGATACCAGCAGGATTACCCATGGTGGACAGGTTTCAGCTGAGCTTCCAGACTAAGACAGACTAGGGAGGAGGCACTGGTGAGCCACTCCCAAAACAATTAGCCATTGAAAACCCTATGGATAGCAAAGAAACACTGTCAGATATAGTGCCAGAAAATGAGCCCCCCAAGTTGGAAGGCACTCAAAAGACTACTGGGGAAGAGTTGCCTCCTCAAACTAGAGTCTACCGTGATGACGGAAATGGAGTAAAGCCCCAGGGACCTCCATTTGCTGATGTGGCATGATTTAAAATGAGGACAAACAACTATAAACATCCATTAATAACTGGAACATGGAATGTACATAGTATGAATCTAGGAAAATTAGAAATCACTAAAAGCGAAATGGAGCACATAAACATTGACATTCTAGGCATCAGTGAGCTAAAATGGACCGACATGGGCCATTTTGAGTCATATGGTCTACTATGCTGGGAATGATAAACTAAAGAGGTTGCATTCATCATCATCATGGGGTTGCATTCATCATCAAAAAAGACATTTCAAGATTTGTCCTGAAATACAATGTTGTCAGTGATAGAATAATATCCATACACCTGCAAGGAAGGCCAGTTAATATGACTATTATTCAAATTTATACACCCACCACCAAGGCCACAAATGAAGAAAGGGAAGATTTCTACCAGTTTCTGCTATCTGAAATAGATCAAACATGCAATCAGGATGTACTGGTAATCAATGGTGACTGGAATGCAAAGGTTGGAAACAAAGAAGAAGGCTCAGTAGTTGGAAAATATGGTCTTGGTGACAGAAACGAAGCTAGAGATCACATGATAGAATTCTATCAGACCAATGACCTTTTCATTGCAAATACATTT
Source organism: Pedetes capensis (assembly GCA_007922755.1). Taxonomy (NCBI): domain Eukaryota; kingdom Metazoa; phylum Chordata; class Mammalia; order Rodentia; family Pedetidae; genus Pedetes; species Pedetes capensis. The sequence continues at coordinate 166,928 of VMDO01001227.1, read as the reverse complement.
TTTCAACAACATAAATGGAGACTATACACATGGACTTCACCAGATGGAACATACAGGAATCAAATTGACTACATATGTGCAAAGAGACAATGGAAAAGCTCTGTACAAAATGTCAAAACAAGACCAGGTGCTGACTGTGGATCAGACCATCAACTTCTCATATGCAAGTTCAAATGAAGCTGAAGAAAATTAGAACAAGTATATGAGAGCCACGATATGACCTTGAGTATATCCCACCTGCATTCAGAAACCACCTCAAAAATAGGTTTAATGCATTAAACACAAATGATAAAAGACCAGAGGAGTTGTGGTATGACATAAAAGATATCATTCAAAAAGGAAGCAAAAAGTTATTAAAAAGACAAGAAAAAAAGAAAAGACCAAATTACATGTCAAAAGAGATGCTGGAACTTGCCCTTGAACATCGAACAGCCAAAGTAAAAGGAAGACATGATGAAGTTAAGGATCTAAACAGACGGTTTCAAAAGGCAGCTGTAGAAGACAAAAAGAAATATTATAATGACATGTGCAAAGAGCTGGAGGCAGAAAACCAAAAGGGAAGAACATGCTCTGTGTTTCTCAAGCTTAAGGAAGTGAAGAAAAAATTCAAGCCTCGAGTGGCAGTAGTGAAATATTCTACAGGGAAAATGTTAAATGATGCAGGAAACATCAAAAGAAGATGGAAGGAATACACAGAGTCATTATACAAGAAAGAATTGGTAGATAACCAACCATTCCAAGAGGTTGCATATGAAGAGGAACCAATGATATTGAAGGGTGAAGTAGAAGCCGCCTTGAAAGAACTGGTGAAACACAAAGCTCCAGGAATTGATGGAATGCCAATAGAGATGTTTTAACAAACAGATGCAGTACTGGATCTGTTAACATGTTTACGCCAACAGATTTGGAAAACAGCTACTTGGCCAACTGACTGGAAGAGAACCATATTTGTACCTATTCCCAAAAAAGGGGGTCCAACTGAATGTGGAAACTATCAGACAATATCATTAATATCACACACAAGCAAAATTTTAGTAAAAATTATTCAAAAGCGACTGCAGCAGTATATAGACAGGGAATTACCAGAAAATCAAGTGGGATTCAGAAGAGGGTGGGGAACCAGGGACATGATTGCTGATGTCAGGTGGATATTAGCTGAAAGCATAGAATATTAGAATATGTCTATCTATGTTTTATTGAATATGCAAAGGCATTTGACTATGTGGATCATAATAAATTATGGATAACACTTTGGAAAATGGGAATACCAGAGCACCTAATTGTACTGATGAGGAATCTATACATGAACGAGGAGGCAGTTGTTCGAATAGAACAAGGAAGCACAGCCTGGTTTAAAGTTGAGAAAGGGTTGTATACTTTCACCATATCTCTTCAATTTATATGCTAAGCAAATAATCCGAGAAACTGGACTTTATGAGGAAGAATGCGGCATCAGGATTGGAGGAAGATTCATTAATAACCTGAGTTATGCAGATGACACAACTCTGCTTGCTGAAAGTGAAGAAGATTTAAAACATTTACTGATGAAGATCAAAGATCATAGCCTTCAATATGGGCTGCGACTAAACATCAACAAAACAAAAGTCCTTACAACTGGGCCAGTATGCAACTTCACAATAAATGGAGAAAAAATTGAGGTTGTCCAAGATTTTGTTTTGCTTGGCTCTATAATCAACATCTGTGGAAGCAGCAGTCAAGAAATCAAAGGACGCATTGCTCTAGGGAAAGCTGGGGCAAAAGATCTCTTTAGAGTATTGAAAAATAAAGATGTCACATTAAGACGAAGGTGCGTCTGACTCATGCCATGGTATTTTCAGTTGCATCATATGGTTGTGAAAGCTGGACATTGAACAAGGGAGACAAGAAAAGAATTGATGCTTTTGAATTGTGGTGCTGGAGACGTCTATTGAATATACCATGGATTGCCAAAAAAACCAACAGATCTGTCCTAGAAGAAGTGCAACCAGAGTGCTTCTTGGAAGCAAGAATGGCTAGACTGTGTCTTACATATTTTGGACATGTAGTCAGGAGAGATCAGTGCCTGGAGAAAGACATCATGTTTGGGAGAGTCAATGAAATAAAGGAAAACCCTCCACCAGATGGATTGACACAATGTCGGCAACAATGGGCTTAAACATAAATAAGTTCGTGTGCCTGACACAGAATCGTGAAGTGTTTCAATCTGCTGTACATAGGGTTGCTATGAGTCGGACTCAACTCAACGGCACCTAACAACAACAGATGTTTCTGCAGACAAACAATTTAAAAGTTGCCTACCTATCTAATCTGGCTAGCATAAATCACAACCACCTGAGAAAATGCTCCTCCAGTGATGATTGTTAAACTTCACTCTGAGGTACTTAAACATAGGTTCTTTCTCTGATGGTTGAATTGTCCTCTTGCATAAGTGTTGTGACAATGTCTTCTCAAGGTTTCACCGCTAAACTTTTGATTCTACAATTGCTTAGAACTAGAGAGAAATTCCTTTAACACAATAGGGTCAAAAATGTAATTACAATTCTGCCACAGGCATCTAGTAATCATCTGATTCATTCTCATCCATTGCCTTTCTTCTATGAGATGCTGCCCTCAGCAGAAATAGAAAATGATGATTATTTGTTTCAAAGCTGCTCATTGACCTCTGTCATCCATTACACCAACCTTTTGGAAGTGATATAAAGGGTGCAATTTTAATTGTAGATTAGGGGTAACGTTCTCATTAACCCACTAACTTTGCCCCTGGCTTCATGTGCCTTGGTTTAGGAGAAAAGATTAAAAGACCTTAATAGACATGACTAAAATGGGTGTGGTGAGTAATATAAGAGTTTACAAATATTTTAGAACTACAAAAATAGAAAGGAGCTTTTGAGCACAGATGGTTGTAGACTCTTAAAGATAGGAAGAACCTCAGAGATCATTGTCAAGGTTACAAAGGGGTTAAAATTAACAACAAAAATTTAAAATTGTAGATGCTTTCCAGCTGTAAAATAAGCTTCATTTCCAAGAAGTTAAATTTTTTTCACATACCTTTATTTACCTCAGCTTAAAACTCTCAAAGTAACGTTTTAAACTCAGTATTTTTTTGAAGGGAGAAAATATCCATTTTAAGAATATTCTCTTTTTTGTAGAGTTCCCATGACATCATGAACAAGTTTTCTTTTCCACTTAAACCTTCCACATATTTACAGAAGTCTTAACCCTTTGACTAGCATTGAGACATGTATGCATTTGACAGGAAATAAAGCAATAGAAAAAGATATTTTACAAGCTCATCTTATGCATTCCAACTATTTTGCTAATAATGTTCTTGTTTTCTCACTTGTAATAGAGTTTCTTGAAATAAAATACTTATTGTTGTACATTTTGATGTGAAATTGGCTGCCCAAGGGTTAAGATGGCATTATTATTCAAACTGAAACAGGAAAAGAATCGTGTAGTCCCATGTTCTTGTTAGGTCCGTCGAGTCGGTATCCAACTCATAGCAACCCTACATACAACAGGGGAAACACTATTGTCAGTGCTTCTCTGCTGTTCATTGGGTTTTTAATGGCAGATTGATTTTTGGGAGTGGGTTGCTGGGTCCATCTCCCAAGCCTCCAGCACCTGGTGTTCCCAGGCGGTCTCCCACATATGTACTAACCAGGCCCGACCCTGCTTAGCTTCTGAGATCTGATGTGATCAGATGCCACAGGGCTACGGCTGCAGGCATGTAGTCCCACAGCTAGATATGAAAGAAACTAAGGCAAAAATTAGGCCTAGTGCTTATAAAATTTGCAGTTGATTTGTCCTTTTCTTAACTGTTTCCTGTCCTGGGTATCTGTTTATAAATTAACTACAACATCGTCCTGTGGGCACATGTATGTCATTACCTTTCTTGAGAATGCCGTAGCATTCATTACTGCTGATTATCTTAGCCATGTGTTTATCTGTAGTCATCATAACCAGTGCATGACTTGACAAGGTTTTTCTCATGCATGGAAAGGTCTCCTGCCTTGTGCTTATAACCTTATAATTTGACCAAACCATCTGTTCATGAATGTTTCCAGTCATGCTGAACTGTTTGTTGCTTTTGTCTTCTATTATTTGGCACTCTGCCTTAGTTGCAGTTGGCTTCAAAAAATGTGGCCAATTCACTTAAACACATCACTTGACACCCTCAAAACACATTCAGCTTAAAAAAGAAAGTGTGACCAAGAGAGAAAAACAGATCAGTGGCTGGTGTAAAGTAGGCATTCAATTAAAAACAGATGAATGAATTCTAGCCCCTGCTCTATCACTATTTATCTAAGAGAACTTGGGCAAGTCATTTCAGCACTTCGGTCTCATTTATGTCTCTGTTAAGAAATACCTTTTTCCATCAACCTCAAATTACCATAAGGGGACTTTCACTACACTTCTTATCACCCCTGCAGGGCAACAAAATCATCTCTGCAGCTTCTAACCATGGATGCCCAGAGTCTACCTTTAAAGAACAGGTTTAAATTCGTCTAGGGATGAGGCCCCTGCATCTGCATATTTTTAAAATGTCCTTTGATGATTCCAAGCCCAGAGGATGCCATCTTCTTTCTCAAGGGTGAAAAGACAGATTCACCAGAGATGACCAATCTCTAGAGATAATTTGTCCTGGTTTCTCCACTGGGCAGCACTAGCAGTGTGAGATTTGACCTGTTCTCCTTTGGATCTGCCTATCCTAAGTGGTGTGTTCTGCTCTGCCCTGTAGAATACTATCTTGGCGTAGACTCAGCACCTAAAAGGGAAGCCTGAAATTTGGATTGGTTATGTTCGAGGGGAAAAATATAAGCAGCCCACTCCTGACTCAATAAAGTTGACATTTATTTTAGGTCTATGTTGGTTTTTTTTTCTTTTGTGGTAATGAGGGTGTATGTGTGTGCTGAACCCAGGGCCTTGCACGTACTTTCTAAGGGCTCTACCACTGAGCTGCACCCCCAACCCCTTTTTAATTTTTTATGTAAAAACAGGGTCTCGCTAAGTTATGCAGGTTACATCTGGCCTCAAACTTGCGGTCCTCCTGCCTCTGCCTCTCAAGTAGCTGGGATTACTGGTGTGTGCCACCACACTGGCTTCTATATCAATTTCTTGATTTCAAATACAGGAAGGGGGAAGGCTTTGATAAGGCACATGAACAAACCTCACTAAAACTACTACTACATCAGCATCATGAGGATCAAATAAGGTAGGCTCTTCACTGTGTTTTACAAAGAGCTACACTGGTGTTTACTCTTCCCCTCATCAGCTCTAAAATTCTCATTACATTCAGATGTAGTGCAGACAGCATCACTTCAATGCTGGTATACCATTTATAGTATAGCACGAATACTGCCACTGTCACTGCCTGCAGCTGTACTACTGTGGTGTCTGATCCCATCAGATCTTGGAAGCTAAGCAGGGTCAGGCCTGGTTAGTACTTGGATGGAATACCTCCTGGGAACACCAGGTACTGGAGGCTTGGGAAGACCCAGCAACCCACTCCCAAAAAATAAATAGTGTTTTGCCTGTGGTATGTAGGGTCACTATGAATTGGACACTGACAACAGCACCTAACAATACTGTCACTAATTTCCTATGATGGTGTACAAAATAAATGAAGCAGCATTCTATACTTGGGACAGTGTTATAGTAAGAAGCCAGAATCTTGGATTCAAGATTCAGCCATGTCGAGTCTTGGACAAGTCTCTTTAAGCTTTAACTTCTTTTCTCTTCGTTAGCCAATTTCAGACTTCTAAAGATTCTTCTACCTCTAACATGCTAAGGAATGCTGATAAATTGCTCATGAAGCCATTAGTGACTGGTGTGACAGATGAGACATGTTCAATTCTTACATATCCCCTGAAATGTTTTTCTATTTGGTATCTAAAAAGTTTTGTTGTTGTCAGGTGCCAAGTCCAGTCTGACTCCAAGTGACCCTAGGTACAACAGAACAAAACACTCCCTGACACTGTGCCACGCCCAGCACTATGTCAGTGCTTCTCTGCTATCCATATGGTTTTCAATGGCTGTTTTGGGAGTGTGCTGCCAGGTCCTTCTCCCATTTTTACAGTGCTGGGGATCAAACCAAGGGCCTCAGAGCATGCAGAGCAAGCACTCTACCAACCGAACTAAACCCCAGTCCCTTAAAACTGAACTTCCCCTCTGAGGTTCAAATTCAGGACCTTCAGATTATGAGACTGACACACTGCCTATTGCACTAAGGAGGCAGGTATCTAAAAGGTAAGTCATCACACACACCAAAAAAAGTTGCCTTCTAACACTAGTTCTAAGGAGAACTGGGTGTGTTAGAGAAGTTTTATTCTCAGGAAAGAAATCAGTTACACCCAACGTTTGCTCCTAGTCTCTCCAGTGTCTGTGCCAATCTTTGCCAAGAAGCCTTCCTATATACTAACCAGGGAAAATTCAGATTTGAAACATTAGCTGTTTTGCAAACAATGTGTCTTTCTGACCCACTGCTTACAACTCATAACCAACTACAATGTTCTTTCATACTCTAGAATCTAGGAAAATGTTAGGCGTTCTAAGGTCACTAAAATAATGGCACTGAGGAATAATAATATGAATTATTTTGGTATCATTAGGTCCGTCAAACTGTATTACTCCAAGGTGAGATTGTGTGATTTTAGATGAAGATGTCATTGACCTTAGTTAACAAGATGATCGTGCCAGTTTCTTATTAGAGAATATATCCATAGATCTGTTGAGACTGTGGAAGCAGAAGGAACTCTCGTAGACAAGAACCTGGTTTAATTCATCTTTTATCTTTTGCATCTAGCACAGAGGATAAATGCTAATGCATGCTTAATTATGGATTCATGCACTGAGTAAATTCAATAAACAGATAAGCAATGATGTAACAAGTAACAGGCAAATACAAATATTGTAAAGATTTTTTTTAAAAAAGCAAATGCTTATTAATTAAGAATAAAATACTGTTACCTTTCCAAAATACAGAACTGGATTCCAACAAAACAATTTAATAAAATAAGGCACAACCTTTTGATTAAGGCAAAATTCACACAGAAGGTTAAATATAAACCATTCTTTTGTGATCCTTGGGACAAAGGGGTACCAGAACTGAAGTAGCTTAAGCATTCTTTTTACCACATTTACCATTATCAGGTAATATATAAATCTGATGCAATAAACTATATCTTATCTAGAAAATAAAACCTAATTGCTTCATCATATTGCTGAATTACATTTATTGTTTACCATTAAGTTTTAATTGTCTGTAAAGATAATTCCTGCATCACAAGATTTCAAATATAGAAAATTAAGAAATCAGACCATGAATACTAATCTGACCAAAGTAAAAGTTAATATATTTTCAGCATCCTTTGTTAATACTTTGAAGCCCCAAACTTTATGAAAAATTAAAATACTGGTTATTCTAAAATTTTCTCTAATTATGTTTTTGTTTCTCGTGAATACAAAGTGGCTTCAGAATGCAACAAACCTCAACACAGATCTCTACATGATTGTTATAAAGTGACTGTTGAGGTTAATATTCTTTCTCAATAATACACCATTAATCATTTAGTGAGTAGAATCTCTTAAACACCAATTGTAGACAGAATTAACCAACTTGTAATGGTTTTCAATACCAGAAACAGCAACATTAATTTTAACCCCAGTTTTTACTCTTAGCTGGGATTATGAATAAACAGTTTTATGCAATTCATTCACAGCCACAGAAACAAACTCTGGTGAATGCAGTTGGTCTTTCTGCCATGGCCTTTTGGTATGACAGTATATAAGCAATATTCGTTAAATTTAATAAATTTGAATATTTACCAGGTTGACTATTTCCCCTTTTGACAATTACTGAGACTGACCAAATATGTAAGTCTAGTAGCACCCAAATCAATATTACCCTGTGAGTGTTCAATAATGTGTAGTGTTAGTGAATTTTTACTTCACTTCTTAGTAAATATGAACAAAGAAAAACATAAACATAGAGGTATTTACATGTAAAATACTAAAATATACCTCCTTTTCAATCTACCCAACAAAGAAAATCAGTGACAAAACATGCTAGGCCTCACAGTGACAGTATCTTCATATGATGCTATAAATATGAAGTTGATTTGGAATGGCTGTTACCCTTTGGTGGTACCAGATAAATTTTTAAAATAAAACACTATATAAGAAAATATTCCATTTCACTGATTTTATTTCAGAGGAACCTAATCCTTATGGCTTTGACCTCCTGTAACAGTATAGGTGACTGAGGTTCCCTCCCCAGAAGCCCTACGTTCATACAGTGAGCCCTGTTTTATATGAAGGAGTCTTTCAGGATCAGACTTTCTCCCTCAAGTCAAATGCAAAAGATCACAAGGCTGTCACAACTTATTAAACGATACAGTTCCCCAAATTTTGGGTCTAGAGTGGAAGATTTAAGGCACTTAATTTCTGGCCACACATGAACACATTACTATATTTAAAGAGATCAAAGATAAAAATACAAAATTACATGCTATAAGAATCATTAATGTTATGTAGGGTTTCATGCTTGATAGATAGCGAAGGTCAAGTACTTCTTTTCTATGCAGAAGGAACCAGTACTATCAATTATAGGTCAGGCTACATAAAAACCTATACAATAGAGTCTTAACTCTGGTTAAATGCCCAGTACAACTTAAAAGCTATTTTAGACTAAATAGGAAATAACATTTATAATGACATAAAATCTCTACTTTTAGATCAGAGGGGTCAGTTGGTAAAAATTAGGTATTTTTAACTAAATGCTGCTAAACTAATTTTATATACATAGTATAACTGATCAAGTTTTGTATTTAAGGGATTATATGAAGATTTAGAGAAAAAAAACCATTTTTTTGCAATGTAAATAGCTACTGGTAAAATGCTTTAAAAGATCAAACTATTTGCAGTATTTGCTTAGTTTTTTTTTTGTTTTTTTTTTTTAACGTGGTGAAAAGGTAAATATTAACCAAGGAGATTTGCTGTATCACAAATTCCAGGTTAATGTGGTACTACTTTTTCCCTCTGGAAAGAACAAGGTTGGCTATAAGAAAATCCTATTACTTGCTGGTCCTCCATTATGAAGGAATGTGGATAATCCCTCAGTAGCAGGTATTGAATAAATTTAGTGATAAAGGCTTTAGATGGTAATCAGCAGAGCACTTAATAATTTTAAAACAATTCACTATTACTCTAAAGGGCTTTCTTGGCTCAGGGACATCTTTGGTGTCTGTGACTTCTCTTTCCCTGCCCTTTATTGCTTTTAAAGATTTCATTTAACACTCCAAAAAACAGCCTCTCCCTTTTCTTCTGTTAAACTTGGTATTTACTGTCTGCAGTATTAAGCTGCATTACAGGCTACCTTTTGCTTTTATGTACATCAACACAAAAATTCCTCATATTTGAGATATAGTTTATAATGCAAGTCTTTATTTTTTAATTGGTAACTTAAAATTTTAAATATCAACATTTTTAGAACAAGAGACACCTTCAGCACACATTTAGAAGTAAAATATGGAGCTGGGTAAGGTGGTACATGCCTGTAATCCCAGTACTTGGCAGGCTGAGGCAGGAGGACTGCGAGTTTGAAGACAGGTTGGACTACATACCAAGTTCAAGGACAGCCTAAGCTACATAGGAAGACTATCTCATAAACTCAAAACAAATCAAAAAATAGTGTAAAAATGAACAGTCACCTTTGGATCAACCTCTGTTATTCAAACACAGGGAATACTGAGAACCCTGGCTGGCTGGTCCTTACGTCAGTCAAATCTTGACACCATGGAATCGAAATACTATATAAACTAACTTTCCTATTTCCTAAAGTCCTCGGACTATCTCTCTGGCTCAGTTTGGTGGTACTGGAGAGAATTAGAACCAAGAACTAAAGACTACCAACGTACCCGTTTCAGTTTCAAATATTACCACTGAAGAATTCTAATCTCTCTATATTAATCCTTTGTTTACGCAGTTTTCTCACAGAAGTTTTGTTCACTAAAATCATCCAACTGGAGCAATATTAAAAATTTATTTCATGTCCTGCACTCAAGAGGTTAAGATAGGAGGATTGCAAGTTCAAGGCCAGTCTGGGCTAAATAGAGAGAGCCTGTCTCAATTAAAGAAAATAACCCTAATTTCATTATGAAAAGTAGACTTTGCTGATTTTGCAATTTTTTTTTTAAATCCAACTAAAATTCATTAAGTGGGCTAGAGGTGTAGCTTAGTGATAGGGTGCTTGTCTAGCATACATAAGGCCCTGGGTTCAATCCCCAGTGCTGGAAAAAAAAAGTTCATTAACTGTAGATAATACAAACATGACTTAGCAACTAAAGAAACAGACTATCATTTTAAATACATAGTCTGCTATCTGATTTAGGAGCTCATAATCTTGTTTCTAGATGATTGAGTCCCTTGTATCTCATCTTCTGGTTAATTACTATAATCATCTGGTAGGAAAAAAGGGAAAGTATAGAAAAGATATTAGCCGCTCTTATAAAAAGTAAGGTAAAAGATTTAAAAAATAGATAAAACAGCTAACATGTAAGTTTCATTACAAGTTACCAAAGGCTGGGGATGCAGCTCCGTGATAGAGGTCTTGCTTAGCATGTGCAAGGCCCTGGGTTCAATCCCCAGCACCACCAAAAAAACAACAACAACAAAGAAAGGTATTAAGGCAGTTTCACACTGATTATCCATTTTTTTCAAACTGTACAAACATTTTGTTGAAAGATCACTAAATTATACATCTACATTATATGACACAGGCTAGAAACTGTCTCTGGTTGGAGTTATTTGCATCTGTAAAAGATCAAGCAGTATATCTTCCTCCTAGGAAGGTAAAAGGTATGTAAGATTAAGGGCTATATTTACATACCTATTTATTTTACAAAGACTAATGTTTAAAAGATTACTCAAACTGTTACTTAGGTCAAGCTGATAGTTAATCAAGAAATAAGTAGAGGCATTTAAGCCAGAAAAATTTGGTCCTATCAATTTAAGTATTTTACATTATTTTCCAAAAACTATTTTACGTTCTCTTAACTAAGTCACTTAATTACAAAACATTTTAGGTTTGACACTTAGGCATAGCCTAAGTCATCTTTACATTTTGTAATTTTGCAGTTTATAGCTTGCTGTGGCTCACTTGAAGTAACTGAAGACTTTATTACTTTTATTTTATGATATAATCACCTACATATTTTGTTAAGCAGCAGAAAAAGACTACATCTATAGACATAGGCAGAAAATTTCTAAATCAAAGAGAAAAACACTCCTACTACACTAGTCCAAGGTAAAGGTAAGGGGGTTCACTATAGCAGCGTTTCACAACTGCAGTCATGAAACTCTCGTGTTTCATGAATTAATACACATACACACAAACCCTGAATTACCCTGTATTTTCTTCTAAAATAAAAAAATATATACAAACACACACACACACACACATATATTGTTATACAAGAATTGGCTTTTAAGAAACAGTGTGCCCTTTAAGAGATCTATTTTTGTTCTAATGCAATCTGACCTATATATTACTATGTATTTAAGATTTACCAACTAGCCACTATGTTATTACAGATTGGTTACCTAATGATTATTAGTGTTGTATATTTTATATTATCAACCTCTAGTTATACTATTATTCAGTTTTTACTGCATATTTAACTAGTTAATAAAATTGATAATTTCCAATGGCAATAATTTATGAAGCTATATTTTTCATACATCTTAAGGATACAATTTAATTTTTTCTATTTTATTAATACTATTTTTCATAGTGTTCCATGGTTAAAATAGTTTTGGAAACTGTCCTATTGTGTATGAACATAATGACCCCTGCTTCCAACTTTATTTGGCTTCATTGTCATGTTGTATTGTTGTTGTTGTTAGGTGCCATCGAGTCAGTATGCGACTCATAGTGACCCTGTGTACAACAGGCAAAACACTATTGTCAGTGCTTCTCTGCTATTCATAGGGTTTTCAATGGCGGACTGATTTTGGGGAGTGGGTTGCTGGGTCGCCTCCCAAGCCTCCAGCACCTGGTGTTCCCAGGTGATCTCCCATCCAAGTACTAACCAGGCCCCACCCTGCTTAGCTTCTGAGATCTCACAGGATCGGATGTCACAGGAGTACAGCTGCAGGCCATGTTGTATTAGTCTTCCTTTAAAATGTAGAGAGAGTTAGTTTAGTATACAACACAAAGGAGTCATTTGTTAAAAATTCCAAACTGATTAAATTATTCCCACTGATATAAAGTTTTTCCAGCTTACACAATTTCTAGATTTTTCTGTCAAAAATTATTATTCTGTCTCACAACAAATCGATTGATCAAGTCTGTGGCCTGCCATTAAGTGTAAAATAGATTTTTTGGTAAGGGATCATTGCACATTTAAATAAAAAATGAAGTTAAGTTGGCCAAGGGCCCAGCTGTTAGATACACAGTTATTTCCCTAGTTCTGTTAAAGCATATTTTAAAGTGCTTTGCATAGTGTGTCAGGTTGCAGGTTTTTCTAGCAGTATTTCTTGAGCAAGCTTCCACATCCCTGCTAGCATTAAGGCACTGTAACAGTCACTACTATAGAACATAAGGTTAATAACAATCATACAGAACAAAGGAGAACTGAAAAGTTTCCATATTCCATCTGAAAGTTCTATTCCTTGCTTTACCAGTTAGTTGGTCAGAAAGGTGGAAGTCCTATGTAACCATATGCAAGCTTACGTCTGTACTCTAGACATAGGGATAATATCAAGAGAGGGCTCATTCAGTTTATGGTGTAGTGTTCAACCTAAACCCAAGGACAACCCTGGTAATAATCAGAACCTTGATAATTTCTTACTTTCTTCATCTCAACTGCCAAAGAAGTTGTAAGCACTCATGGTTTATTATACCACTGCTCTTCAGAATGTACCATTCTGCTGTGTGAAATGGAAACTGGAGTGAAAATTGTAAATAATCAGCCAAATTTAGAACAGCCATTCAGAGTAAAGTACATTTAAAAACTACAAACATGAAGCTGGACTCAATCTTGCAGAATGGGTAGATGAAGCACAAAATCTTTTACATCATCCCTGACTCTTTCATGGACAGTCAAGATGAAGATAATAAGGTTTACAGTCAACTTCAAACTCTGCTTTCTTTTCCCATCACCTTTGCTCAGTTTTTCAATATTTCCTAACACCCTGCACTGCTGTTCAACCGAGAAGAACTTTCTGCATTCTGTGTGCAGCGACGCTGGCTTCATCTTCTGAGTCAGATTCGCTCTGAGATGTGGAGCTGTGTGACGCAGAACTGCAGGGGGAAGAGCATTCTGGCGAACACAAGTAATGCATCAGTGGGAGGCGGTATTTCCCACAGAAATCCACAAACTTAATCTGTCTGACACAGCAGTCAAAGTAGACTCCTAGAAAAGAGGAGGAATATAAATAATCAGTACAAAGCAAAGAGCCAGTTTTTTTTTTTCAACTTTTTCTTAGTAGAAATGGAGACATGCCATATAAGCCGTAGTCACTTCTACAGTGCTGTGTATAGAAATACACAGGTCTTTAGGTTGGATCAGGAAGGACAATTTTCTCAGTACCTTTTCTCTAGGTGCCTTTGTGGTCAGTGGCTGATGGAGATTACAGGATACTTAAGGTGTCCCTCCTCCACCCTCAGGATGCCTCCTAGGAACTGCCCTTTAGCTAGGAGACTAAACACAGAAATATCTCATCTAATGATGATTTTTTTTTTTTTTTTTTTTTTTTTGTACTGGAAGGATTGATCCCAGAGCCTCCAGCTTGCATGCTTTGGAAGCACTGTACCACTGAGCCATACCTCCATTTTTTTACTTTTTGAGACAGGGTCTCACTAAATTATACAGACTGCCTCTGGTCTTGAACTTGCCTCCTGCCTCTACCACCTGAGTCACTGGGATTACAAGTGTGAGCCACGGAACCCGGCTTATCTAACGGCGATTTTAGAGATTTAATTATTGTACACAAAATCTGCAAAAAGGAGGTGGCTTTTAATATCCGTTCTTATGTATTGAGAATGCAAAACTGAAAGAAAAATGCCATCTTATGTTCATGTAGGTTCTAAATCTACAGGCAGAGTTGATTCACTGACAATCTCACTTGGTCCTCACACAATTATATATTTTCTGGTAAATTGAAACTAGTATTCAGCTCTTTTGGTTCCTAATTTAGTGCTCCTCAACTACGGTCCTTCAGTGAAGAAGAAACACAGCCAGAGCTGAAAGGAAAGCAAAGGTTGCTGTGCCTTTGGGTTCTAGCTGATTCTTAAAAAGCTACTTCACATCTCTACCACACCAAGGCTGTCCTAATGGGTGCAGTAACCAGAATTCCTAGAACTTTGCATCCTACTGTCTTCCTGGAGAGGAATATCAACCATTACACTCTCCCTAAGTTCCCTGACTGGGACTAGGATTTAGCTCAGTTGGTAGAGCACCTCTCTGCAGTCTCTGAGGTCCAGAGTTCGATTCCTGGCACCACAAAAATGGGAGATGGATGTGGCAATCCACTCCTGAGGCAATCCTGAAACAGCCACTGAAAACCCTATGAGGGTCGCTACAAATTGGAAATGACTCAACAGCACCTAACAACAACAAGTTCCCTAACTATTGTGTGTTTACCACATAAGGGACTAAAATAAAAAGATACGGTCCAGGCAAAGGAGAAATAATGATTTTCCCCCCAATACCTCCCCACTAATATTTTACAGTGTGCTACTCTGAACAATTTGGAAGGTAGATAACATTCAATAGACTGGTCAATCACTAGACTGATAATAAATCCCCCAAACAATATTAGCTTCCTAAAAACAGATGGGAATAATAAAATAAAGAACTATGGAATTACTATGAGCCAAAACAGTATAATACTGTCTTGTCATTTGCAATATCTCAGGCTATACAAAGAGAAAATATCCCGTAAAATATAAAACTCCTTTTCCCCCCTGTACTGAGAGACTGAACCCAAGGTTTCACCTCTACTTTGCAAGGTACTCAACCTCTGACCTGTACCCTCAGCCTCTTTTTTATTTTTAATCTTGAGAGAGGGTCTCATTAAGTTATGCAGACTGCCTCTGGCCTTGAACACATGATTCTCCTACCTCTGCCTCCAGAGTCACTGAGATTACAGGCATGCACCACTATGCCCAGCTAAAAATTACTTTTATAGCTCAAAAAGGAATCTCAGGGGTAAAATGTTTAGTGGTTCATTTTATACTTTATCTCAAATTTTAAACTGTTACCTTTTAAAGCATTAAGACAAATAGCACTTCAGTATACTAAAGAAATCATTAAGAAACCATTTTAAGGAGAAGACAGAGTTCTTATAGAAGTCCATTTCCTGAAAAAGATAGATTCAAAACAAACTAGATTTAGACCATGAGGCCTGGAGCTTGGTGTGAATGCTGTCCTATGTATTTCCCCTGCCACTGCTAAATCCAATCTAGGAAAGGAGACCCACAGAGGAAAAACTGAGGCACTCTTAATTTCACATAGCATTGCAACCTCTGTTTCTAAAAGTGTTTGGCCAGAGTATAGTCCAAATGGTCCAGAGTATGTCTTTCTTTTCTTTTTTAAACCCTTGTAAGTCTTATAACAATCTTTGAGAAATTTCATCATTGTTTTTCCCCTTTTTAACCTTATAACAATTTCAAGATAAGAAGAGACTTTCAAGGAAAATTTCACCTGGTTTTGATCATCATTATACAACATTTCCTCAGTACTTATATTTAATCTCAACAACAAAAATTCTCATTAAAATGGATTTTTTAAAAAAAGTAGTATTTTATGAAGCCAAAATAAGATGACCTACTATCAGTCGCCAGTTTCCACTCACATACCCTGCACATCAGGCCCTTACAACCTGGCCTCAATGAACCTTTGTCATTTGCTTTTCTTTATTGGCCTAACTATAATATCTGAGCCAAATTATCACTCATCCAACACTCTGTCCCATTATTCTGTGTCTCTACTTTGTTCACTCCATCTGCAAAGTTTCCCATCCTCAGTCCTACCCTATCAAAATCTAACTTATCCCTCAAGAATTGTTTCATTGTTACCATATCTAACTAAATGGACTCCCCCCTTTTCGATTTCTAATATCATTTTGAATTTTTTGGGATACTTAGATTACTCTGCCTTATATTATGTACCTTATTTCTTTCCAAATTCTCTAAACTCAAATTCTGAACCACAGATTTAAAAGAATATAAAGTTCTAGGGTATGCATTCAGTCCATTTTCATACATTTTAAATCATACCTTGCAAAGGTATATGATACAAAGAATAGTGAGTCTAAGAAAATGCCTTCAAATAAACACGGAAAGTGTCCAAACATTTTAGAAACTGTTAAACAATTGTTGTTGTTAGGTGCCGTCGAGTCGGTATCCGACTCATAGTGACCCTCTGTACAACACGGGAAACACTATTGTCAGTGCTTCTCTGCTGTTCATAGGGTTTTCAATGGCAGATTGATTTTTGGGAGGGGGTTGCCAGGTCCTTCTCCCAAGCCTACAGTTTCTGGTGTTCCCAGGCGGTCTCCCATCCAGGTACTAACCAGGCCTAGACCCTGCTTAGCTTCCGAGATCTGACGGGATCGGATGCCACAGGGCTACAGCTGCAGGCTGTTAAACAATTAGGACTATTAATATTTCCTTTGTGTTTCCTTTCATTTTATCATTTTTCTTTACTATCTTATAATAGTTCCAAAACAGAATGAGACTTCCTGGATATTTTCCTCATGTGTGAATATTATGAAAAGAGTTTTTAATAAAAGAGCAAGGAAGGAAGGAAAGAGAAAGGAAGTGAAGGGAAGAAAGAAGGCATGGTAAATAATAAGAAAATGTCTTACTTTTTGGTAACTTCTTTTCTGAAGGAAGCCTTAGCCAATTAAAACAACATTTAGATCACCAAATTTTAAAAATAGCTAAGTGAATACAAAACACAAACACTGAATTTATTTACCTCCACACTTTGGGTTTGGGCAATTGCTGGCTGAACTCAGATATCTAAGAAGATTCCCAGGAAGATCATAGGGAGTGTAGGAAATATTTCGGATCTTAATGGTCCGTGCAGCTAATTCCAGGAGAGTCGGAGGGTCATATGTTAAATCTCTAACAAAACGAACAACCAGCGGGTTTCCTCGTAAGCTCAACTCCTCCAAATGAATAAGGCTGAGGATCTCCCGGGGTAGGTACGTCAGCAAGTTATTGTGGAGGCTGAGCGAACGAAGGGAATGCAACCTAGAATGAACGCAGCACAGAGGTCAGCGGCAGCAAGCAACACAACCACCCAGGAAGTTAAATTACACACATGCGTGGTGTGCGTAGCCACGCGTGTATACAGCCTGAGTTTCTCATTAGAGTGAGCAACTAAGATTAAGGTCCATGGAAGAAAAATTTAAAGGCTGTTGAAAGCAGATCAGAGGGCAGTTTTGCAAATGCCATGAAAAACCTCTGCCCTTGGAATCTTAGAGCACTCAGAATGCTTAGAGAGTATTCTGTTGTCCTCGCTGAGATCAATGTTAGATTTAAGGACTGTGGGGTCACCAGGTACCAACATGCACACCTATAATCTCAGGGACTCAGGAAGCCAAGGTAGGAAAATAATGAGTTTGAGGCCAAAGGCAGTCTGCACAATTTAGTGAGACCATGACTCAAAAAAACAAAAAAAAGCGTTGGAGGTGCAGCTCAGTGGGAGAGCTCATGCCTAGTATGCATGAGGCCCCTGGGTGAAACCCCTCTCCAGCACCTCCTCACTTTGTGCTGGGAAAAAAAAAAATGATTTAAGGGCTGGCATACTTTATGAATTTAGACAACTAAAAAAGAAAAGATTTCAGATACAATTGGAATGAAGATCTTTTACATTACAAAGCCTCATTAGGATAGGAGTGCTTCATATTAAATATGAAATCACCAAAAGTCCCATAAAACCCATGGACCCCTATGCCAAATTAATATTATACTTATAGATTACAGAAAATGAGCTGAACAAATATTTTGAGGAATAAATCAGAGTATTTAAAAGTAAAACTAATAAGGACTGAATATGCAGAAAACCTCAGCTATAATTTACTTTGAGAATACCTAACTCTTTTCTTTCTTTCTTTTTTTGTTGTTGGAGACAGGGTCACACTGCGTAGCCCAGGTTGGCCTTGAATTCAAGATCCTCCTCCCTTAGCATCCCAAATGCTGGGATCACAGGTATATACCACCATACCTACCTCCTAATTATTTTCTCTATATAAAACATGAGAAAATATAAGATAATTCTGAAGCATGAATATCTGTAAATATATAAACTGCTTGAAATTACTCACTGTGAAAGCTGAGGAGGCACACTTTGAATTTTGTTATCACATAATACCAAGTAATTCAGTGAAGGTAGATTTGCTAATTCTGGTGGGATTTCTTTGATGAAATTTCCTCCAAGATATAAACACTCTAAACTGCAAAAATAAATGAAAAAAAACAAAAAACAAAAAAGTAATATAAGTTGGACAAGATAATCTACTATCTGTACTATAATGAACACACTTCATCTATTTTTTTTTTTTTTTTTTTTTTTGGTGGTACTGGGGGTTGAACCCAGGGCCTCGTACTTGCATGCTTTGCAAGTGCTAGACCACTGAGTTGCACCCCCAGCTCATTTTTTTACTTTTTGAGACAGGGTTTCACTAAGTTACACAGACTGCCTCTGGTCTCAAACTTGTGATCCTCCTGCCTCTGCCTCCGGAGCCACTGGGATTACAGGCGTGCGCCACCACGCCTGGCTTTTTTACTTCATCTATTCTTTTACTTAGGATTTGCTATGTGCTACCCAGTCTCTAGAGAAATAAGATAATCTTCAGGGACCTTATACCATAGCTTAGCAGACACAAAACAGAAATGTTAAACAATCTTATAAACACAAAACAAGTCCAAAAATAAGTATTACATGATTAAAATACCAAAATAAAAACAATTCACGAGAGCTGACAAAGAAAAGAGAAATAAGGAAAGGCCACAGCAGTTCTGATTGGAAAAGGCTTCCCAAAAGTGTTCTGACTTCAACTGAACTGTGAATTTAGCCATTTAGATGGGAAGAAGGAAGAAACTTTAGGGCAGAGGAAAGGTCTTTTAAGGCTCAGTTGTTGTAGTTGTTGTTAGGTGCCATGGAGTTGGTGTCTGACTCATAGGGACCCTATGTACAACAGGTGAAATACTATTGTCAGTGCTTCTCTGCTATTAGGGTTTTCAATGGCTAATTCTTCCTTGGGAGTGGGTTGCCAGGTACTTCTCCCAATCCTACAGCACCTGGTGTTCTCAGGCAGTCTTCTATCCAAGTACTAACCAGGCCTGACCCTGCTTAGCTTCCAAGATCTGATGGATCAGATGCCACAGTGGTATGGCTGCAGGCACTTAAGGCTCAGTAGGTACATCTTTTAAGGAAAGATGAGAATTCTGGAGGAATCCAGAGGTAAGGCTGGAGAGGCCAAATTATGTTGTTGTTAGGTGCTGCTGAGTCGGGTCCAACTCACAGTGACCCTCATAGGGTTTTCAATGGCTGTTTGTTTCGGGGGCTTTAGAGAGCAAAACAGTACTACACCACCAAAGCCAAACCCCAACCCACGCCAAATTATAGGACTCCTGAATTCTATGTTGGTTTGCTGGATTTGATGCACTAATAGGCCATTGCCTATTAAAATCGCTAGTCCTTTCTCTCTCTCTTTCTTTCTTTTTCTTTTTCTTCCCCTCCCTCCCTTCCTTCCTTTTCTTTTCTTTCTTTCCAGAATTTTCCATCTAATATTTCTGAACTACAGTTGACTCTGAGAAACTGAAACCCAGGAAAGCAAAATTGCAAATAATAGAGGGTGTGATGGTTATCCTTCATTGTCAACTTGATTAGATTAATAGATTCCTCAGATTAGTGAAGCACTCATCTTTGTACTTGTCCATGAGGGGGTTTCCAGAGAGGACTGACAAGTGGAGGCCTAATTGAGGAAGAGAATCACCCTGAAGGTGACCTGGTGCGATCCAGTGGGTGGGGCTCCATAAGGAGGAAGTGAGGAGGAGAAAGGAAGCCAATGCATACATGAGACAGGCTTAAAAACTTCCAGAGCAGTCTGTCTGTCTGTTTCTGTCTCTTTCATTGCCAGACAACCAACAGCAGTTTCCTCAGTTTCCATGTGGATTCAACATTGGACTTCCCAGGGTGCTTCCACATCTCAGCACTGGAGACTCTTAGGTTTTCAGTTCTTGCATAGAATGGCTACCAGTCTCTGCAGGAACAGCCGTGGAACTATCCTGGCTCCATCATGTAAGCTAATCTAATAAATCCCCTTATCATATATATCATATATATACATATATATGATATATATGTATATATATCATATATATGATATATATATATAAATAATTTCCCTCCCCCCCTCTATTGGTTCTGTTCCTCTAGAGAACCCTGACTGATACATAGGACTACTATACATTTTTTCATTTCTAAGAATTGTAACTGGGGTTTTCATAATTGTCAGTTTTAAGCTTCCTATTGTTTTTTCATTGACGAAGTTCCTTCCTTTACCTCTGTGAAGCTAAGAAAGATATTTTCTCAGGTATAATTTCTCCCATTTATTGAATTTCTTTTCTGTCTTTTATAATCTCAGCCTTCTTTGATGTGTGGTAATTTAAATGGCCAATATAAATCTGAAGTTGTCTTTTGTTTGTAATAGTTTAATGATATACTTTTTTGATTATGTAAAGCTTTTCAAGATTGCATTCTCTCTCTAGACATACAATGCTTAGAAAAGTAAGCAGACAAGTAATTTTGTTATTATTTTTTCTCTTTCAAAGATTACTTTGGAGCAAAAATCAACTGTCTGGTTACAAGATTGAATTCTCCTAAATGTAAGTGCCTAACTATTGATAGAAAAAGACTCCAGGCAGAGTGTTTTGATCCCACCAAATATAGTATAAGTTAATACTAAGATTCTCAGAAATCATTGTTTTTCAATGATGACAGCTACTTGAATAGAATGGAAAGGTGGAGTTCAAATAACAACTATCTGGAAAAGGAATTATTTTAATGAGAGCACTATGGGGGGGATGTTTAGGAAGCTTGGAAGTCCTTTAAGTAAGGGATTCAACAGTTAAATAACTATGTGGTCTAGCAGGGGAAAAAAGAAAATAAAGTGAAGAATGAAAATAAAGAGAAGAATGAAAATAAAGAGAAGAGTGAGTTTGAGGGCAAGTATAAATATTTTTCTATTTGCTTATGTCAGTGTCATGGACTGAATGCTTGCATCCTCCCCAAATTCACACTGAAGCCATAACCTTTAATCCAATATTATTAGGATGTAGTTGTCTCTAATAATCTGGTTACTACTTAGTTATCTTTTCTCAGTGCTTTTGGAGTAGACGGGGGGGGGGTACCCAGACAGAAAAGATGCCAAACACTAGAGGTTACTATAATTTGACAGAGAAGGATCTGAAGTTCTAAAATATAATCAAGCCCATGATTTTGAAATGATGTACTGTAAATTCTCTTTTGCAACTGATGGGTATTACTAATAAGATTACACAACCATCACATTAAATTATGCTGTCAGACTTGTTTCTCACTCAAAGTAAAATAATTTCCAAAGTTTTGGGGACTTGAAACCTTTCAATGATTTATGGGAATTAAACTGCTGAAACATACTACTGTTGCCAGACATGGTTTTTTGTAATTAGGAAGGAAATTATTGTTGAATTTATGGCAAAAATATAGCCTTTAAAAGTTCTTGTGTTTGTCAACATAGGTACCTTTTAAATTGGAGTTAGTATAATTCTACTCTTTTGGTGTTTGATAAATATGGGATATAGGAAAATTATTCACTGTATTTATGGAATGAATTCTTCCTTTCCTTTCTGTTTAGTGTTAACAAATTTAAACCAAACTTAAATTTGTTTCCTGAAAAGCTAATCATCTTTCCAATCCTTAGGAATACTGAAATTGGTGCCTTTTCTCTAGTAAGGGCCAATGAACCCCGAGGCACCCACAGGCCCAATCAACTTTAACCACAGATGTAATAAGGAAATGCTTTTTTACTTCTCCATCCAAATGAAGATGACATTAAATATAATAAAAATATACATTAGTCCCATATTTTATGGTTGGGTAAAGGGAGATAGAATTAAAGAGACATGAATGTATAAAGAGGTAGAAAGCAAAAAGAGAAACATAGATAAGAATCACACATTTTTAAATAAATTGTTTTCTTCAATTAGCATTTCCCATTTAAATCATTTTTCAGATATTATCACTCACCACAGGATTTTAAAAGCACACTATACATTCAAAAGTAGACACAGGAACAGAGGCATCATCTCCTGCTGCTACCCCAAGCTAAGGCCTTATAAAAGAAAGAAGTAAGAGGGAAGTTGATAGTTACAGACAAACTCAACGTAACATTCTACATGGGGTTTTATTTAAATTTTACCACATTCTAATTATCACCTTGTTAAGGCAGCTGTCTCTTTCCTAAGATATATACCTATTATACACTCGCTTCAAAACATTCCAAGGCATAATTTTTAGTTTTTGTTTTATCACAATCCTCATATCTTTGTCTTTTAAAACCACATCAAACAGTGAAAGAGGGGTCACCAACAGAAAAAGAAAGGTTTTACTTAAGAAAAGCCTGGGGGAAAGTACCTCCTCTCCAAGTATCTAGCACCATGGATGCCAAACAACTGTGAGGCTTTCACTTACTTAAAGTTTGTTGCCCAGTGTGTGATATTAAGTTCTTCCTCAACTAATGTCTGAGCTCAGAGGAATTAAAGATGGGGGAGAGGAATAATCTCAATGTAAACAACAAAAACTTCATGAGTACATTGGGAAAACAGGGGAACATAACCCAAATATGCATTTTAGTTTTACTACATATTAGTCAAAAGGCTCCAAAAACTTTGTAAGATGATAAAACTGTAACCAAAATTGATGTAATAGTTGCATAACAGAAAAAGCCAACGCTGTACTACTCTGTGCTCCACTATTATTTACCAATAAACGGAGGGGAAAAAAAGGTAAGAGTTCAGCAGAAGAAAGTTTAAAATATGAATTGTGCCTACTTTCTCAGCATTATAAACAAAAACAAGTTTGCCCATACAAAAGTCACAGTTACATTTATTTGCTGAAGAATAACCTCACATTTTGAAGGAGAGAACCTATACCAAGAAAACAATAGTTCACGCTGATAGCTTAATTTACTCCAAGGAAATGAAATTAATTATAAAAATAAGTAAAAATTTCAGCACCTACTTACTTGTTATACCTTGAAGGTCATATTTCAGAAACTTTAAATCTATATCTATTATTGTTGCTGTTGTCAGGTGCCATTGAGTCAGGTCTGATTCATAGTGACCTTCATATGTTTTTCAGTGGCTGATTGTTTCAGGATTGCTTCAGGAATGGAGTGTCACATTTGAGGTATTGGGAATCAAACCTAGGTCCTCAGAGAGTGCAGAGCAGCACTCTACCAACTGAGCTAAACCCCAGCTATCTATATGTCTATAGCCATACCACACTGGCATCCGATCTTGTCAGATCTCAGAAGCTAAACAGGGTCAGGCCTGGTCAGTGCCTGGATGGAATACTGGGTGTTGTAGGCTTGAGAGAAGGACCCAGCAGCCCACTCCCGAAACAATCTGCCTCTGAAACCATATCAATAGCAGAGAAGCACTGACAACAGTGCCTGGCACAGCAGCGTTAGTTTCCTCTGTTGTACATAGGGTCACTATGAGTTGGATGTGACTTGATGGCATCTAACAACAACAACACACACACACACATTTTTTAAACAATTTTGCTGCCAAAGAAGATTCAACAGGGTACAAAAAAACATATCTGAAGATACCCTGCTAAATCTGGAGAGGACAATGACCAGTTAAACCCAGAGTATTTATTTGTCATTCCTTTCTGGAATAGTTGGTGAGTAGAAGGGAAGGGGAAGATTTCATACATTATATATTCAGCATAATTTTTAAAATGGTTCTTAAAGAGGACAGGTATCTTCTTAATGTGCCAAAATACTAGACTTGGCTTAAAAAGCAAGTAGAGAACTTGCCTAGCATGTGCAAAGCCCTCGGTTTGATCCCCAGCATTGGAGGGGGAAAAAAAAAAGAGAGAAAAAGGAAGGAAAGGAAGGAAGGAAGGAAGGAAGGAAGGAAGGAAAGAAAGAAGGAAAGAAAAGGCAGGCAGGCAGCATGGTATAGTGTACAATATACAGTGAGATTATTAATGAAGCCCAGAAAATCCACATTATGAGACAAGATGGTGTTCTTGGACAGCTACCTGAGGATTCAAATGACTGAACCTCCAAGTCTGTATTTATGAAGTTTTAATGCAATAAGTAGTTAGCAATCTGTGAGGGTTGAACCACAAAAACTCTGTCACTATCTGGCCTCAAGCAGATCACTTCAGTTTCTTTGTCTACAAAAATTCAGTTTCTTTGTCTACAAAAAAGAGGTGGTGAATCAGGTCATTGTCAAGGCTGTTTCTACTTCTAAAAGTACAATTCTACGTGATCTTTTTGGCCTCCATTCAACCTGAATTCATGGCCTAAATCTGTACTGATTCCTATCTGTGAAAAAGAAATAGAAAGTACAACTGGAAAACAGAAACAATGGCACAACTGCACACACTACTGATTCAAAGACACAAAGGCCAATAGCCATAGGTGGCATAGCTGTTAGCCCAGAAGATCAGGTCAAGCAGGTGAATGACTTGGGTCAATCCTCCTGATCACATATGCAATAGAACAGAAGTCCAAAGATTGAGATGCTAGTTCTGCTTTGTCACTGTGGACAATTCATGGGTTTGGTCAACAGAGACCCCAAAGGTCAAATCCAGTTCTACCACTCACTGGCTTTGTGATCTTGAGACTTAATTTCTCTGAGCCTGTTTCTTCCTCTGAAAGAAGGAAATACATCATCTAATAGAATCATTAAGAATTTAAAAAGTATAGTTAGAGCACCTATGACACGGCATTGCATTTTTAAGTGTTCCATAAGTGGGATTTTTGCCTACCTCTTTTCCCGGGTGATAGAAATAAATACTTGCCCAGGGTTCCTCTTACTACACTGAAATGAATGAAATTATATGTTAAAATTAAAAGGAGCCAAGGCTTGTCAATGTTACCTTTAAATCTCTCTCTAACCCTTCTATTTCTTAACTTCTCCTAGCATACCCTGCTGCAGGCTATCATCATTTCTCATCCTACTACAACCGCCTCTTTCTAACCAGCCCTTGAAATTCCCTCTTATCTCTTCAGCCTCTCCTCACTTCAATCCTGCACAAGACATACGTATACAGGAATAAACCCCAAACTTGACCTTAGCCTTCAGGATGTGATGTGAACTGACTGGCCCCAATTTATATTTGCTACTTTCTTTCTTGCTCACCCGTCAGAATTTTGGTAGTTACTCTCTTTCTCGCCTCTTGGCTTCTGCATGCACTTTTTCTTCTAACTGGACTGATCACATCACCTCCAGGCCCTATTTAATTCTTATTCTTTCTTCAGAAGCTCAATTCAAATGCCATTTGCCGATTTCTGGTCAAGTCTCTCTGTTATTTGGTCTTAAAGCATTCTGTATGTCTTCACAGAACTTACAGCCATTTTAATTGAATAATTAGGTTCAGAGTTAGTTGTTTAATGTCTGTCTCCTTTGCTAGGATGTTAGCTCCATGAGACAGGCCTATGTTCACCATACTGTCCCTAGCAGCTAGGGTAGCACCTGACATGTGGCTAAGTACTCAATAAAAATCTGCTGAGGAGGAAAAGAAGGGACGTCTTGTCCAAATGTCTCACTTTGCAGATTAGGAAAGAATAGTTAGATTATGTCAAGTGACTTGCCTAAGGCTAGGACACCAAGAGTTCTTATTCCCAGGCCAATGTTCTTCTCAATACACTTAACTCTGAAGTTCCTTCCAGCCCCAGCATTATCATCTCTGAAATTCAATAAAGAACGTGAAAAGATTGAAGATAATTTGTTCCTATTCTACTCCTCACTCTCCTGAAGGTCACCTTTAGGGCACTTTTATTATCCTGTTTCTCTACTTTCTCCTTCCATTAAAACATACATTTATTGAATAATCTAGTAAGTGAGGCACATTATTCCTATAAACAAAGAATTACTTTCAATAAGATAAATACAATGTCGAGGTGAAAGAGGTGGAGAGAAAGTAGTTTGGCAATACTTGCCCAGGGAGCAGTAAAGAAAGAAATTACAGAGGTGAATCTTGAAATAGGTTTTAAAGAATGAATAGGAGATTGCTAGATGAAGAAAACATTCGAGGCAAAAGGAACTGCACATGTACAAAGGTTCTGCGTCCATTCTATACACATTTAGTGAATGCCTACAAGCTGCTTCCCCTACATGCTGGGAAAGTGCACGGTTCAGTAACTCCACAAATGGCACTGTTGGTATTGCTACAGGGAAACGAGCTGAAAATACAGTGGAAAGCAAGAAGCTGATCAAAGCAGCTCCTATGCCATGAAAAGGCATGTACTTTGATCTACAGGCACGGAAAACCACAGAAAACTTTTAAGTAAGGAAATGGCAGCCTGAGATTTACATCTAAGTTAATGAGTAAAGAGTACATAACCTGTTCAGATCATCGCCCTCCACCCCCCCCCGCCCCCGACCTAAGAAATAAGACAGCAAAACTGCCTTGAAAATCTGCATAGGCCAAATACAAGCCAAAAGTTGTGACACAGGCCATTTTATTAGATCCTTACTATAACTTGGGGAGACGGTTGGGCGGTACCCACTACCCAATAGTTGGAGATCTAGCCTGCAAGACAGTCACGCGACACTGCCCTGGCCTCCCACCGTGCCCCTCTCCCCTCCGGGAGGGGCCGCTCACCTCTGCAAGTTCTCGATCTCGGCCGGGATGCTCTGTAGCTGGTTGCCGCCCAGGCTGAGGGTCTGCAGCGCGCGCAGCTCCAGCAGCGGGGCGGGCACTTCCTGGAAGCAGTTGCCGCTGAGGTTGAGCACCTGCAGGCTGCGGCAGAGCGGCGACTGGGCCAGGCCCTTGGGCAGCGCGCCCGGTCCCCCGAGCCTGTTGTTCCTGGCCAGCAGCGTGCGCAGGCCGCTCAGCGAGAGCAGCTCGGGTCCGAGCGTGGTTAGCGCGTTGCCGCTCACGTCCAGCAGCTGGAGGTGCGGGAAGCCGCTGCCCAGCGCCCGCGGCAGTGCCAGCAGACGGTTGTGAGGCAGCAGCAGCCGCAGCAGCGCCTCCCGGGAGCCGCGCCGCTCCTCGCCGCGCGCCTCCAGCTCGGACTCCAGCGTCTCGGTGGACATGCTGAGGCGGGACCAGTTCAGTTCGGCCTCTCCGGCCTCCTCCATCCTGGAGGCCACAAAGGCCCCTAGCGCGGCTTCTGTAAACCGCCGCGTGGGATCACAGGCCGGAGCTCTGCGGCGCCCCGGAACCTGAAACGAGCGCTACGTCGGAAGTGGCGCGGGAGGGCGTTAACCCCGTGACCCAAGACGAGTCACGCGACACCAGGCGTGGGGTGCGCGCGCTGCTCCGGGGCGGGCTCCGCTTCATGTGGCCCGTGGCGCTGACGGGCAGGGGAGCTGGAGGGAGGCTCTGGGGCTGCCTAGCAGGCTTTCGTGGGGGCTGGGTTTGCACGTCTGCACAGGTCCGATGACCTGTCCCCGGGCTCCAGGGCTGCTTACCTGGCCTTGAGGGTTCTCGCGTCAGAGGGCACCACCCTCCAGTTTCTCACTTTAGAAACGCGGCCCAGTAGTCTTTGTGCGGGACTTTGCACAGCCTTTACTGCAAACCCCAGGAATTTAAAGTGTGGATGTTAACAAAGCCCTCTGCGAAGTTTGAAGACAGCTGGGCTGGAAACCAGAATCCTTGGATCGTTTCTTGGATTCTGCTCTTAGATAACTTTGTGTCCTTGGATTTGGCTTGATTTCCGTTCCCCCACCCATAAAACGTGGCTAATTCCTTCCCTGATTGCCCTTCAGGATTGCTTTGATTTTTGTTTTGTTTTGTTAAAAACCATGATAAACCGGGCGCGGTGGCGCACACCTGTAATCCCAGTGGCTAGGGAGGCGGAGGCGGGAGGATCGCAAATTCGAGACCAGAGGCAGTCTGCGTAATTTAGTGAGACCCTCAAAAATTAAAAAGAAATGGGCTGGGGGCGCAGCTCAGTGGCCCAGCACTTGCAAACCATGCAGGCGCGAGTTCAACCCCCAGTACCGGGGGAAAAAAAAAAAAAAAAAAAAGCATGATAAAAGTAATGTTTATTAAGAAAGGACTTTTTGCCCACTTTAAGTGTAGAATCACCTGTGTGGGTTTTTTTTGGTCTAAGTTATTCATAGTGACCAAGAATGAATTTAGGAGTTCAGTGGAAGGAGATTCTTTGATTTGTGACAGCTGAAATTGCTCATTTTTCTTTGTTGTTTGTTTCCTTTTGGTACTTAGGGGTTGAACCCAGGGCCTCACACATACTTTGCAAGTGCTCTACCATTGGGCTGTACCCCCAGCCAATGTTTTATTTTATTTATTTTTATTTTTATTTTGAGACAGGGTCTTGCTAAATTATATAGGCTGCCTCTGGTTTCAACCTGCAGTTCTCCTGCCTCTGCCTCCCGAGTTGCCGGGATTACAGGTGTGCACTACCACGTCCGGCCTGGTTTTTATACTATGTCCTTCCAAGTCCTAGCGTTCTTTAGAATGAGCTACAACTCCGGAAAAAGGAAGTCAGCTGATCTCACACCTCAGCTTCAACATGAACAACTTTTGCCTTTTATATATTGTATCAGAATCCTTCATAAAATTTCATTTGAGACAACAAAGATTTTTGCTGAAAATTATTAAAACTTTGTAAACATGCATATTTCACATGCAGGTTAAAACAATTTTAAGCTGGATGTCATGGCGCATACCTGTCATCCCGTCACTTGGGAGGCTGAGGCAGTAGGATGGTAAGTTACAGGCTAGCCTGGGCTACATAGCAAAACCTTGTCTCAAACAAAACAAAAACCCCTACAATTTAAGTGGAAAAATCCTGAGTAGTTTTAATTTGTTAGGTGCCCTCGAGTAGGTATCCAACTCATAGTGACCCTCATAGGGTTTTCAATGGCTGACTGCTTCGGGGTTGCCTTGGGAGTGGATTGCTGGGTCCTTCTCCCATTTTTACGGTGCTGGGAATTGAACTCGGGACCTCAGAGACTGCAGCACAGTGCTCTACCAACTGAGCTAAATCCCAGCCCCAGCTTTAATTTAGTGATTTTAATTAATGTATTTTCATCCTTGACCCACAGTCTTTTTAGCAATTACATTTTGTTGTTTGAAAAGTCATTAATAGAAATGAGAAAAATACGTTTTTCTTTAAAAATTTATGCATGAGAAAGTTAAATTGTTTGTATAATCAATAACATTAAATTGCTTTTCTCCTATAAAAGAAAATAACTTTTTACTTGTCAGTCATTTGTGTGAGAACTTTATGCCTCTTATGCCACAGGCAACTTTAATTTCCAATTGAGTTGTAGTCATAGGAGGATACACTTTTGTCTTTTTTTTTTTTTTTTTTTTTTTTTTTTTTTTTTGCAGTACCAGGTGGCTGAACTAGAGCCTCACACATGCTTTGCAAGTGCTCTACCACTGGGCTGCACCCCCAGCCCATTTTTTATTTTTTATCTTTAGACAGGGTCTCCTTGTTACACAGGCTGCCTCAGGCTTAGAACTTTCCATCCTCCTGCCTCAATCTCCACAGTTGCTGGGATAATAGGCTTGCATCACTGTGCACAGCTTAGTTTTATGTTTAAAAAAAAAAAAAAAACTCACAGGTGTCTTGCAGGTTTCTGTTCTGAAAGGATTCTATTTAAAATAGACCCTAATTTGGATCAAACTAACATTCTAGTAGTAGCCCTAATGTGCAATAATAAATTAATACAATTTTATGCTTAAAATGTATTTGTGATGAAAAAGTAACAGGAACATATTATAAAATGAGAAAAAGTAATTTGAATATGTTTCAAAAATAGAATTAAGATTATAAATAAGTTAAATTAATGGGAAAAAGATATCCTCAATAATAGAAAATGAAGCTAGCTTTTGGTAGAGAGTTGTGCGTAAATACTTAGGATTGTTGTTGTTAGGTGCCGTTGAGTCAGGTCCAATTCATGGTGAATCTATATACCATAGAATGAAACACTCCCTGGTTTTGTGCCAGGCACGCTATCTTTTTTTTTTTTTTTAAAGTCCACTGTTGGAGACAGTATATCAATCCATCTAGTTAAGGGTCTCTCTTTTTCTTGTTGACCTGCCACTTTCCCAAACATAATGTCCTTCTCCAGAGATTGGTTCCTCCTGACTGTTGTTGTTGTTGTTGTTAGGTGCCGTCGAGTGAGTCCGACTCATAGCGACCCTATGTACAGCAGATCGAAACACTTGCCGATTCTGTGCCAGGCAAACGATTTTATTTAGGTTTAAGCCCATTGTTGCAGACACTGTGTCAATCCGTCTGGTGGAGGGTTTTCCTTTTTTTCATTGACTTGCCACTCTCCCAAACATGATGTCTTTCTCCAGGGATTGGTCCCTCCTGACTACATGTCCAAAATACGTAAGATGCAGTCTAGCCATCCTTGTTTCCAAGGAGCACTCTGGTTGCACTTCTAGGCCAGATCTGTTGGTTCTTTTGGCATTCCATGGAATATTCAGTTTTTTTCTCCAGCACCATAATTCAAAAGCATCAATTCTTCTGTCTCCCTTATTCTATATCCAACTAGCTTTCACAACCATATGATGTGACTGAAAATACCATGGCATGAGTCAGGTGCACCTTAGTCTTCAAGGTGACACCTTTACCTTTCAACACTTTAAAGAGGTCTTTTGCAACAGCTTTTCCTCATGCAATGCTTGTTTTGGTTTCTTGACTCCTGCTTCCACAGGTCTTATAGAACCAAGTAAAGCAAAATCTTGGACAACTTCATTTTTTCTCCATTTATCATGAAGTTGCTTACAGACCCAATTGTAAGAATTTTTGTTTTGTTGATGTTGAGGGCTGTGTTCTTTGATCTTCATCAGTAAATGTTTCAAATCCCATTCACTTTAAGCAAGCAGAGTTGTGTCATCTGCATAAAGCAGGTTGTTAATGAGTCTTCCTCCAATCATGATACCACATTCTTCTTCATAAAGTCCAGCTTATCAGAGTATTTGCTCAGCCTAGAAAATGAAGTGGTATGGTGAAAGGATACAGCCTTGATGCACACCTTTCTCAACATTAAACCAAGCAGTGCTTCCTTGTTCTGTTGGAATGACTGTCTCCTGGTCCATGTACAGGTTCCTCATGAGTACAATTTAGTGCTTTGGTATTCCCATTCTTCACAATTGTTATCCACAATTTGTTATCCACACAGTCAAATGCCTTTGCATAGTCAATAAAATGTAGTCATCTTCTGCCTTCATAATGTATAAAATGAAGGAAAAGAAGTAGAAAAAATTGAGATAAGTAAAAAAATGGTCAAACTGACACATTTTTAAAGTCTACTAGTTGCAGAGCTGTGGTAGGGACTGTTTTCATTTAACAGAGATTTCAACTATCTGGTTACTAAATTTGGGACTGGGATTTAGCTCAGTTAGTAGAGCACCACTCTGCAGTCTCTGAGGTCCCGAGTTCAATTCCCAGCACCGCAAAATGGGAGAAGGACATGGCAACCCACTCCCAAGGCAATCCCAAAGCAGTCAACCATTGAAAACCCTATGAGGGTCGCTATGAGTTGGACTTGACTCCACGGCACCTAACAACAACAACAATAAGTTATTAAATTTAAGATAAATGTAACCAGATCATGGAAAGCTAGGATACCTGAGAAGCTGTTCAATATTTGTTTCCAGTACCATAATTCAAAAGCATCAATAGTAGGCACTCCATATCTTTTGAAGAACTGAATATTTTTGTAAATATAACATTTTAGTTGCAAAGGCACTAATATTGATTAAGCACCCTCATTTATCAAGAACTTGAAATGTAATTTTATTTATCTGATGTGATTTCAAGTAATTCAAGTAATTCATAAGTTTGATATAATTTATAAAAAGGAACTTTTATCCTTATTTTAAAGGCAAGGAAACAAGCTCAGAAATGATGACTAATTGTCTTGTATGACACAGATAGTGACAAGCAAAGGAGGAATTTAGCTTATGTCTATATGACTCCAAAGTCTGTGATCTTGCCATGTTACCCCACTGCTCTCTTGCACCCAGTTTAGTGGTTTTTAAAAATTATTCAAAATGGTGGTAAGATGTTGCAAATATGTGTACACAGTATTACAAATGGCATTCATCCAACTTATGGTACTTCAAAATATTGTGATGGTTAGAATTATAGGCCATTTATCTTGGAGATTGGGAGTTTTATGCACATCAAACATAGAACATCATCCTCCTAATTGACCACCTAATTGAAAGTCACTTGAACCAAACAAAATTTGGAGTACTACCCTTGTATCACATGCTCCTAATCTAGAACCACAGTTGATAAGAGCCAGGGCAGACATCTGACCAAGGCAAGCCCATCCATAGACTGCTTGGTGGCCTATCACTTGTAAGACACTGCCCAAATGAAGTCAGTCTCTCTCTCTAGCCCTCTCTCTCTCTCTCTCTCTCTCTCTCTCTCTCTTCCTCTCTGTCTCTCTCTCTCTGTGTATGTGTATTCTTTCCCAGGAATTTAATCCAAGGAATTCCCTAAAGGGAAATTACAGTTGGTAGCAAACCAGAAAAAGACAGAGTGCTGCTAATTTTTTTTCTACTACTAGGAGGTTGAACTCAGTGCCTCACACACGCTAAGTAAGTGCTCTACCAATGAGCACCCCAGGCACTTTATTATCATTATTATTTTATTTTGAGACAGGGTCTCACTGAGTTACACAGGCTGCTTCTGGCCTTGAACTTGCCATCCTCCTGCCTCAGCCTCCTGAGTAATTAGGATTATAGATATGCACCATGACACCCAGCTGAGCCCTTCTAATTTTTGTCAATTGTAGAACATAAGTGCAAAGATTCGTGAAATACTTCTGCTGTGGCCTAGGGCTACTTTATGTGCAGAGTGACACTCAGGTGCAGCTTTCTTGGAGCCAGCTTTGTTAACAGTCAAATTAATGTAAGAATCTCATAATTATTTATTAAAATAAGTCCTTTATGTGGAGCCACCATCTTTGCCTCTCTCTTCAGTGCAGCTAGATGAATCTAAATTAAGTAGCCTAAACCTATAGTTGTGTGGGCTGGGATTTAGCTCAGTTGGTAGAGCGCTGCACTGCAGTCTCTGAGGTCCTGAGTTCGATTCCCAGTCCCGCAAAAATGGGAGAAGGGCCTGGCAATCCACTCCCAAGGCAATCCCGAAACAGTCAGCCATTGAAAACCCCATGAGGGTCACTATGAGTCGGATACCGACTCCACGGCACCTAACAACAACAACAAACCTATAGTTAGCCTTGAAACTGTCCTGTCAGCCTAGAAAGTGCTGAAAACACTAGCAGGTAAAGGAGCTTTGATGGCTAATGGGCCCTCACAGTGTGGGGTCTGTCTGTGGCTAGCTGATGGAGATGAGGGGGTGGGGGCCAGTGACTCTGGAGAGTGTGAACACAGAGGAGACAATATAACGCATTACCTACAGAAAGAGATATGGGTTACAGGGAAATGGGAAGGTATATGGCATATCAACCACTTATCAAAACTTTATGATTAAAGTACATTTAGTTCAAATTAAATGCATTTCAGCATGTCTCCTGACAAGAGTGATAATGAAAAGAGAAAGAGACCAAATGTATGGCCCTCCTCTTCAGTCACTCTTTCTAGGCTTCCTGAAGTTAGGAACTCCATCTGGTTACCACAGCATACCCAAGGCATAGTAAGCAACCAGTAAAGAGTGAATGAATGAAATAAATGCATGAATAGTTTCTGGCATACCTGACTTAGATGGGCCCCCTGGATTTATTACGGGCTGCGTTTAGCTCAGTTGGTAGAACGCTGCTCTTCTTTCTCTGAGGCCCTGGGTTCGATCCCCAGCACCACAAAAATAGGAGAAGGACGTGACACTCCATTCCCAAAGCAATCTCGAAACAATCAGCTATTGAAAACACTAATGACAGCAGAGAAGCACTGACATAGTGCCAGGCATGGCAAATTTTGGGGGAATGTTTTGTTCTGTTGTACATAGGGTTGCTTTGAGTTGGACCCAATTGGACAACACCTAATGATGATTGACCTATTGACTGAGACCAAGAAATAATCGGAGTGGAGATTCCTTTCAAAAACCATACTAGTTTGGAGATAGTGTATAGATATGGTTAAGAGTGGGGTTTGCCTTTTATTAGATCCATGTTTCAAAACCTACCTCTGGAAATCAAATTTCTCTTAATCTTGATATTTAATCTTCTTAAGTTTTGATTTCAACATTGGTATTATTAAGCATATTATCTGTTTCATGGGGTCATTACAAGGTTTAAGTCTTAAGTGCTTAACATAGGAGCTAAAATAGCCTATAAGTAGTAGCAATTATTATTGCATTTTTTTAGCTGAAGTAGTAATAGTAGTTATCGTCACAACTGTTACTCTTCGCTTCTTGTTACATCATGAAGAGAGAAAGAGAAACAAAGTTGAGAGCAATCTTTACTTATGATTGCACAATTTCCTACATAACCTGTGGCTGTCTTGCTGAGCCATTTCCATGTTTTAGGGTTTAGGATTTGAGGGGTTAGTTGAATCTCTCCTTGCCCATGATACAGGCTTATTGTCCTAACTGTCTTCAAACTATATCAAGACCACATGCCTCCTAAGCCAGACTCTTATGTCCATTCTTATTACTTCTGATTTCGATAAGCCTTTCTAAAGCACTGCTTTTATTATTTCAAATCATCTTTTCCCCTTCTGTCTTGAGTCCATGTCTCTTCACTGCTTATCAGATACAGGCCAATTGTCCAGAAAGACATACAGAGTTTTGAATTATTTCCATTGCTGAATTCCCCTCACTTTGGCTTATCCATACCGCCTTCAGATGGTTTCAAGTTCTGCCATCTCCACGGTGGCCCAAGTTTTGAAAAAACCAGTAGCGCTCTGTTGCAGACAGCATTTGGGGTAGAAAAAGCTGTGGTCTTCCAATCCCTCATGAGGAGTCAGCCTTTGTATTTAGAAGAGCCTAGAGGAAATCTCCCCCATGTGTCTGTCAGCTTGTCATGCTGTGGGGGCTTGCGTTGCTGTGATGCTAAAAGCAATTAGAGGAACTGAAAAGTTCTGGAGACCCAAAACCAAAAATTAACCGCTTCGTTCAGTTAGGCTGGGTGAGGAAACCAGAGCAAAGCTGCCTTTGGCACCGATTCCCAGCAGGAGGCCTGCTGATCTTGTCATCATCTTACTTGCTCTGTTCTAATGGGTGTATTGACCAAGAGATGTACTCCCTCCCACCCTCATCTGTAGTTCACCTGGACTATATTGAGGGTCAGGATGAGGTCAACTCAGTCAAGATCCAGATAGTAATCTGTGTGCTGGGAGGTGGGAGGGGGAAAGTTACCCTAATAAATAACTGGCCACCACTGAAGTTGAGCCTGCAGGTTAATGGAAGTAGTACCCATAGGAGATATGAACCATGCCTATCAGTAAGAGGAGGCGAATAAAAAATAAATTGCCCACCCCTTCCTGGAGCGTCACACTCTGTACCACATTATGTGTATATGGTCTATCACTCCATTACTTTATTTTCCCAGTTATAAAGTATTTATTATAATGTAAATGTAAAACTTCAATATAGAGAATTCAGAGATAGATAATGAAAACAACAAAATTATATATAATCTCATCATCTAAAAATAACTACTAAAAACATTTTGTTGCATTTCTTTCCTTTTCTATATATGCATATTTTCTCCCACGAAGTTGAAATTATGTATATGTGTATATATGTATACCATTTTATACTTAAATTTGTCACAAAAAATTGTATAGTGAGCATTTTCCCATGTTGTTTAATTATTCTTCAAAAATGTGATAAAAAAATGGATGCAGAATAATTTCCCAACATTGGACGTTATGGTGCTCTTTTGGTTCCACTATTCCACCATAATATCTTGCAAACACTTTTTTAGCCAACAAATACGGCTGTAGAAATATTGTCTCATGGAGCCCTTAGCTGAGCATTTGTGACAACAGCTTGGTAATAACAATATCTCCAAGTCCTCTCCCTGAGGATTGCCACACAACTTCCCTTCAAAGACATGCTGACTCCACCCCACCTGCTTCTCACCCGGCTGATCCAAGAGCCCAGCTGTGATACAGGTAAGTTCTCCCCATATAGGGACTAGAGTATTTATTGGGGAGAAATTGTTGGCCATGATTGTGAACTGGAGAGTCAAGTGACTGATAGTGTCGTTGAAGTGTTGAGGTATCTACTCCAACTGCTCCAGATCCCATTATGCTTATGTTGCCACGTAGAGCCAGTTCATAGACTTCTTATTGTTTTTCTCTAAACCAGGGGTAAGAAAGGTATAAGCCCAAGAGGCAAAACCTGGGTGCATGGCTGGGATTTTATGTTTTAGCATTGTTTGTACTTGTTTTTAGTCGTGTATGAATGAATTCTCTTTTTTTGGCTTTTTTGTTTGTTGTTTCTTTCTTTCTTCCTTTGTTTTTTTTTCTATTATACAGTGAAACTTTGTAAGAATTTTATATGTATTCAATTTTCTTCAGTTAATTGAACAGTTTATTGGGCCTATAGTATGTGGAACACTATAAGGGATACACAAAAGGTAAGGAGTAACTAGCCTGCTCTTGGGGAACTTACAGCCTAGGAGTGGGGATAAGATATTTATATAAATACCTATAGGACAAATTTAGACCAGGTTATACCAATATTTAATAAAGGAGAAATGCTCACAAGCTAGTGTCATGGGGAAACTTCAACTGGACACTAAACTGTAGACACAAATTGAGTTCTCTGGGAAAGCACATGTACAAAAGACTGAAAAGAATATTCTAAAATGGTAATAGTAGTTTTCTGGGTGATAAAAGGGATTTTAATATTCTTTGTTCTTTTCCATTTTTCCAAAAATTACAGTAAGCCTATGCTACTATTAGGATCTATTAGGATCATTAAGAATAAGCTTTATTAATGAAAGAGAATATTTTATAGCAGTACAAAATGCAGTGGGAGTGCAGAAGAGCGAAGTTTATGTCCACCTGGGGCCAGGAATCAGGAAAGCCTTAGGATTTCTGTGTTTCATAATGATGAAAAGCTTTTATATCTTGGAAATAGGTGATAAAATTTTATTGAGTTGGAAAAGCGTATTAGATCCCAATGAATTTTTTCCTCTATGAGATTTGACTATAATCCTCTATTAACTACCTACAGCTCTAGTAGCTGCTATCTGCCATACTACTTTTTAAATTTATATATTTTAGATACATCTTTAAAATATTTTACTATAGCTGCCATGGAAAAATATTTTCTAATCAATAGGTGATGCCCATCAGTAGTCATACTCCTAGAACAGGTAGACTTGATGAAGAATCTTTTCACTTGTCCCACTGACTCTAGAAATGCTTTATTTAGCCATTGGTTGGCAGGGCCTGCTCCTTTATCCTCCAGTTCTGAATATTCTGTATCTGTTAGTACTTAACCCACAGAGCACGTATTTTCCAGGGTCTAACAGTCCTCTAGGAAAGAAACTTACTGTTATCTTCTCCAAGCCACCTGCCTCATTAGTCCACAGACTCCCTGTTCTCTTGGTGGATACCTGGGAGATGGCAATACCTAGGTGAAGTGGCAGAGGTTTGG
The DNA here is from genome assembly GCA_007922755.1 of Pedetes capensis. Classification (NCBI taxonomy): domain Eukaryota; kingdom Metazoa; phylum Chordata; class Mammalia; order Rodentia; family Pedetidae; genus Pedetes; species Pedetes capensis. The sequence continues at coordinate 129,110 of VMDO01001227.1, read as the reverse complement.
CAGGACGGAGTTTAGGTGGAATGGATAGGCTTCAGCTAACCGAAAGGGTAAGAGTCTTGGTGCCCCTGGATGATTTTTAAAAATTTCCCTTTGCTTTAGTTTTGTCACCTGTAAAATGGAGATAGTAATAGTACATAGTTATTTTGAAGATTAAATTTGACATTTGTAAGCATGTGACATATTCTTGGTATTACTATATCACAGGTAGATCTGGAGAATTATGGTGTTTTTTTTCCTCCTTAATAGATAACAGGAAGATGTGAAGGCAAGAAAATATGCTCATAGTGCATGATTATCTTACCTTGCTTTCTTTGAGAAAGTAAGGGACAAAGCATCATGTAAAGAAATAATTGCCACACCATGTGATTCATGCAATAACAAAAGCATATTCAAGGTTAAGAAGGAGCGATTGACTGGATATGGGGCTGGGGAGGGCTTCAGGAGGGCACCCTGGGCAGAATTTTGAGTGAGTAGTAGGGGGCAGATGAGGGCAGTGGTGATGCTGGGCATGCCAGGCGTGGAGGGTTTGGATAGTACCATGACACTGGAATGGTACTGGTGGAACTTAAAGTGTCACAGAACAGTGAGAAATGAGGCCAGAGTTGTTGTTGTTGTTGTTGTTAGGTGCCGTTGAGTCGTGTCCGACTCATAGCGACCCTCATAGGGTTTTCAATGGCTGACTGTTTCGGGATTGCCTTGGGAGTGGATTGCCAGGCCCTTCTCCCATTTTTGCTGTGCTGGGAATTGAACTCAGGACCTCAGAGACTGCAGCGCAGCGCTCTACCAACTGAGCTAAATCCCAGCCCAAAGAGGGGGGCTGTATTCAGCTTGTATTGGTGGCCTTCTCATTCATGTGCCTTTGTGCCAAAACTTCTCAAAGAGGGTGAGTGTTTCCCCAGCCCTCTCTCCTACTTCCAGAGCTTTCTAGGTCTATTAATATCATTCCAATTAAACAGCTGCCTTGGCTAGGCAGGCTATTTAGTAATGTCTCTTAGTTATGTTTTTTTCTGCTTGAAAAGCGCCACTCCATAACTTCCCAAACACAGCTGCGTATCTGCTAGTAACAATTTCCCCATTTCCAACTTGCCCCAGCACCACTCTGAGAAGCCAGTGAGGATTGCTTAGGATGCTGTCAGATATCATCTTCAGGGCTGACTCTGGATCGAAATGAATTCTTCTGGGACTCACCTAGAGAGACAGATGTGCCAATAATAGAAAGAGAGTTGCAAAACAGACAAACCTGCACAGGAACAGTCTGAGTGAACTGGATTCATGACATTCCCACATGAAGTACTGAGGAATTGCAAGCTTCTCTCTAATGGGGATGCCTCCAAGTGGGCCTGGGGCTTAGATGTGGTGCCCCTGAAGGCCTTGCTCCCACTCAGCAGCAAGTGGTTCTGGTTTTGCTGGCCTACACTCTTTCTTAGCTGAATTAAACTTTCTGCCTTTCCTTTTGTTCATCACAGAATGTCATTGTTTTTGGTGTCTGTCAATCTTCTTCTACTTCTTCAAGGTGCAGGTGAGTCATTTTTTAAAATAATTTTGTGGGTATTCTTGAAACAACTTTGGGACTAGTGAAGAAAATAGTTTGGAGATAAAAAGCCAAGGAAGCAAGCAAATGACTTCATCTCTTCAAATTCCAGTCTTTCCATTTTTTAAATGTGAATAACAAACACCTGCTATATTTACTTCACAGGAAATGGTGAAGAGCAGATGGGAGAAGATAATAGTGTGTACACATATTATAAAGGATTATTGTTCATGATCTTTTGAATGAGAAAAGCTGCCATTCCCCACCCTCACCTGTACCCCCAATTTGGTTTGTCCATTTGAGATCATGTCTGCATAGCTAAACTAATTCACATCTATAGTATAAACCTCCAAGCCCCAAAGAAAAGAATATCTAATGCTCCCCCCCCAACACACACATTCAAGTGATTCTGACAAGTACCAATTTATATTATAGTGTCCAGAGTATTTAAAATTAGTTCTGTCTAGGAAAATCTGAACGGGCAGGCAACCAAGGATTTATGTAACTTTTTATATTCAGTTCTTCAAAAATGTTGATGATAAGAAAGTTATAGATGTTGGAATTGGTAGTGCAATTCAGCCAACCAAAAGTATATGCACAAAAGTTTCTAAATGCATCCAAATCATGCAATATAACTATTGCATATATTGACCAAAGATATTTACAGTCCTTAGGCATGTGTTATCTCTCAGGGACCTACAGTACTTCTGACCATCTCTTACAGGTGGTAGCAGCTTGAAGGCATCCTCAGGACCCAGAGATAAATCAGGAGTTAGTACAAGGCCTGTTCCACCAGGCTATATTCACTGGTTCTTTTTTTTTTTTTTTTTTTTTTTTTGAGGCTTGATGTGTGTATCTGTGTGTATGTGTGTGTGTGTAAGGAGACAGTAAGGCATAGTGACTTTGCAATCACTCAAAGTCATGTGTGTATGCAGGTGAGAATGAGAATGGTGTACATATTAATTAGAATAATTTACAACAATATTTTCAACCTAATCCCATGTACCAGGCACTATAGTAGGCGCTTTAGACACATATAATATCTTTGCAGTGTTTTCAAAGTGTTTTTCTGCATTATTAGCTTTTTCTGAGTTTTTGCCTCAGACTGTTAGGCCTTAGAAGTTAAAAACACAATGAAATAGAGATACTGTAGATTAAAGAAAACAAAGGAGTTATTTAGATTCAAGTAGGTCAATGTGCAAACATATCAGTTAGAAGCTGGCTTTTATATTACCAGTTACATCTTCAGTAGATCATGTTTTATGACTTATTGGCCAGTGCCTTTAGATTTCTGAATCTGAATCCTTTTTCCTGGGGCCAGAAAGGATATAGCTGTAGCAAGACATTCTGGGTAGAGCCTGAGAAGCTAGAATCAAGGATCCTCCAGGAGTAACTGCATATTCTTGTGAGAGAGATCGGAATGGGGGCCACTTACTAAAGTATCTACCCATCTGCTTTCTTCCTTCCGTCCTTCTGGAAAATGACTGAGCCCTGTCATGAAAACAGACCTTAAGATCCCAAGGTATTTCATAACAACCCTGAGGCAGGTGTTATTATCCTAATTATGTTCAAAGAAACAATAACTCAAAAAGATTAAGTAACTTGCCTGATACCAAATGTAAGGGGTTAACTAGAACTTGGATTTACAATTCTTCAGACCTGGATTTAAAAAAGAAAAAAAACCTATTTTAAAACAACAACAGCAACAACCACAAAACACATCAGAAAGTTAACAATTTGAGCATGAGACACTCAGTTTTTAATTTGAAAATCCAGAAGTTATGAAAGTTGTTTTTCCCTGCCTCCTTTCTATTCTGCTTTCCTTTATATTAATTAATTCATTAATTAATTTCATTAGTCATTGATTTGCTCATCAATTTAGAAAGAGTGCCTACTATCAGGAGATAAAAGAGTACATTTCAGGTGGAGAGCTTTGGAGCCAGACTCTGGGTTTCAGTCATAGGCTACCAGCACAAGCTGTGTGTCCTTGAGCAACTATTGTACCTCACCTTACAGTGCGTTTTTATTTTTTTTTTATCAGTAGTAAAATAGGGATAATAATAGCACCTGCTTCAATGTAGGAGGCAGGTTAAGTGAATTAAGGCCAAAGAGCACTTAAAATATGTTTAGCACATTGCAAACACTCAGTAAATGTTACCCAATATAGTCAGAGTCCTCCAGAAAACAGGAGTGGGGGGGAGACAGAGAGAGGGAGGGAGGGAGGGAGAGAGAGAGAGAGAGAAAGAGAGAGAGAGAGAGAGAGAGAGAGAATGAATGAATATGAGAGATTGGCTTATGCAGTTATGGAGGTTGAGAAGTCCCAAGATGTGCAGTCTGCAAGCCAGAGGCCCAGGAAAGCCAGAGGTATAGTTCTAATTTGAGTCCAAAGGCTGAGACCCAAGAGGAGCCCACACTTCACTTCAAGCTCAAGGCAGAAAAAGACAGCTCAAGCATTTGGGTAGGAAGGATTCTTTCTTACTTGTAGGAGGTTCACCTGGTTTTGTTCTGTCCAAGACTTTGATTGGATGAGGGCACTCATATTAGAGAGGGCAACTGCTTTACTTAGCCTATCCATCCAAATGTTAATATAATCCAAAAATACCCTCACAGACACATGCAGAATAATATTTCACCAAATATCTAGGCAACTCCATGAATAGCCACGTGGTTGCTGCTGCTGCTGCTGCTGCTGCTGGGATGAGCAGATTGTGTCTACTATTCAGCTAGAATGTCTTCTGCTGGATGTTGGCCCAGCTGCCCTTTGCTGAGCTGCTGGCTTGGAAGCTTCCTTGCCCACTCACTTTGGTCATTTGGATTTGCTTTTAGTGCCACACCTGTTTTTCTTCTATTTCATCTCACTTCACTGGCCCAATCATATCCTTACTGAGGCTCACACTGACCAACTCTTCATCCTTTCTGCTGCTTGCCACACACTCAGTGTTTCTATGGTTCAAAAACCAAAACAAACACAAAACAAACAAAAAGCAAGCTGTGAATAGTGGTGTATTCCTATAATCCCAGGAGGGGATTCTGTCACTATGCCTTACTGTCTCCTTACACACACACACACACATACACACAGATACACACATCAAGCCTCAAAAAAAAAAAAAAAAAAAAAAAAAAAAAAAAAAAAAAAAAAAAAAAAAAAAAAAAAAAAGAACCAGTGAATATAGCCTGGTAGACCAGAGATCCAGGAGGATCATGAGTTCACAACCAGCCTAGGTTACATAGCAAGTTCCTGGCCAGGCTGGGCTATATCGTGAGACTCTGTCTCAACAAAACAAAACAAAAAGGATTTCCAAAATTCTGTTGTCATTAAGGTTCTGAAATAGACTTGAGCTCTGCCAATCAGATATAGTTACACAAGCATTACATTGGCAACTGATTGAAGGGGGAAAAAGGTTATAGTACATGAAGCATCTTTCTTTTGCCAGTGTATATCTGGCGGGTGCAATTTGGCTTTGGAGCCAACACCTATAAGTGATATATTCCTGATTGCCTGGCTTCTTGATAAGACAGAGGCAGCAGCAACTCTGGCAGACTCACTCTGTTGTGTCATTCTGAGCCTAACAGAATGTGGGGCAGGTAAAAACACACATATTGCAAGTCTCCCCTTGCATGCCCTATTGTGGGGTTATTCCTCCATACTTCCAGTGATATTATAGACATCTAGTTCCCTGTACTAAATCCTCTTCTGCTTGAAATAGCTGTGATCTGTGATCTGTTAGTAAATCTACCCTGATGCAGTGAGCATTGGTCTTAACTAACTTCATTTCTTCTTTGACATTCTTAGTGTCAACTGAAGAATTGCGGGCCCACCCATTCACTGATGTTACCCTCTCCTGCCATTTCTCCTTCATAGAAAGCATAGAAAATCTTGAGTTTTCTTGGGAAAGAGAAGACATCCAAGAGGAATATGAGGTAGAGGATGATGAAGAATATTACCTATTTTTCAAGCACTATGATTTCTTTGACTATTTCTCAAAGTTGGTTTACCAGTTTCACAATAACACAGAGCAACTAGAAGAACAAAATGGCTTGTATGCAGGGAGAGTCTTTGTGGATCGGGATGAAATTTCTGAGGGGACTCTATCCCTTCTACTAAGAAACGTGGATTTCATAGATCAAGCGATCTACAAGTGCTCAGCCATCACACCGGATGGAAGAGGAGAGAGAATAATTAAGCTAATAGTAGAAGGTAAAGGAATTTATCAGATGAACTTGGTTTCAGTCTCTCTCTCTGTTCATAAGGATAAGCTGCAAGCTTTCTCTTCTGGTGTTCTCACTTTTCCTCTTCTCACATTGCTATAGTTTCCTTTAGTTCCTAGCGTGAGAATAGGGGTTTAGAATGTCAATTTATCTTAGCTAAAAATATTGCTCAAAACAAAAGGTGCTGTGTCTGTACTTATATGTATCACTCCTTCATTACTACAAGTAAATGAAACAACCACAATAGCAGCCACACTGGTCTATTCCCAAACTCTCCAAACTGGAACCTCCCATACCCAAAATCTGATATAATAGTCCTACATGAAGATTCCGAGATCTGGCATGTGGCTTAGTGAGAACAGCCCTGCACTGGGAGTCAGGAGGCCCAAGTTCTAATTCTGGATGACTCTAAGCAATTCATTGTCTTCTTCAGGCTTTACTTTTCTCACTATGAAAATGCAGGTTGGATGGAATCAGTGCAGCTCCATAGTTCCCCAGAGATCCTTGCCTTCCACAGGCTCACATGGAGTCATGGTGTTTTCCTGCCAGAGACCTCATGGAGGTTGGGGGTTCTAGATGGCAGAATTCCTCCAGGACAACAGTTGGAAGAGATAGGAAGGGGCAGGGGGTGATGAGAATCATTCTGTTTTCTGTGATTCTTAGCAAGGTATCTGAGGCAAGGGAATGAACCAATGCTAAGAAGGAAAGATTCAAAAAAATAGAGGCAGCAGAGGTATGAGACCTGGAGGGCAGGAGTATCCATGTATCCTGTTTTTCTCTCACTATACATGTACCAAAATTTATTTACAGTGAACCTCAAGATGCGTTGCCTCCATAAGGGTTAAAGTAAAAACAGAGGGCAAGATTTCTGCTAGCTTGATCCTCCTGGGGCTGAAATAAAAACAGGAACTAATTGTTTTGTTATGTTTTCTAACCAGACTCTGAAATGCCTCAGGTACAGTTTGACAAGATGGATGATGAGAATGTAGTCACATGCATTTCCAAAGGCTGGTACTTCATGCCCAATGTGACCTGGTTGGACCGGGGAGAGAGAGACCTGAGCAATCACAGTACCGTGGAAGTCCTGGAGGAGCAGATGAATGGCTCATACCGAGTGTTCTCTGTCCTCAAGTACCCGGTTAAGTTAAATGAGAAATATGTCTGCCACATAACAGAGACAGATGAGAACCACCTGCCCTTCAGAGTCATCCGGAAGTACCCAAGTAAGTGCAGAGCTGAGAGGAAGAGCAGGTTGCATTTCACCATGAAGAAGTCACCCTTCATTAGTATTTACTGAATACCAAGTGGATTAGGCACTCATGGGCACTTTGGGAATTTACAGAAGCATCAGGAACATAAGCTTATAACCTGGGGCAAGAGAAGGTGGTAAGACCGAATCTCTCTGGGTTTGATAAAAGAGTGTGCTTCAGGGACCAATAGATTTCATTCTCATAGATGGGGCCATTATCATTGATGAGGCTTCTGCTCCTCTGCTAAGAACATCGGCTTTATGATCTGACAGGCCAAGTCCTCATAGTAGTCATTGATTAGCTTCTCACTATGTGCCTGGTACTTTACATGTGATTTTAAGTTCTTACTTCAACCCTGCAAGGTAATTGTTATTACTGTCCCCTTTCTATATGAGGAAAACAAGAACTTAAATAATTTGACTAAAAATATAGCTAATAAGCATGTTAGGTAACTATCAAATAATGTCCTATGATATTTATCAGAAATTCAAATTTAACTTGGTGTCCTATACTTAATCTTGCAACTCTACATTTAAGAGATGGACACGTTGAAGCTCAGAGATGATAGGGACAGAGCATTCAAATCTCTCTGGAAGAAGAGAAAGAAGACATGAAGAACTTCTCACCCACTTCAGGATGCTGGCATGGTATAGGATAGTGGTTCTCCACACATCATCTCCAGACCAGCAACATTGACACCACCTGTGAGCTTGTTGGAAGTGCACTTCTCAGGCCCCATCCATGACCTACTGAATATAAAACTCCAGGGATAGGCCTAGCAATTTGTGTTTCAACAAGATCTCTAGTTGATTCTGACCCTCTCTAAAGTTTGAAAACCACAAGTGTAGGTCATGTGTCCTTGGGGATGGAGACAACACCCAGAGCATCTCTTTCATGTCCCTCCCTGTGGGGATGGGGTGCCATCTCTTCAAAGCCATAGCCAGAAGGTGGGGAAGGCAGAGCGCCTGGCTCCCTGCCTCAGCCCAGCAAAACGAGACTAACCAGACAGACTCATAAATTTAAATGTCCCACTTGAGTTGGCCTTTCCTTCAAAGGGAAGAAAAGAGGGGCTTACTGATTCCCCAGACTTTTAAGTCTTTCCCACATATTCAGGAGTAGTTAGAGGCCTTTGAACATCAGTAGGCCTCGTAGTCTCTTCTGAGAACACTAGGATACATTATTAATGACTTGACTTCAAAGAAATCCTGTTTTTTATCCCCTTAAATTTCAGCACCCTGGAAAAAGGTCCTAGAAATACCTAAATGGCACATATATTTTACTTTTCTTCATTTCTTTTCATGTATTTATTTCTATAAGGCCTTTGAGATCTGGCATCTGTCTGTTTTCCCAGACTTGCAGCTACAGTTTCTCAGCACACAGCGACTGCTCATTGCTCTGAGCTTGCTGACTCCTGTGGTTTCTAGATGGTGTTTATTTTTTCATACTGCCATGCCTTTGTGCAGACTCTGCCACTCTTAGAATGTCTTTCTTTTCTTGATTTGCCTCATGAACTTCTGCTCATCCTTTGCAATTTGGCTCTGCCTTGAAGCCTTTTTTAACTCTCTTACTCTCATTTCCATTTGTTTAATATCTCACTCATTCATGCATCAAATATCCGTAGGGCTTCAGGTCCGTGCCAGATATTCTTTTAGGTGTTTGAGATGCAGCAGTGAGCTAAACAAATTCCTGCCCTCATGAAGCTTTCATGATGTTAGTGGTGAGAAACAGGCAGAAAACAGATCATTAAGATATATAGTATGTCTCTGTATGAGTCCAGTTATGTGGAATACAAAAACAAGAAAAATTAATCTATGCTTTGAAAAGTCAGGATAGTGGTTACCCTTAGGGTATGGGAGGGGGAAAGGATCTGGAAGAGAGTGTGGAGAGGCTCTTAGGGCATTGGTAATATTCTATTTCTTGGTCTGGTGTTGGTTATGTGGTTATATTCAGTTTGTGAAAAGTAATCTGGACATTTATACACTTTTATGTATATATATTATATTTCTACATTAAGTGAAACGTATTTATGTAGTATATCAGATGGCAAATAGTCTATAGAGGAAAATAAAGTAAGGAAGGCAGATAAGAAAGAGGGGAATAGGGGAAGGAAAGTTGTAATTTTAAACAGAATGTTTATAGAAGGTCTCCTTGAGAGGTTAAATTTAACAAAGACTTGAAGGAAATGAAAGAACCAGCCTGGTGGGCAAGGGCTAGTGGATTTAAGGAACAGTAAGCAGGAGGCCAGAGGTTGGAATGGAGTGAGTTCAAGTTCATGCATGTAGGAGTTCAGATCAGAAAGATAGCAAGAGACTAGATGATGTCATACCTTATAAGCCATTGTAAGGATTTTGGCTTTTCCTCATACTATGGGAAGAGATGTAAAGCCACTGGAGGATTTGGAACAGAGAAGTAAAATGATCTGACTTATATTTTGTGAGGATCTTTCTGGCTACTCTTGAGAGTAGACCCAAGAGAAGCAAGGCTGGGAACAGGGTGACCAGCTAGATTATTATAATAATCCAGTTAAGAGAAGTTGGTAGCTTGATCCAAGGTGTTAGTAGTGGAAGTGTTGAGAAGAGATTAGATTATACATACATTTTTGAAGGTAGAACTAATAGGATTCGCTGAAAGATTACATGATGGATGTGAGGGAAAGGGAAGAGTCAATAATGACTAAAATTTTTGCCCTGAGCAATAAAAGAGTAGAATCACAATTTATTCTGCCTAGGAAGCCCTGGGCCTATAGCCACACCACCCTGGCATCTGATCTCATCTGATCTAGGAAGCTAAGCATGGTCAGGCCTGGTTAGTCCTTGGATGGGAGACTGCCTGGGAATACAGGGTGCTGCAGCCTTGGAGAAGGACTCAGCAGCCCACTCCCAAAAGAATCAGCCATGGAAAACCCTATGGATAGCATAGAAGCACTGACATAGTGTCATGCATGGCACAGTGTCAGGGAGTCTTTCATTTTGTTGTATATAGGGTCACTATAAGTCCGAACCAACTAGATGGCACCTAACAACAGCAACAACAGTAATAACAACAGGAAGCCCTGAAATTTGTTTGGGGACATGTTAAATTAGAGATTCCCATGTGAGGTGCTGGAGGAGAAATGCTGAGTAGGTCGTTGCATGTGAAATTAGAGTTTAGGAGTGAGGTCTAGGCTAGAAGCATAAACCATGGACTTGCCAACCTACGGATAGTATTTCAAGTTATGTGACTAGATGGTCTCCCCACGGGAGTAGAGCTAGACAGAGAAGAAAAGGCCTGGGAACTGATCCCTGGGCCCTTTGAACATTTGTAGGCCAAGGAGATGATAAGAAACCAGTGAAGGAGAATGAGAAGGAGTGGACAATAACATAGGCAGAAACTAGGATAGTGTCATGATCTGGTAGCCAGAGAAAGAATTTTAGAGAAGAAGGAGCATCCAACTGTGTTGAAGATGGGTCAAGAACATGAAGACTGAGAATAGATCATTTGAGAGAAGGAATTTGGACAACTTTGGGGAACTGAGCATAGATCATGGAGTGCTACCATGGAAGACAGTTTGCTTTGTAGAAAGGCAGCAGAGAAACGTGTACTAATGGGAGAAGTTATAGCATCTCGCTTTCATTTTCTTTCAGGTAGGAGAATTAACAGTATGTTTGTGTGTTGATAATGAACAGATAGGGAGGGGAAACCTGATGCAGAAGGGGAGGAAATGCTAAGGAATGTCTTTGATTAGATCAAGGGATGAGGTCTAGTGATAGGTAGAAGGAGTTGTCTTAGGGAAGATTATGTAATGGGAAGTAAGACAGAGTATGTGGCGTAGGTGCAGGAAGATGGATAGTGCAGTAGTGGGAGCATGTGGGAATTCTCTTCCATTGCTTCTAAATTAGTTAAATATGAGGCAAGTAATCAGCTGAGAGCGAGGCTGGAGGTGGCAGCGCTGAGGAGGAAGACTGAAATAGTTACGTAGGAGAGGAGAGAATAATGAAAGAAACAGACTTCTTCGGTACTAAAGGCACTTTTGAGCTTCATGGTCATTGAAGTGAGAACACTCAGTAGGGGTTGTATGTTTTTTCCCTAGCCTCATTTAGCTAATTTAGACACATAAGAGGAGTATGCTTACAAATGAAGTTGGGTTAACTAGATGTTGGGGTTCTGCCATGAATACATAACAGAGGGAGGCAGATGCATGTGAAATAGTGGTTATAATGACCATAGAATATAAGTTGGGTTAGGAAAGATGAAGAGTGCAAAATGAGAAAAGAATAGTGAAAAAGTGGTAGGACTGGGGATATGGATCAGGGGCAGAGCACTTGCCTAGCATTCATGAGGCTGTAGGTTCAATCTCCAGCACTCATGTATGTGCACGTGCACACGTGTGCACACACACAAATTAGGATCATTGGATTTTAGGTCCTGGTGGCAGCCAAAACACGATGAGAGTTGGGGTGCTCAAGAGAGTGCAAAAGACAGAAAGGAGTGGTTGGAGGAAGAAATACTTAAAATTGAGAAAAGGGAGAGGTTGTGATCATTGCTAATGCTAAGCATGTGGAAGGTGGCTAAAATAAGATATAGAAAAAGATTCTTGGAGGAGTAGAGGTCAAGGTCCAGAGGAGATCAAGAGATGGATCATACATAAGACGATGCCACCAAGCATTTTGAAGATGTAGTGACAGAGCTTGCCAGAGCCCCAGCTAAATGAAGGAATGGTGAGGGAGGGCAGAAGACTGTAACATGGATGGGTAGTGAGTGGTGAATGCTAATGACAGCCAATTTTCAGCTAGAGGTGTGTGGAGAGGAGGGAAGGAGAGTTATCTGTAAACCACAATGAGAAGCAAGAAGTTTACCTATTGTTAGTATGTGAAGGATATTGGGAAGAAAATCAGTACCACTAGAAAAGACGATGGAGAGCCCAACATGGTGGTGCACACCTGTAATCCCAGTGACTAGGGAGGCAGATGTGGGAAAATTGCAAGTTCAAGGCAAGAGGCAGCCTGTATAACTTAGTGAGACTCTGTCTCAAAATACAAAGTGGAAAATGGGCTGGGACTATATCTCAGTGGTAGAGTGCTTGTAAAAAGCATTCATGAGGCCCTGGGTTCAACTCCCCAACACTGCCCCCCCCCCAAAAAAAAAGGGAAAGGACAATGGAGGAAGATATGTCCTCACATGAGAGTCATGCTTCAGTGGGAGCAAGAAGGTGAGGGAATTGTTAACAGAAGGTGAAACTAGAAGGCATTTATTGATGATTGTTAGGTTCCAGAGCATACAGAAGAGTTTCAACAGTTAGGAATGGGTTGCACATGGGATCAGAAAGAAAAATTACAGAGCCATGTGAGGCTTAGGGCCCATGAGATGGAAAGCAAACTGGGGGTCTTGGGCTGCTTATGGTTAAACACGGACAGGGAAAAAAGATATGGTGAGAAGAGATAGGGAGATCTAAAGACAGATTGTGATGGCAAAGCTGTTATTGTGGTGGTGGAAATTAATGAAGGTGTTGGCATGACCACAGAGAGTTCTGAGGCTCCTTCTTCCCTCTGGGTAATGGAAGTATAGAGGCCAGGGTGGAGCAGACTTATCTGGAGCAACTGGGACACTGGGACTCCCTTTTGATTCTTGTGGTTGATAGCACAATGGCAGGACAGCCACATAGAGCAGTTCAGGTTGTGTGTGTTACAACTCAAGGGCACTCTGTTCATAGAGGCTCTCGTGTGCCTGGTGCCCCTGGGGAGTGCAGTGTGACAGCCCTGGAAAAACACCCACTCCATATACCTCAAACACCTTTTCAAATTTATTGCATTGCTGAAATTCATTAATATTCAATCTTGTCACAAGACTATGACTCCCTCACTAGCAAGGACAAAGTTCTCCTCTCTTTTCTGGCTCCTAACATATAAATAGGTTCCTGAAATAGATGTTAGTAATAAACTCCTGAATCTTGTCATCATGGCCCCAGAAATATCACATGACTTGAAGTGGAAATGCCTGATCTCTTGATTCTTTTTCTTAAGGAGCATCAGGAATATCCTCTTCTCTTCCACCCCATTAGGCTCACAAGCAAACAAGTAGACTTCAGTCTTTCCTTGGCTGAGAATGATTTTCTTCCAGAGCACAGTGGAATGTGATGGGATTTGTTGACCTGATGACATCAGCTCAGTTTCAGGAGCCCCATCCCACAGACTTGACAGAGAGGGGAAGGCTGCCATAAGGCCCTGGGCCTATTGCTCTGCTTGTTTTTCCCTTCGAAAGTTGCTAGGAATGACAGCCCATTCCCTTCCCTTGTCTTTTCTCTTCTCTAATGTTCTCCAAACATACAGTATTTGTTGAATGAATGAATGAATGGGTAAATCAAAATCCCTTCTTACAGAAGGAGAACTGTAATGAATGAGTTCTCTTTAAGGAAACTACTTTTAAGGGTTATTAGAGCCCCCTAAAAGGGCTACCACTCTTCAGGAGAAAAAAAGTATTCATTGTTCGTAACTATTCTTTCCTGTGTGCCTTTAAGAAATGCATTGTAGCTGAATGCAGGGTTGCCTCCAATTAAAAAAAAAAAAAAAAAAAAAAAACTCCTACTTTTCATGTTTTCTTTCTTTCTCTCCTGCATATTTTTTGAATTTTAATTTTTTTCTGTTTTTCAGAGAAAAAATATTCTGAATCATATGACTTCTATTAAGAGATTTGAATCACATCTGCCCAAGGACCTGTCTCTCCTTTAGCCAGTGGAGTTCCTGGTTTCCCTTCGGATGATAATCTTTTGTCCTAAACACCTACTGATCTTAAACAGAAAAAGTAAGGAGGTAACCGTTCACATGTTACCTATTAACTAAAATGGTAGGAGGCCCCAGATTTTGCCTCATTTATGAATGTATGTAGTCTTGTTTCTTTATCTCTCTCTGTTTTATTTAGAAGATTTACTTTTATTTGACCTCATTCTTATTTGAACTCCTACATGTTACATTCTGAGTAATATTCAAAACTCTTAAGTGCAAAATGAAAGATTAAAAGCCTGGTGAACTGTCCACTTTGTGTGTGTTTCATTGGTGTGTGCTTCAGTAGTGGAGGACATGTTGGGGAACTTGGGGCAGAGGAAATCTGTTCCACCAAAAGAGAGAGAGAGAGAGAGAGAGAGAGAGAGAGAGAGAGAGAGAGAGAGAGAGAGAGAAACAGGGAGGGAGAGAGAAGTATTCTTATTTAGATTTATTAGGAAGATGTTGAAACATGAAATTAAGAATGACTGGCATTTATGAAAAACAAAGACTATACAAAGATGTAAATATTAAAGTGGACATGGTAACACATGCCTGTAATCCCAGCACTTGGGAGGCTGAGGCAGAAGGATTGTGGATTTGAGGCTAGCCTGGGGTATATGAAACTGTGTCTAAAAAAACCCAAAACCAAACAACAACAGCAACAACAGAAACTGGCTCTAGCTTTGACTATGAAGTTGGGTGAAAGAATATTGGAGCAAACAGAGTTGTCCAGGCTCCTTGAAAATGACAAAATCTGCAAACTTGTGTGTTTAAAACTAGGCCAGGAACAGGCCAGGAGCCAAGAAGATAAAGTCCCTTTTCTTTCATAGGCAAAAAATTTCCTTTTAAACATGTTTCATTCTCTTGACAATTCTTTGTAAGTTTCTTGGTCAAATATTTTATTCTTGCTTCATTCATAGTTTTGTCCTTATTATTTTTCCTGGCAATGCATTCCTTTTACAGGCCCTAACCATTGTCAAGTTTCTGTTAGTTTCTTATCTGACTGAAGACCTGTGCATTTCAGTGATACCATCACAGTGTATTTCCTCTTCCTTTCTCCTAAGTTACTTGAGGTTTTCCAGCAAAGTTGTGCTACTCCATTCAATATGTGGAGGGTGCTTTCTTGTCAGCTTTGACTTCCCAGTAGGACCCATGGTGCCATTTCTTGTCTGGATTCTCCACATACAATACTCTCATATATAAATCTAACCCACTATACCATTTTTCTACTTATGCTTTTTGTTAATGAGGCCACAATGATGCACAAGAGAAATACACATCGAGAGTTACTCAAGAGTTTCCTTCCTAGCACTCAGGAGGCTAAGGCAGGAAGGTCGTAAATTCAAGGCCAGACTAAGGTATGTAACAAGACCGTATCTAAAACACCAAAAACCCCAAATCAAACCAAACAACTAAACAAACAAAAACCCCAAAGAATGTGTGTTTCTGTCTTTCTTTATGCTAGGCCCATCCAAATCAACATATTTTTCTCTTTCCAAATTTAATTCCTTACTATGGGGCATCTGATCTTCATGCAGGAATCCCCTCTCTATCTGCCTATTCCCAGATCTATATTTTTTAGGACCTTCCTATCCAACTGCTCATGAGCCATTTGGACATTTTAAGACAACTCATATTCAGCTTATCTAAAACTGAATTTATCATCTGCCACTCCTTCCTTCCCCAGCCAAGTAATTTCTCTTGCTCTTCGTCAAATCACAGAAAATGGCACCACTGTCTACCGAATTGCCAAAGCCAAACCTTGGAGTCGTTCTTGACCATTACATCCACCTCAACTCCCATGGATAGTCAAAAGCCAGCTCTTGTCAACGCTACCTCCTTAACCACCTATTAACCTTCAAGGCCATTATCTTAGTTTAAATCACCATTATTTCTGACCTCATAGGCTCCTAACTGATCTCCTCCTAGGTCTTGCCCCCTCCTATCTCTGTTGCATGATTTAGAGCCTTCGTTCTTAAACCGAATCTGCTCATGCCTTTGTCCTGCCATTAAACCTTCATTAGCTTTCCATTGTCCTCAGGATACAGTCTGTACAAATATGTAAATATCATCAATTTATGTCATAATGCCAACAACAATTACTTTAGCAGTCACTATATGCCAGGACTCTTACCTGTTTATTTAATCTACCAGCAATGTTCTGAAGTATTAATTATAACCTTCATTATGGAGAAAAAGGATAATCACCACCACACCAAGGCTAATTCTTGGTGTTCAGCACCTCAAATACTTTAAGATTTTTTTATATATGAGGAAAGTTAAGCACAGAGAACCTAATTTGCCCAATGTCATACAATAGTAAGTAACAGAGTGGGATTCAGACCAAGGTCTGAATCTGTCGTTCTTATTGACTCTCCTACATACCTGAATCTCTGTGACTGCTGTTTCATTTTGGGGTTTTTGTTTTGTTGGTTTGTTTAGAGACAGAGTCTCACAATGTAGCCCATGCTTGTCTGGGACTCATTAGGTAGCCAAAGAGGCCTCAAACTTGAGATCCACTTCTGCATCCATCGTGCTGGGATTACAGGTGTGTGCCCCTGCGACCTGCCTCAGATTTCAGTTTCCCAAACTTGATGACCCCATGATGACTGACTCCACAGCATTGATCTTGTTTCCATAGCAACCTGTACTTGTCTCTTATTTTTGTTAGTATGATCACAAGATGTCACAGGATGGCTGATCTATTTCCCTGAGAGAAGGGACTGAGTTTGATTTTATTTGTAATACTACTCCCCTTCCTAATACCTGACACACAGGACTCCCCCCAAATTTTTTCAGTTCCATATGTTCCCTTCTTTTGCCTGGACGTTCGAAGGCTTGCCTGTTCACAGTTTGGGTCCATATTTCTTTTTTACGGATTCAAATGGTATTTATACACTGAACGGTCTTCCACAACATGAATTAAAGTAAACAACCCTCAGTTTTGTTCATGGTGTACCAGAATCTTGACAGGATCTGTCTTCCGGGTAGCACAGGGATGGTATAGTTCAGGTTGCTGTAAAGGTTCCAAAAAAGTTTTTGAGAATGGCAGGGCATGCCTGCAGAATGCCCATGATCTTCTTCAGAGTAAAAGCCAAAGGCCCACAAAATTCACCCTCCTCCTCCACAGTCCCTTACCCTGCCCCGTTACTTCCTTGTCCTTGTATTTACCACTCTTGTTCTTCACTGCAACTCAGCCAAAGTGACACTCCTGCATCACTCCCTAGTGTTCAGATAGCCCACCCAATTCCATCAGTTCCAAGTCACAGTGAGGCCTGTCCTGACCACCCTGTTTAAAATTACAAACCAACACATGCCCTCATCCCACAGCTCTCAATCTCCCTTATCTTGCTATACAAAGTCCTTATCACCTTCTAACAAACCATAAACGGTACCTATTTATTATATCTATTAGCTATCTCTCCCTACTGGACTATGAACTCCACAAGGCAGAGATTACTCTCTATTTTCACTGGTCCCTGATGCATCTAAGCACTTAGAACAAACACTTAAAAAATGCCTGGGACACAGTAGAGACACAAAATAGTTGCTAAATGAGCATAAATGATATTCTCCTTAGTCTCCACTTTACAAAAGAACTAGAAATGACCCTTAACCCATCATAGAACAGATTTTAGAATGATGGTGGTCCAGTTTGGACCCTTTTCTGTGCTGTTTTTATTCCAATTGGAATACTCTATTCTGGAATACTCTGTTCTGGAATACTCCCTTGATTACAACCTTAGATTTAGCCTCGTTGTTTGTTGTTAAATTTAAAATTGGGTCATATAAATAGTGAAGTTTTCAAGAAGACAAATACCATAAAGTCAAAAGGAGGAACCAAGTTGGGAGAAAATAATTGCTGTACTTATAACACACAAATGGTTAATGACATGAAGAACTATTACCAACCAATAAGGAAAAGGCTAATGAACAACAGGGGCTGGGATTTAGCTCAGTTGGTAGAGTGCCGCTCTGCAATCTCTGAGGTCCCGGGTTTGATTCCCAGCATCACAAAAATGGGAGAAGGACGTGGCAATCCACTCCCAAGGCAATCCTGAAACAATCAGCCATTGAAAACCCTATAAGGGTTGCTATGAGTTGGACACAACTCGATGGCACCTAACAACAACAACAATGAACAGAAACAAGCAAAAGAAATTAAAGAAAAGGGTAAGAACCAATAATTCATGGAACGATGCTCAGTCTCATGAAAGGAATGATAAAATCAATAAATTCAAAATAAAACAAGGTATTCCATTAGCCAGAGTTTGAAGGCAGTGTTTGCAAAAATGTAGGGAAATGGACATGATTAGGGGTATGTACTTCTGGTGGGAATGTATATTGGTGCAACTTCTTTGAAAGACAATTGGCAACTATAGCACTTTTGCAAATATACCACACTCTCTAAGAGGATGATTTTTATCCATTATAGTTTCTCTGATATGACTTGGGATTTTTCTTTTTTCTTTTTTTGCCATGGATACATATTACCTTTTCAATTAAAAATGTTAAATAAGCTGGGCATGGTGGCAAGGCCTGTAATTCCAGCATTTAGGAGGCTGAGGCAGGAAGATGTTGAAGTTGAAGGCAGCCTGGGCTACATACTGAGCTCCAGGCCAGCCTTGGCTATATAATAAGATTCTGTCTCAGAAAACAAAACAAAACAAAAAGTTAAATGATTAGAAAAAACTTATTCCTATCCACAAGAAGACTCTCTCACTAGACAGCAACATTCTGTTTCCTATACCATACCATGGGACAGCCCCCAGTAGCAGTAACCCAGGTCTTCATGTCCCATATCCAGGCTAGGTTTACTCTAGGGGTCTGAGAGTATCTGCTTGTCTGTTTACTCATTCATATTGTTTTTTTCCTCCCTTCTCCTCCATATCTCTTGAGGATTGATGAGAATTTGACACAGGTGCTCTAAAACTAAAACTAAACAAAGTGACTTATCCTTATTTGTATAATGCATAATAAATTTTCATTATAGGAACCTTACTTTCTGAATTATACTTCATTTATGCTATTTTAATCAGTTTTTGCTTCATAAACACATAATACTGTAACAGCAGGAAAAATATTCCCAGAACCTGGTAAAAGGTTGAGAAAAGCCAGCTAGGATTTAAAAGTGGTTATGGACCAGGTATCCATCAAACTGGGCTTAAGATTTCCTTCTGAGAATGAAAACTTGAAGAAACACACTATAATAAATGAGATCAATAATCCGTTGTTGTTAGGTGCTGTTGAGTCGGTGTCTGATTCATAGTGACCCTACGTACAACAAATGAAACAGAATTGTTAGTGCTTCTCTGCTATTTACAGGGTTTTCCATGGCTGATTGCTTTTTGAGAGCGGGTTGCGGGGTCCTTCCCTCAAGCCTATAGCACGTGGTGTTCCCAGGCGGTTTCCCATTCAAGTACTAACCAGGCCCAACCCTGCTTAGCTTCTGAGATCTAATGGGATCAGATGCCACATTTGGGTAATTCCCCAATCCAAACAAAGTGACCTGACTATAATTTTAGGGAAGAAAGACCTCAAAACGTGACTGAAATTAAGAAAGCTTAAACCTTATCAACTATAATATGTTCTTTTGGAAGACAGAATTAATGGCAGTGAGGAGTAGATGTCTACAAAAGTGGAAAGGTGGAGAGCAAATGTTGCTCATTTGTCTCCAAGATGGAGCAGAAAAATCTTAACCAGCTACCACTTAGTCCACTTGGAAGTGCTTATCCTATTGGGCTATGTGTATCAGGGAAATGTCATTAAGGTTATCCAACTCATTTCTGGCAATGATTTTATGTTCTCTGTGCTACCTTCCTAAGTTTGGTTTCCTTAGATAGGTTTACCTGCAGCCAGCCTCACTGGGTGTCATTCCAATCTCATAAGACCCATGGTGGCTGTAGGAGTCATATTAGTTTAACTTCCTTCCAATATAGGAATGCCCCTTGCTATGTTTGTGTTCCCTCCAAATTCATAGGTTGAAACTTCATGCCCAATGTAATAGTATTAAGAGGTGGGGCCTTTGGGAGATGATTAGATCATGAGCACTCCACCATCATGAATGGGATTAGTGTTTTTACAAAAGTGGCTTGTTCATCTCTTGTATGATGTGTGGATGCAGCAAGACACCATCTTTGAAGCAGAGCAAGCACTCACCCAACACCAAATCTGCTGATGCCTTGATTTTAGATTTCACAACCTCTGGACTGTGAGCAACAAATTGCTTATGAATTACTCAGTCTATATTGTTATAGCAGCCAGAATGGACCAATACACTCCCTGAGTTCATCACCCCCTACCCCAGACCAACCATCTATGTCCCTTTTAAAGAAATTGGTCCCCTGTAATCCCAGCGACTCAGGAGGCAGAGGCAGGAGGATCTCAAGTTCGAGACCAGAGGCAGTCTGTGTAATTTAGCAAGATCCTGTATCAGAAAGTTAAAAGAAAAAAAAAAAAAAAAAAAAAAGAAAGAAACTGGTCCTACCCTCCCAAGCAAATATTCCCTCCCAGTAGCAGCCCCAAGATTTTAGTTTCTACTCTTCAAATCCTTTTAAGAGTCCTGAGGCTCAAACCCACATTTATAAGGTATATGGTTAATGTACTCACAATTTTATTTGGCCTTAGTGCGGGGAGGAGGAGAAAGAAACCAATGAAACTATTATTTTATTTTCTTTATTTATCAATAATAACCAAAAAAAAAAACCAGGAATTACAAAAACAAGTTAAATGCAATATGGAAGCATACTAAATACAAATACATTTTCACAAACACAGGTAACAGAAACCTGTTCAAATTGTTTCCTGAAGTTTGACTATTTAAATCATATGTGTAAAGGAAAAGGCATTCAGTCTGGTTCACATGGGCTTATTAACAGGTGGAGGAGCTCTGCTTTCCAAAAACAGTGGTAGAATCCAGAGCCATGGTGTGTGGTTAGGTTTCCATGGACACTGGATCTTAACAGACACTGTAATGTTTATAAAACCACACTACAGAGAAAGCCCAGGAAGCTTGCAGTCTATGCCCTTTCATGCTTTTAGAGGGCTGAAGAATCTGAATCCCATTTAATTCTGCCTGTTTGCTCCACGCAAGACTCCCCAAACTAGGCTATTTAGCAGCTTTCCATGAATGGTTCTCAGATCATGTGATCCTACAATGCAGGCAACAGCTGCCCTATTCACAGAGAAGCAGCAGGATTCAAGAAGAATATGGATTTGCTCTTGGGAATTGGATGTTGCAGGGTAGGGTAGTCTTGGATGGTAACCACTGCTCTAAATGTGACTGATGAAGAGACACTGTGGCTTCTTGCTTTAAGCAAAGTAGCAAACTGTATTCCTGCCCTCTCCCATTGTGTCCAAGAATTGGCAGAACTTCTTTTGATTAAGGCATGCTGCTGTGAGTTCTCCAAGGCACTTGGACAGGAAGCTGCATCTCAGACAGCACAAGGGGGGTTCAAAGAGTTTTTAAATGGGATGATACATAAAAGCTCAGAATTATAAGTGAAGTGGAATTTTCTCCTTTCAAATGAGAACAAGGAAAACTATTTAGAAGCTGTCTCATTTCCGCACAAGTTTCTCACACTTGACTGTGCCGCATAACTTAGATAATTTCCCTCTGAGGGTCTGTGATCTGATTTTTACAAATGAGATCTTCAAGTTTTTTATTTTTGCTCTGCTAAATGCATGTGAAACATGGTAATGAGGGGGCTTAATAATCAGAGGCCAAGACACAGGACTGACTGAGAACAATTGATTTCTCCCCAAGGCTCAGTTTCAAGAATTATTCTCCAGTTTTTAACCCCCTTCAATCTAAAACCTCCTTTCATCCTCTTCTCTAAAGGGAAATCCCTTTCTGCCTCCAAAAAGGGGTTACAAATGACATGCACAACTGAAGACAGACTGGGTGGTTCTCCCTCTCACTTTCTTCCAGGCTGGCTTTCCCAGGAAGGCCTTATATCCCAGCACAACCTACAAAGGTCATTTACACTGAGGTCAGACTTGGTCATCTTGTTTTTGGTTGTCTCATTCTTCTTGCTGAAACAGTAAGGTTTCATTTATCCTAAGGAGAAGAAGAAAAATCACAGGAAGCTGTCTCCCTCTGGACAAATTACCAGAGCCACAAAATTTATCAACTATCAAATCAAAAGGTTTATGCACGCTTACTGGCTCATTGAAGAAACTGAGGCCCAGAAATAGGAGAAGACAGGGCCAAAGTCACACTGCTAGTAGTAGCAACAGATCAGTGAGCATGTTGGTAGATTGGGATATCCTAAGCCTTCATCCTTTGGAATACTGAATGGCCTGAACTTCTCAGAAGGAATGAAAACAAACTTTTTGGATCTTGAAAGCTTTATATAAAGATGCTTTTTCTTCTGCTTGCTTCTGTCTGAGGTACCCTCTGCCCCTCTTGGCACACAGCTGAACTGCTGGAGACTAGCGGGGCCAACTCTGGGCTTCAGCTAATCTAGTATGTGGCAAGGGGTGGGGGCGTCTGGGTTAGAGGTCCCTGCAGCAGGAAGAACTCCAAATTCCTTCTTCCTCTGAAATGACAGAGGCCTAAAAAATAATTACAAAAGCTTAATATCTAGTCAAGAAAATAAAATATAAAACAACAACAATAATATAATGATAATAATTGAAGAATGAAGTCAACTTGCCAAAAAAAAAAAAAAGTGTTTTACAGAGAAATAGCACCGTTGGTAAAGAGTATTTAAAAATTTTGGTTAGGTCTCTACGGGGCTCGAAGAACACAAGTATCTGCATCACCTGGGCTCACCCTCCTAGGAACTCCATCCAAGTCTGAGGGACACGGTAACCAGCAGGATGGCTGTGTATTCTAGAAGCAAGGGATGGGACCAAGAGGAGAAGCAGAGATACCGACAGCAGCTGACAAGGGCCGGAAGTGCCTGGCTTCCTCTCCAGAGCCTCTCTGCCCTCCTTCAGGCCAGCCTGCTCGCTCTTCCCAGGTATTTCCAGCTCTCCCTGCGCTGCCTTCGAACAGCTTCAGACCTGGGACTGCTCCTCTCCTGACCCTGCTGCAGTTTCCTTACTTGGCTCCAGCCCCAGGCACTGTTTGCAGATTCTCTCAAAGCACTCTTAGAAATGAAGGCTATGGCCTTTCCCCTCCTAGCCAGCCACCCTCATTTCCTTTATTGCAAAACAAATAAACAAAATAAAATTCGTTGCTATACAAGTAAATACTGGTGATTTGGCAATTGTAGCAGACACTCGCGTATACTGGATTCAGAGCTCAAGTGGAAGAGAAGGTGCAGAGCTCTGGACACCATGCCTAGGTACTTCTTCTTAGATCTCTTTGGTGCTCAACCTCTTGGTCTTTTCAGCTGTTTCCTTTGGGATGTAAGAGAAAATAATCATCATGGAAATATTTACAAATTACTAGCATTTATCTAGGCCTCCAGACTTTATACAGCACCGACAGATATATGCTTATGCTGAATTTTAGTTCTGTTTTCTTCTCTGGCTCCTCCTTGGATGAGGAACAACTTAAGGGCATGACCTATTCATGATATGGTCATACAGGGGCTCTTTACTGACACCATCTGAACTCCTGGAACAAGTGGATCAGAGATTAGAAACCCCATGTTAAGGATGAAGGAAAAGGATACTAAGGGAAAGGCTGCAAGATGTTCTGAATCCAACAAGTCCAAGAGAAGTGTTAGGAGCAACAGATTCCAGAGGCCAATAGAGCTTGAATTTGACTGTGCTACTTTCTTGGTGGGGCTGGGATTTAGCTTAGTCGGTAAAGCGCCACTCTGCAGTCTCTGAGATCCTGAGTTCAATTCCCAGCACTGCAGAAATGGGAGAAGCATGTGGTAATCCATTCCTGAGGCAATCCCGAAACAGTCAGCCATTGAAAACCCTATGAGGGTAGCTATGAGTTAGACACAACTTGACAGCACCTAACAACAACAACTTTCTTGGTGACCTTGGACATACTATAAAACCTGTGTCTCAATGTCTTCAGACTGCAACATGAAGGTAATAAAGTGCCAGCTCTTACAACAGTGCCTGGCACATTCCTCCAAAGAAGATATATAAATGGCCAATAAGGACATAAAAAGATGCTCAACATCATCAGTCATTAGGAATGCAAATGAAAACTCAGTAAGATACCACTTCACACCCACTAAAGTAAAAAATAATAATAACAAATATTGGCAAGGGTTCGAGAAAATTAGAGCACTGTTGGTGAGGGTGTATAATGGTGTGGCTACTTTGGAAAACAGTCTGGAAGTCCCTTAAAAAGTTAAACATGGAGTTGCCATAAGACTCAAAAATTTTACTCACTGGTGTATAGAATTGAAAACATATGTCCACACTAACACTTTTACAATAATCTAACACCTGCATTATTCATCAGAGCCAAAAAGTTGAAATGACCTAAATATCCATCAACTACTGAATGCATACACAAAATGTAGTATATGTGGAATGTTAGCCATAAAGAGGAACAGCGTACTAATTCATGCTACATGGATAAACCTTAAAAACATTATGCTAGAGCCAGGCATGTTGTTGTTGTTGTTAGGTGCCATGGAGTCTGGTCTGACTCATAGTGACCCTCATAGGGTTTTCAATGGCTGACTGTTTCGGGATTGTCTCAGGAGTGGGTTGCCATGTCCTTCTGTTTTTGTGGTGCTGGGAATTGAACTCGGGATCTCAGAGACTGCAAAGCAGCACTCTACCAACTGAGCTAAATTCCAGCCCCAAAGCCAGGCATAGTGGCCTGTAATCCAGCACTCAGGAGGCTAAGGCAGGAAGATCCTGAGTTTGAGAGCAGCCTGGGCTACATGACAAGTTTTAAGCCAGCCTGGGCTCCACAGTAAGTTACCAGTGTCTCTGCACCCCCACACATTATGCTAAGTACAAGAATCAGACAGGTATGATATCATTTATAGGATATGTTCAGAAAGACAAATCTGTAGTCAGAAAGTAGATTAGTGGTTGTCAGAGGTAGAGGGAAAGGAGGATGTGGAGTAACTTCTAGTTGATACGGGGTTTCTTTTTGGCCTGCTGAAAACATTCTAGAATTAGATCGTGGGAATGTCCGACAATCTTATGAATACAATGAAATCTATTTTAAAGGAATTAATTTCTCAATTTAAAAAAATTAAATAGGAAGTCTCACTGAAAACAGTGGTGGGTATCTCGCAGACATAGATGGTGCTTCATCCCCACCCCTTTTGCATTGAATGTTTTGGTGAACACCAGCATGACTTCTTACTGACAGCATTCTCTCTCTGCCTGAGGGCTTTCTCTGGCCTTGGGAACCCCATGCATGCTGGTGAACAGAAATGCCAGGAGTTATTTATGGGTGGCAGCTTTCAGACAATGGCTGGTGTGAACTTTTGTAGTGATGCCCCAGATCCCTCCCATACCTCGGGCATAATAACTCTGATCCTAGAGTTTCCCAACAGGATTAAGTTCCGTATAACCGAGGTGGCACATGGCTGAATACACACTCTTTATTGCTTCTTTCCTAAATACATTTCCCCAGTTCTTTTCTGATCTTCCTAAGATTGCCTCCAAAATAAACTATCTCTGAGTCCTTGCCTCAATGTCTGCTTCTGAGGGAACTCCTATAAGACAGGGAAACTTAAAAATGTGAGCTATTGAAATTCACTCCCCACCATCTGTCTCTCCCCTAAAACTTCTTTATCCTGGATGAAAGGAATTCCTATGAGTTTTTTTATTTGTTTGTTTGTTTCTCTTCTTGAATTCATCTGGAAACTAAAGACTGGTGAAACTGGAAAAAGCAAAAGATCAGAAGCTTCTGCTGCTATTTAAATAATGAACATCAGATTCCTATTGTATCAGTGACAATAATGACAAATGCACATAAAGAACACATAAGCTAATATTATTAGTATTAATAGTTCTTTTTACTCATGCTAAATATTTCATCTCAGTAGTGTAGCCATTCTTGTTGTTGTTGTTGGGTGCCGTCGAGTCGGTATCCTACTCATAGTGACCCTCATAGGGTTTTCAATGGCTGACTGTTTCGGGATTGCCTTGGGAGTGGATTGCCAGGCCCTTCTCCCATTTTTGTGGTGCTGGGAATTGAACTCGGGACCTCAGAGACTGCAGAGCAGCGCTCTACCAACTGAGCTAAATCCCAGCCCGTAGCCATTCTTATGACCCTTATATTCCTTGAAAACTTGTAGGTCAGCAAAAAGGCTTGTATTATGAAACACAGTCTAGAAACAATTAATATAAGGTGCAATAACTTGGTAAGACCACAAGATAAGCCAGTGGAAAGATAAGCTCAGCTAGGATCTAACATTTTCACACGTTGATGGATCACTATTCTGCTAAGAACGCTTTCCTTAAGAAGGTCTTCAACTTAATGACATAAACCTGAACAGAATTCTAATTTACTATCTTGTTTAGTCTCCAGGAAGGAGAATCTTTGGCAATCACAGTCTACTCTCTAACCAAATGGGCACTGAACTTAAATTCTTTCTGTTGTAGTCCAATCTCATTCATTTTACTCTTACTGAGTGCCAACTGTATAACAGGCCCTGTGTCAGACAGGAGGGTACAAGCATGAGCAAGTCATGCAGCCTGCTTTCAATGAGCACTCAGTGTTCGGGTCTGGGTTCCAGTCATGACAGGAAACACTAACACTTCTTCAGACCCTGCTCACTTGCAAATCACCACTTGGTGGATCCTTTCTCACAAAGCCACATTCACCAAGTGCTAACCTCTGTGTGCTAGGAGCTGTTGGGCTCCTCAAGGACACTGTTGTGGGATTGTCAGGGGCATGGATTGATAGCGTAGGTGGGGAGGTATCATTGGGATCTACTGAGGTGAAAAAAGCGTGTCTCCTAGAGCACAAGGCAGGGTCTGAGTAGTGTGTAAGGGCTTAGTGGCACCAGCAAGACCTGAGCCAGCATGGTGGCTGCCACTTACCTGGTGCTTTTGGAGCTCCTGTACATATCTGGTCATCTCCTCCTCTGCCTGGGTATGGTCTCCCTTCTGATTCTTTCCTGCAAAATGAACCAAAGCTCAGAGGAGTGGTGGCTGTGGTAACCCAGTGAAGGGCTCATCACCATCTACCTTTCAGGCTGTCAGTGCATCTCCCATTTACCCTGTGCAGGGAGGAGCATCAGCCATGTTTCTTCGAGTATGAAGGTATAAAGAGTCCTGTGCAATGACACCTCCGAGGTAGCACATTATAAACAAGCAATCTATCCCAGCTCTCCTCTGACTTCTGTACCTAGTGTCTCCTTCAACTGCTTAGCACACCCATGCCATGAGCTGACCATGCAGAAAAAGGAATAGTGAGAGCATGGGTCCTGGCTCAGGAATTTCCTCCGGAGCAGTAATTCTCAATGATTCACATACCCTCCAGATGTCCTTGGGAACATTTGAAAATGTAACTGTTAGTTAGGGATGTTGCTTAGAGGTACAGCACTTACCCAGCATGCACAAGGACCTGGGTTTGATCCCCAGTACTGGAAAAACAAAAAACAAACAAACAAACAAAATTGCCTGGCTTTCACTATCAGAGATTCCTATTGAATTCCTATTGAGGTGCAGTTTGGGAACCAGTTCTTTTTAATTAGTTAATTTATTTTTTGTAGTACTGGGGGCGTTGAACCAGAGCCTCGTGCTTGCATGCTTTGCAAGAGCTGTACCACTGAGCTGCCTCCACCCCCAGCTCATTTTTTACTTTTTATTTTGAGTCAAGGTCTTGCTAAATTGTGCAGACTGCTGCTGGTCTTGAACTTGTGATCCTCCTCCCTCTGCCCTGAGTCGCTAGGATTACAGGTGAGAGCCTGGCTGGAACCAGTATTTTTAAAAAGATTCTCTAGGTACTCTGATGTACAGCCAGAATTGATAACCACTGCGTGTATCAATGTTTCCTGAACTCTCACAGTGATAAGCAAAAACAAAAACTACATGGGTTCCCAAGCTGCTCTTTTTGCAGATCCCAATGCAGTCAGTTTGGGATGGCGCCCATACTGATACAATGTTTACCATTAGGAAATTCTGGACATAGGCGTCAGTCTGCCTCTCACAGCAGTTTCCCTTGGCCCTGGCTCCATCTGGCTGCATTATCTTGATGTCTCTGCCTATTTATCCCATTAGGATTTTTGATCTAAGACCAGACTGCTAGCTTTCAGATATTAGCCTGAAAATCCCTCAGAATACTGCCTCTAAATTTTCTTTTAGATTCATGACCTGTGCACCAAGATGTGCCGAGGTCCCTGGGGTACCACCATCTAGATTGCTCTTTACACCCACATAGAGTTCTGAACTTCAGTCTTCCTGGGAGGGAGGAAGAGCAGTTCACAGCTGTGTGGCTATGGAAATGGGCAATGTCCATGAAGGTGATAATTTGGCTTTTGTCTGATGCATGTGACAGGACTTACTATCCAGATAATCATGCTTGTGGTTCTATAAACCAGCTGCATGACAACTCCTATTTCTTAGAAATGGAGGGCTACCTTTACAAACCCAGAACAAAAACAATTTAGTATATGGAAGTGAGTTTGGAGAAGATAAGCATGGGATGCCTTATGGTTGAGGCAGGCTGGGCCACTGTTTTAAGATGCTCTTTGATGGCTTCAATAGCCTGGCTATCTTGGCTTGGTCTTGACTTAGAGTAACTTCTAGAAATTTCTAGTCTCTAAATAGCCTGTTTCTGCTCTTCACCTGTCCCTAGACTTAGATTGGCCTCTCACCTTCCGTCACTGAAGCAACTTTGGTCCTGAGCAGTGGTAGGTTATTGATCCCATGGATAGTACTGGCTTCCATTTACACTGATGGTCTTCCCTAGGTTCCTTGTCTAGAATCTCTTCCTGAGTCCTTGACCTCTGCCTTGACCTTACCATCTTATTCCATCTTCCTGAACCCATTTTTTCTTGTTTCAGTTAACTTCTTAAAAGATAACTTTAGGTTCACCCCATCTGAGGCAACCTTAGAGTCTAATTCCAACTGATTTTTCTTCTCAAACCCAGACCTGATTTTAACACTCTTCTCTGTCTTGCCTTCAATCCAATCCATCCTTGGTTTTTCCCTTGGACTTGGTTTTGAGTTAAGTCCCTCTCGGTCTCTAGCACCATTGTAGCCCAAGGCCCTGAGGGGAATCCTTTAGCCTCCGGCCTGTCCCCTAAATTCTGACACCTGTATCTGACCACTTTGCTCCTGTCTCAACTACCTCATCTTATATTTTATTTTATTTCTTTTCAGGATTACCCAATTCC
This sequence comes from Pedetes capensis, assembly GCA_007922755.1. Taxonomy (NCBI): domain Eukaryota; kingdom Metazoa; phylum Chordata; class Mammalia; order Rodentia; family Pedetidae; genus Pedetes; species Pedetes capensis. Next base: position 100,147 of record VMDO01001227.1, on the reverse strand, counting down.
ATTAGTTCAAGGGCGTCTGCACATATTTCTTTTTCCCAGTGGGGTATGGCAGGAAGAGTTCTTTTGTCTTCCATCTATTGAGTGGTTTACACACTGTTATTTCCTAAGGTGTCATAAGGATTAAGTGCTAAGACTAGTAACTAACACCTGTTGTTGTTGTTGTTAGGTGCTGTCAAGTCGGTATCCAACTCATAGCGACCCTACTTACAACACGTGAAGCACTATTGTCAGTGCTTCTCTGCTATTCATAGGGTTTTCAATGGCGGATTGATTTTTGGGAGTGGGTTGCCAGGTCCTTCTCCCAAATTAACACATAGTTCTCACTGATTTTCCCAGTCTCATTTTATCTTGTGTCCTGGGTCTTAGTCATCTTTCATTTGAAGCCTCTGGAGGGACTTTCAAATTTAATGCATTGGGACAAGAGCTCCTACCTCAATGCTGGCCCCTGGGAGGCCCGACAGCACAAGTTTGGGTCTGCAACTTGTTCCTGAGGCTCCTTGCTCCCAGCCATTGCCGCCTTCCCCTTTGTCCCTAGGGCAATGTCTCTCATCCTTCACCCCTGTCCCCTCTCTCAGCCTGGGCCTCAGCTCACCGTCACAAGCCATGGCAGTGCAGACCCAGCTGCCGCAGGCACAGACACAGCGGTTGCAGCCCACCTCGGTCTCGGCGCCATCTGCGTAGGTGTCATCCTCCAGCGCACACTCTGTTGGACCGGACACAAGGGCAACAATTTGGTGGTGGAACAGGGTGCTTTCCTACAGCCTGTGCACCTCTCCCTTTTCCCAGACAAGGCCTGCCTGTCCCTCCACAGCACTGCGTCTGGGCAGATGCCCCCTACTCCACATCTACGTAATGACTTTCCACTTTAGCTTCACTGTGCAGATGGAGGGCCGGGGTCCTAGATAGAACCATGGAAGAGGATTTTCTCAGCCTTCTGAGATTTCCATCAGTGTTGTCTATCTTGGCCCCCCTAAAATGCCTCCATCCCCAACAACTCTGAATTTCTAGGTTAAGCATACTCTTCTCAGGAGGGTTGAAAGATGGGTTGAGGCACTTGAGGAATTCTTGGAAGCTGAGTTTCCAGTCAGCATTTTCATCAGACAGTTCAATGAGAGCATCAACACAGAGGCCTCTGAAACAAAACACCGGAGAAACACATCAGCGGGAGGGAGGTACCCATTAGGCTCATGTATACCTGGGGCCTCAGACGGGAAAGAAATGACTGTTCATTGAAAGAGTTTCCCTCTACACAGACCTTTCATAGCCATTATTCATCCTGACTCCTGCAAGCATCTAACCTTCAGCTTATTAAACTGGATGTCAGATCAATCTAGCTGTTCAAATGCTCCCCTCAAAATGACTGAAGTTTTGTGAATGGTTTTGTCTACTTTGGTTGATTACTTTTCCTTGTGCATGACTCAAGTCCATAGGAGCAGAAAAATCAAAACAGAAGAGATATAGGATTTGAAAGAATATGTAGTTCAAGTAAGAATCACCATTCCAGAGAGAGATCTTTCAGGAAAAGTTTTATAGAACCTCAGTTTCATCATTCCCCACTTTGGACAGGATGTGAGCTCTGGCTCAATCACTTAGTACCCAAATGGTCTTGAGCTACTTATATTCAACCTTTCTGAACCCATCTTCTCACCTACAAAGGAGGACAAAGAGCCCTCCCTCACTGGAATGTTCTGAGAGTCAAACACTGAAAATGTAAAGCATTATCTAACTTCAAGTTACCAAAATATGAAGGATTTGAAGATCCTATAACTTGAGGTCATGGATTTATTAGGGAAAATTCTTCTAGAAACTGTGCTTTATGCTTCTTTTCAACAAAAGAGAGGTGACTTTTCTGTTTTGAAATTCTGTTGGTGAACTCGGACCACACTCTAGAAGTTTCTTAGGGGTTAATTTTTATTAATATTTATTCTAAGATAATACCAGAAAAGGAGGACATACATCTGTAACAATTAGGGCAACCTACATGAAATGGCACTGATTATCTTAAAAACCAGAATTGAAGCTATTTTAGAGTTACAGTTAGATAATACATTAATGTAATTCCTCCAAAAAATTAACCAATATAATATCACCTACATCACTGTTTGCTCTGATGTGACCTTTTTCTTTCCTTTTTTTTTTTTTTTTTTAAGTTTTGGCCCCAAACAATAACTATTTGATCACATATCAACATTGTTCAACTTATCAGCATATAATGTTCACAGAGTAGAAGAGGACAGAATCCCTACTTTCCTTTTTACTTCCCATTGGGACTTATGGCCCTTTAGCAAATGGGAGGGGGTCACGGTCCCCTCACAGGAGCCTCCCCTTGTGGCCACACCAGGCCCTCACCCCTCACCTGAGCAGCTTGTTGTTCTCCTGGTCAGCATAGGTGGTGATGTTGATGGCGGTTTCATTTTGCTCTACAAACTTCAGGAATTCGCTGGAGTCCAGGCGAGAGTCACCATTATCGAAGTTCTAGAAAGGGCATGAAGAGACCTTTCAGGAATGTTCACAGGGCCCCAGTTCCATCACTGCCCCTTTCAGTCTGACCATTTGGCTCATCTTCTTCTCGACACAACTCTGTGCCAGCCTGGCCTCAAGGGGCTACAGCAACAATGTTCAAATCGCTAGGCATCCAGAGAAGAAAGCTGTGTCCCAGGACAAGCACAGGAAAGTGCCTGGACATTAGCCACCAGGGGCTTTCAGTCCAGATCCTGCTCAGGAGGGCAGCCTGGAGTGAGCACTGAACTGCCCTGAAAGCCCCACCCAGGACACTGTCCTGCAGATATTCTCAACTTTATCACTGGGTCCAGACCAGCCGCCACTCCATGTCCTCAAACTCTGATGTACACCTAATAGCAATGGCGTAAAGTCGTAAACAGTGACCCAGAATCTGTATGGTGAAGCCCAGCATATGTGCTTCTACTAAGCTGCTCAGGACCAGCAATGCCGGTGACCCGCCAAGCTCCCAGTGGGAATCATGGTACTCTCTTTCTGTTTGATTTCTAGCATTCTTGCCCTTCTCTCGAGGCTTAACTTTTGCACTGGTACCTGTTACCATCCACTCAATGAGGTCTCACAGGCATAGACCCCAAATCAGTAAGCTGAAGGCAAGGGCGGTATGAAATGCACTGCCCCAGTGCAGATGTGTGCTCAGGTCTTCCAACTACACTGCATCGCCTGTCCTGATGACCCGGCTGACATCCCACAAGCACGAGGAGAAGGTATGGTGAGCTCAGGCCTTCATGTCAAGATGCTCAACAGAGACCTCAGCCATTTGCTACCATCTACGACGCCCAGGCCTGCGCTGCAGGAAGAGGGTATCCATTTGAAGGCCTTGAGCAAATTCCAAGTTGAATACTGCTGCTCTCCTCACTAGTTCTGATGGCATTCCCCCCAACCCCCAAATTCTTTCCCTATGCTGCCTCATACTGAGGGGAAATGATCAGTACCCCCCCCCCCGTTTTTTCAAGGTGGCTCCTCAGATGGTGCAAGAGATTCTGGAAGAAAAGTCTGGTTAAGTTTCTGCATAAAAGGGAAAAAATGTTGCTAACAACTCTCTTTCCGCGACTGCCATGTGTCACATGCATTCTACTCTGAGGCCATACATCTTTCCATGGCATATACAACAGGTGTATATAAAACAACCATTAGGCCCCTGCTTCATTCCTATGTATGATTCTTGTTCTGATTCCCAGGAAGAGGTCTCAAATGCTTATTCACTGAACATTCACCCCGAGGAAACTTCCCTACTGCTCACCTGGTTTAATTAAGGAAGAGTAATTAAAGAAGCGTGGCCAGGAGGCATTCTGAGAAACAAAGGACTTTCTTGAGTCCGAATGTTGCATAGACTGGAGAGCAGCTCTCCCCAACCCAATATCATGTGGGCCTGATGACAGTGAGTGTAGGGAGGAGGATAATCTTGCAATGGCTACTGACCCACGACCCAAGGGCCTCACAGGGCACTCTGAACCTGGAAATTGCAGTCTAGGCAACGCTCAAAGGGCAATGCTGTTTGTGCACACCAGAGCACAGGCCTAAACCCCGGGAGTTACCCCAACTTGTCTGCATAAGAAGCAACTAGGCTGGAGAGCAATTCACTGGATCTGAAGGGTCTCTGAGATACCAGATCTCTCGTCAACAGGTAGCTGTTGACCTAGGGGGAGGGAAGAGAGCACCAGACAAGCCTCTGATAATCATTAAAAAGTCAAGAGTGAAATCCCAGTTTTTCCTGGAAGGCACTGCCAGGGTCTGGGAAGAAGAACTTTGTGTTTGTCAGGCATGACCAAGCTTTCTTGGTTGGGAGAATGCCCTAGAGAAAAGCTACTTTCCCTCGGGGCCATATGGTTTTCCACTGGGAGCCTGTAAGAGTGTTATTGCTGGGGGACGTGGAGATGTATTGAGGGGCAGTGTGGCAAGAGCACTTGGGAATTATATCTAATTGCAGGTGTTGGAGATGCCTGAGGCGGGGTGCCACCACAGGGCCACTAAAAATGGTTAGAAGGCCCCAAGTGGCCTCTTGGAAGGAGTGTCCTGGGCCCCACAGCTCCTTGCTGCAATCCCAGGTAAGGTCCCTGCTCATAACAGGCCTTGCAGACAGCACTCACTTGGCTTTGGAAAAATCATTTTCTTTAATTACTCTCTGCTCCTGTCTAACTCTCCTACTCTGCAAAGTGCTGTGTTTTTTCTGTAGAAGAAGAATCACTTCTCTTTAGAGGGCTCTGCCACATGAGAGTGGCTGAGACACAGGACAGAGTGAGAGGGGCTATGCTTTATCATCTGGTGTGATCTCAAAACTGGGAATCCAGAGAGATATAATCTCTGCCACAGAGAAGAGAAACTTCTATCTGAAAAGAATAACAAAAGAGAAATCTTGGATGACCAAATTTCCATTTTAAGCCAACTCAATATCTCTCCATCTGTGGGGTCCATAACGCCAGTTAGAAGAATCCACAAACGAGACTGGTGTTGAGCACACTAGGTGGCCTCAGAGCTGCCAAAAAGTCTCTCTAGTGGCTGTAGCTGCTCCCTAGTTCTGCCTGGTTAGGCCTGGCAACAGTAGGACTCAGAACAAGTCTTAGGGTGACCATGTGAGGCACTGACCTAGGGATCTGTGTCTGAAAGTCAAAGGGGCTTTAGTGCTTCTGTGGGAATGTGGGTGCCTGAATGTGTCTACATGGAGGATGTGTGATACTGTGGATATGAAGAGTCCCCCTAAAAGACTCACGGGTTGAAGCCTGGGTTCCCAATGCAATATTCAGGTGAAGCTTTGGGAAGTGACTGGATCATGAGGGTGTTGAGCTAATGAATGGATTAATCTATTGATGGATTCATAATTGAATGCAAGTTGGAATACAGGGCCTAGTTGGAGGATGTGAGTCCCTAGGGTTGTGCCTTTGAAGGGTATATCCTGCCCCTCTTGTCTTTTTACTTCCTGGCTGTTGTGGGGTAAACAGCTGTGCTCCTCCACGCCCATCCACCATGATGTTCTGCTTCACTATAGCCCAGAAACAACCGAGCCAGCTGACCCCAGACTGAAAGTTCTGAAAGTGGGAGCCCAAATTAACCCTTTCTCCTTTTAAATTGTTTTTCTTAGGTATTTGTCATAGCAACAAAAACCTAACACAATGTCTCTATGTGACATGGGCATCTGTGTGTGTGGTGTGTCTCTGACATGTTTTGCGTACGGACATGTGTGTGTCTGTGCTTTTGAGTGTGATGTTCCTAGGTGTGTGTCTGTTCTTGCCAATCACCATAACTGCTCCTTCTAACAATTCTCAAGCTCTCTGAAGATCTCCATGCCTGGTGGCCACACCTATTGCCAATACTATTTCCTCCCTCATTTCCCTTTTAAGAGCAGCAGCAATCCTGGCTCTAATTGGAACTCTGTTCAACTAAATATGATGGGCAACAGCACCATCTCGACCCATGGAATCCTAGTCTTCCAACTCCTCTCAGGTGAAGCTCTGCAGGCTGCAGATGGTTAAGTCAATGACTAGAGAAATGTCAAACTGGGTTAGAAAGAGGCTAAAGTGGTGGGCTCTGGGTTAGATCAGAGGTACTTTGTATGGGCAGCCAGCTCTGTAAGTGTTACACAGGGCAGGGGAGAGAGCTTGGCCATATTTCTGACAACCTTGCTGCATCCTTTGTGGTTTAACTGGCCAAAGAGAGCAGCACCTGTGTGCAGGACCCCATTGGTCAACTGTTGAACTCCTACAGTTCACACAGGTCATGAGGCAATTTCCACAGCTTTGTGGAACGATCTAAGATGTGGAAACAGCCAGGGACTCTAAGCAGATGTACACTGCCTCACGGTCAGGCAATGGGAGGAGGAAGCTCTCCTTTCTCTGGGACTGAACAGTCCTGACCCCAACTCTGATGACCTTAAAGTACTTGTCTAGGATCTCGCTGTAGTTGCTGCCTTTAGAGAACCAGCCATCTGGAATGATCTCGGCTTCCAGCCACTGGATGATGCGACGCCGGAGCTCATCACGGTTGGTCTGATAGCAAACAACTGCAAGAAAGGAGAGGGGGTGTCAGCTGGGTGGTGAGAGGAGGACCCCAGTGTCACCTGGCACTCACTGCCCAGAAGCTGAGTGCCACAGCTCGGCATGCATCTTTCTATTCAGTCTTCACAACACCCAGGGAGGCAGGATTATCACACCAGGGCACACCACTGGAGAGCATCTAACCCAGGAGGGAAGCTCACATTTCTAAAAACATTTATAAAGACCAAGAATGTTGAAACAGACATCTTTTGTTGCTTAAGTGAGGAACAAACCAGGATAAAAAAAATACAAGCCATTTTCATTAACTTTAGGAAGCTGAGGGGAAAAAAAATCAATTGCTAGAGCAGCGTTCCGGACTCCAAGATGAGCTGAAATAATCCATGAATAAATGACAGCATCACAATTCTTTATGCCCCTGGATTTCTGGTTTTCTTTTTTTCTTTTTCTTTTCCTTTCTTTCTTTCTTTTTTTTTTTCTTTTTTTCTTTTTTTTGCAGTATTGAGGGGGTGAACCAAGTACCTTGCATATGCTAGGCAAGTGCTCACCAATGAGCTGCACCACAGCCCCCTTATTTATTTTTTGTTTTGAGACAAGGTCTTGCTAAATTGCACAGGCTGCCTCTGGCCTTGAACTCACAACCCTCCTGCCTCTGTCTCCTTGTGTTGCTTAGATTACAGGCCTGTACCATTATGCCCAATGGATTTCAGATTTTCTTCCCTTCTCACCAACTGGATCTGTCAAAGCTTTCTTCCACTTGAAATTTTACACTCCCTGCACCACTCTTTATTACTTCTTTTAAAAAGGCCAAAGAAGGGCCATGTTACAGCCCTGCTCTGGACAGCTGCGGCAAGCCAGGTGGAAGGAGCAGGTGGGAGTAAGAGTTGGGTGGATGGGGAAGCAGAGTAGGGAAAGCCTTGGCAGAAGAAAATTCCTGGAATACAACATATGCTGGGATGTGAACAGGGTGCAGGGCCAGGGGAACGAACATATGGGCATTCACTTTTTCACTCTGCCCTTGCTAGCTGTGTGATGTGGGGAAACTTGCTTAATGCTTGAAGCCTCAATTTCCTCATCTCCAAGGTAATTACAGTAAGATCCACCTCACAAGGTTATTGTGAGGATCTGAGGAAAGTGTATGCTAAAAGGATCTGTGATTATAAATCATGATGAAATTTTAATTTGTATCAGTAGAAAACTACAGAAGTCCTACTGGCATTTCTAATTAATCCCTTTTCAAAAAGAGCTATGCCTTCTGATTGTTCTGTGCCCATAACAGAAGCACGCTTACAGGGTGCTGAATGAAGGAAGGACTCGGTAGCTTTCCTGTCCTTACAGTGCAGTCATGACTCAGCAAAAATGGAAAACAGCATTCAGACCCCAGTTGCTTTAACTGCCAAGCACACAGACACACACAGACACAGACACACACAGACACACACACACACACGCAAACACACAGCAATTTTGCAGTTTTTGTGAGCTGTTAAGAGGAAAGATCAGTTCTGGGTCATCAGTTCCGACCCACAGAAGATCTTATAGACTTGACAGACTGCAGAAGGTAAGATTTCTACCATGAAAAGGAGTTCCTCTCTAAGATGGATACACACTGCAGAAAAAAACCGCTTACCTGGGCTGGCAGAGGGACTTATGGATTTCTTCTCTGTAGGACGAAAGGAGAAAATGTGTCATGCAAAGGGAAGAAAAAAAGAAAAAAGAAAACTTCTGTTATTTCTAGGATTAAAACTGCCCCAACACAAAGGGGACTATTTGTAAACTACTGTTTTGGCTGAAATTCTTGTCTAATTTTCTTTTTCCAGAGCCCGAGGATAGGGAATCTTCTCTTTCCTGCTTTGTTTGATATTTTAAGGCCACTGAGTTGCCCTCCGGACTCATACTTCCTCCTGTTGGGTGATAGTCTCCCTGGGATTTTGAGATTTCATATGGAGAATCATTCTAGAAAGGGAATGGAGTAGATCTACAGAGCAAATTCACGTTTTTCCAGGGAAGGTCAAGGCTGGGAGGAATGGGCAGGGATATGGCTTGGCAGGGGGCTGCAGTCTAATTAGCAACATTCTTGGGACTCCCTCACTCTTACTCTAATGGCAATGGTTTGAGTGTGAAATTTGTGGTTGTTGTTAGGTGCCATTAAGTTGGGTCCGATTCGTGGTACAACAGACGAAATACTACCCAACACTGTGCCATGCCTGGCACTATTGTCAGTGCTTTTCAGCTATTCATAGGATTTTTGATGGCTGATTATTTTGGGAGTGGACTGCCAGGTCCTTCTCCCAAGCCCATAGCACCTGGTGTTCCCAGGTGGTCTCCCATTCAAGTACCAACCAGGCCAGACCCTGCTTAGCTTCATAGATCTGATGAGACTGGACGCTAGAGTGATATGGCGATAGACTAAATGTGAAATAGAGGAAGCATAATACTAAAAGGACCGAGAGGTGTCCAAATTTAAAAAGCATGAGAAAAGAAATCTATCTACTTTGTGAAAAGCTATGGAATCCCTTTCAGGTCTTTCTTGCTATGACTGATTATTGATGTGGTCACCTTATTTACTCTCCAGCTGCAGACAGTGCTGGAAGCCTGCATGACATCTGATGCAGGAAACCCAGGACAGAGGCCTGGGCCATCAAGAGCAAAGCCAGCAAGCTCATGAATGTCAGGCGGATGCATCTCCAATCAGCTGGGTGGTCTCTACAGCCTTGTGTGGCTGTAGTAATGGTGGAAAGGTCATGTGGTCAGCCAGGCCTCAATGATCTGTTCCCTGCCTGTCCATGGCTGGACATGCAATGGGGACAGCTTAGCTTACCTTTGCAGTGTCCATCATAATCAACCTGGATTTTGGATCCAGTGAGGCAGGCATCTCTATGCAGCTCACAGTGGTTGAGGTAAGTCTTTCCGTTACTGCCACACACTGGCCTCTTGTGAGGTTTGCATTGCTGAAACAGATCCACAAGAGGATACCTGTACAGTCATGGGTACCAACACATAGCAGCAAGCACTCGTGCACATGTACACACACAAGCATACACGTGGCCATCTTGTGAGGGGACTTCCTACCAGCAGAGATGGTGCCTTAATGCTCCCAGGGCACAGGAAGCCCCAGCTTTGGCCATTGGTAACCCTATGCAACTTGATGTTGGAGGCACTCCATTGCTTCCCCGTGCCCTATGGCCCCCTGTGTCCATCCTGGTCTGGGGTCATCTGCTATGGCTTAAATGTTTGTGTCCCCTCCAAAATTCATGTTGACCTTGAATGTAACAGTACTAAGAGGCAAAACCTTAGGAGGTGATTAGGTAATGAAGACTCCTTCCTTGTGAGTGGGATTAAGGCCATTAGAAAAGAGGTTTCACACAGCACTTAGCCATTTGTCATGTGAGGAGGCAGTGTTAAGGGTGCCATCTTGGGAAAAGAGACCAGGCCCTTAGTAGACATCAAATCTCCTTAAGCCCTGATCTTGGACTTCACAGCCTCTAGAACTGTGAAAATTACATTCCTATTATTTATAAATTGTTCAGCTCAGGTATTTTAGTATTGTAGCATGAATGGACTAAGACATCCCCCTCACCCTACCAAATTAGCAGGAAGGACATTTCATTAGGAATTTGGATCCTTTGTCACTTTGGAAAAAGTCAATGTCTTTGGATGATCTAAGATTCCTTAACATTCCAATATTCTATGACATAAAACATCCAGAGCTGGGAATGTGGACACAGACATGCACACACGTGCTCCAATTCTTTTGTGGAGTAAGTTAAGGTGCTCTTGTTTCGTGTAATATCTGGAACCATTTTGCTTTCCTCCTAATTTCACACTTCCTGCTGTGAGGCTGGGGATAGGGGTGAAGGAGTATAGGAAATCATTAGGGACAGGAATATGGAATAAAGTTTATTTGGCTTTGGATATTGAAAGTGCCAAGATGACAGGCAAACTCAGTTTCTTTAGACATTTGTGGTTTTGTTTTGTTTTGTTTTTTTAAGAGAGAAGGAGAAAGCAAGCTCAGTTCAGACCAGTAAACGGGCCAAACAAGAAAGAGTAGATGTGACACAAAGAAACAACACCAGACCTCATGGTGGCCCACCCCTTCCAATTCACAGTTGAAGATTCTAAGGGACAAGAAGGTGAACCTCACTTATTCACTTAATAAATATTTATTATGGAGTTCTTACTGTGTGCTGAGTGCTGAGCAAAACCAAATGTTTGTTTTGTTTTCACAGCATCTCCTGAGAATTTGTTGTGGTGCCATTAGGAGTGGGGTCTAACTCATAGTGACCCTCATAGAGTTTTCAATGGCTGATTGTTTCAGGACTGCTTCAAGAGAGGATTGCCACGTCCTTCTCTCTCTCTCCCCCCCTTTTATTTCAAGTGCTGGGAATCAAACCATGGGGCTCAGAGATGCGGAGCTGTGCTCTACCAACTGAGCCAAACCCCAGCCCCCTCCTGAGAATTGTTGTTGTTGTTGTTGTTAGGTGCCGTCAAGTCGGTATCCGACTCATAGCGACCCTCTGTACAACAGGGGAAACACTATTGTCAGTGCTTCTTTGCTGTTCACAGGGTTTTCAATGGCAGATTAATTTTTGGGAGGGGGTTGCTAGGTCCTTCTCCCAAGCCTACAGCTTCTGGTGTTCCCAGGCGGTCTCCCATCCAGGTACTAACCAGGCCCGACCCTGCTTAGCTTCCGAGATCTGACGGGATCGGATGCCACAGGGCTACAGCTGCAGGCCTCTCCTGAGAATTAGACTGCTCAAAATCCGCACAATTATATGTGGTTGAGCCGAGACTAGATGTCAAGTTTCCAGACCCTGAGTCCAATTTATGCCACCACAAGATGGCCAATATACTTCCAGTGATGACCTCCTGGGGCAAATAGATCCCCAGCATCATTAGGATTTTAAGTTTCTAAGTTGGGGTATTTCCCTTTCTGGGGCAATGGATCAGGTTCTCAACCTGGGGACGAAGTTGGATGTACTTATTTGAGAAAGACCTGTGCTTCCAGGCAATGGGTCGTTTAGAGAGAAGGGAGAAAAAAGAGTACATGTCCAGGGTATTTATCTCTGCTTTTAGAATGAAAATTTATTAGTCTTAGCTAGTTCTCAAAGGACCACTCTGATTTTTAAATGTCATTTAAAAACAAAACTGAAAAGCCAGCTATTTAAAAAAAAAGTATATTCTTTTTCCTAGTAGGCCCTGGTGTTAGGAAATCCCACAGAAATAAAGGCACAGCAGGAAATTATATTTACACAAGGAAGTTATTGTTTGTAGCAGTAAACAACCCAAAGACCCACCTAAATGGCCAACTGCAGGAAAATGATTAAATTTAGTTCTTTTATACTAATTACTAAATATTATGCAGCTGTTTAAAACTGGATTAAAACTATGTTGGAGTGTTATTCACAATATACTGTGGAATGCAAAAATGAAAATTCCATGTCTGTAAATATTATAATCTCATTTTTGTATAAAATAGGGGAAAGCCCTATGTTTATATGAGCACAGAAAGAAAAGAACCTTTGGAACATTAACATCAGTTACCTCAGGCTAATGGGATTGGAGAATTATGGAGAAAGATTATTAATTTTACATAAGTATAAATGTCAATATTATTTGATTTATATAACATGATTGTTAATTTTTTAAGGAAAAAATCTTATATAGCTTTTTTTTTTTTGGTGGTGCTAGGGATCAGAGGCAGCCTATGTAATTTAGGGAGATTCTGACTCTAGATTAAAATCAAAAAGGGCTAGGGGAGCTGCCCAGTGGCAGAACTCTTGCAAAGTATGCAGCAGGCCCTGGGATCAATCCCTAAGTACAACAACAACAATAGTAACAAAAATCAAGCACCTGATTTTTAACCCAAGGTTAAAAATTCCACATATCTTTATAATACACAAGGTGTGCTGTTATGAAGATGATGAAATCACTGTCACTGCCCTAGGCAGCCATCCTCTGGCTCCTGACAGCAGGACCTACCTCGATGCAGAGGCAGGTGGGTTCCCCCTTCTCTGTGACTGCACATTCCCGGCCAGCTCCACAAAACACATTGGCACAGATCTTGGATTTGCTCCTTAGTTCTTCCTAAAACAAAAATCATAAAGGAAGCTATGTTACTGATATGGGCCCATTATGCAATGAGCCAATGGTGGTGATGATCTTTCAGACTTGGACTTTGGTATAGAGTTACAGCTCATGCTGTGGAAGGGTTCTGATCAGCCAAAAGTTGTTCCCCGTAGCCAGTACCATATTACTAGGCCCTGCTCTGACCCAGGTTCAGGTACCTTTGAGTCCTGAAGACTGTTTCTCCAACAGCAAGAGTGCTTCTTGCCTGCTTCCTTTCTTTAGAAAAAATGTTTATTAGCAGGGCACAGTGGCTTATGCCTGTAATCCCAGTGACTCAGGAGGTTGAGGCAGGAAGATTGCAAATTTGAGACCAGAGGCAGCCTATGTAACTTAGAGATCCTGTCTCAAGATAAAAAATAAAAAAGGAGCTAGGGGTGCAGCTCAGTGGTAGAGCACTTGCAAAGTATATGCAGGGCCTTGGGTTCAACCACCCAGTACCACACATACACACACACACACACACACACACACACACCCCACACATACACAAATGTTTATTATGCATACACTATGCTAAGGGCTGGAAGTACAAAGGACAGCCCTTGACCTCAAGAAGTTCCATGATGCTCAAAAAGAGACATTTAGAAGACATATACATGGAAATGTAACAATAGATACTCCAGGTAGCTGGAATAGGGAAAAAGGGAATGAAAATGAGAGTTTCTGAAAATTTAACGTGGTAAGTGATTCATAAAGGATGAGATGATGAAGCTAGGTAGGAATGAAACACTGGAGAGAAATGCTCACTGGGAGGTATTCAAAGCAATATTGTCGTAAAGTGCAGGAGAAGGATGGCTAAACCATGGAAACATGGATGCGCTATTATTTGCTTTTCAGCCCCTGTCCATCTGGCTCCAAGATAGGACCACCAAACTACTGGAAAGAGAATGAAACTACCTCAAGCCACTTGCTGGTCAGGATCGAGTGTGCCACAGAACTGACAGGGAATGAAACAGTCTCAGGCTATGCCACCTGAAAATGTGGATATTGACGGCACCTCGGTTGGTAGCACATTCCTTAGCTCCCTGCCTCATTTGCCACTCAGCCCCCACAGTACTGACAGATAAATGAAGGCGAATGTGATTTCTCCAGCCCTTCTCCCTGACTTTGTGGGCAAGCAGAGTTGCCAAAGACCTTCAGGCCTAAGCAGACTGGGCTGGTACTGGCTGTGACAAACCAACAAAAACGGCAGGGGCTGGGCTGGGGTCACAGGAAGGGCTGAAGTAAGAGCAAGGGTCTACACTCCTGGCCCATGTCTACCATGGCAAGCAGAGAACTCAGACCTACAAGGCTGTACCAGTAAAATTCTTATACCCGGTAAATGTTTCATATCCCGGAATAGGTCCAAGAAAGTAAAAAACAAAGCAGAGTCCACCCAATACAGCTGGTGTGCTGCCACCCAAAGGCTGCTTTGCAACTTCCAGGTTATTCTTGCAAAAACTGGCTTGCCTGTCACATAGAGTTCCCATTGGTCTAGAAGTCATTTGCATGCTTATATTTCATTGGCTCACATGCTGTTGCTAAACCAATTCCTTTTGGGATGTTGCTAAGGAGAATTCAATAAAGCTGGCAGGCAGGGAAGAGAGGAAGTAATTCCCAGAAGGCAAGGAGACTTAGAGAGAAAGCAGTTTCCAAAACAGGGAGTGCAGATAAAAATCAAGCATATTCTCTAGGGAGAGGCCGCTTGTGGGACCGGTGCCTGGGAAGGTAAAGCAACACCAGAAAGGAGAAAAGGCTATTGTTGATCACTGTAAAAAATCTCAGATAGGAAAATCTCCTCTCCCTTCCACTAGGCACTCACTCTGAGTGTGTCACGTGAACTACAGGCACACAAATGCACACAAAAGCGTGCTTGGACACATGCCTGTACTCAAAGACATACTAGCAAGCAATCATACAGGCGAGCAGCCACAGACCTCCTCTAGCTGGCTGTGTGTCCCTAACTAGTCCCTTTAATTCTTTAACTCTCACATATCTTCACTTGTAAAATAGGAGTAAATACCAACCCTACCCTGTGAAGATGAAATTAGGTAGTGTATTTGAAAGTACACCACAACCATAAAGCAAGCTGCCCATGGAAAGGATGGTTAATGGGAATATTTTATAGAGCTGGCTACTGAATAGCCTGTGGCATTTTCAGAGCCTCTTTTTCTCTCATGTTTTTGTTGTTAGGTGCCATCAAATCGGGTCAAACTCATAGCTACCCTATGTTCCACAGATGAAACACTCCCCAACACTGTGCCATATCTAGCACTATGTCAGTGCTTCTCTGCTATCCACAGGATTTTCAATGGCTAATGGTTTTGGGATTGCTTTGGGGGTGGATTGCCACATCCTTCTTCCATTTTTGCGATGCTGGGGATCAAACCCAGGGCATCAAAGAATTGCACTCTGAGCCAAATATGTTTTTTGTTTGTTGTTAGGTGTCGTAGAGTCAGGTCTGACTCATAGCCACCCTCACAGGGTTTTCAATGGCTGATTGTTTCAGGATTGCTTCAGGAGTGGATTGCCACATCCTTCTCCCCAAACATGTTTGTAGTGAGCATTAGAAATAAAAGCTGTTCCTTATAGGTCAAATTCAACCTAAGTCATTTTTCAGAAATAATCTTAAAAATCCATCTGGAGAAAGATATTTTTACCTAAACTACAACTAATATTTGAATAGTACAATTAAGATAGGCAAAATGTTTTCATTTTACTGTGTGTACAACCTGCAAGAATGGGTATATTATTAGTCCCATTTTATAGATGAGGAAATCAAAGATCAGCTTAGGCACAGATGCTTAACCTCCCACTTATAAATGCCTGAAGTCTGCTAAGTGATCTATTACGTGTCACTTAAGCTCTGCAAGAACTCCTTTAAGTTCAACATCATTACAGATGAGGGAACTGAGCCTTATTGGCCAAATAACCAGAAAGTGACAAAGCCAAGATTCTACCTAACTAACAGGAAATGACTCTTTTATATTTGACTTATTTTCATATCCAGATGACTGAAGGTTAAGGAAATTATAATGGGGATGTGAATTGCACAATAAGTAAGTGTCAGGAGAAAGTACTGAGGGCATTAGAGATTTAAACTTTAATCCTCCACATCCCATCTTTGTTCCCTAAGTGCCATAGTCTTGAGGAAGGTGTTGTCCTTAAATCTCATTTCCTTATGTGCAAAATAGGAATACTGATCTTTAGAGGATGGAGAGGATTAAATGAGACAAACTGCACGCAGCAGAGAGCTTGCCACGCAACAGAAAGCAACGGTTACTATAGTGAGCAATTTATCTTCATGTTTTTCCACTGCGAAGATGTCATTGCCACCTTGGGCTGTCATGTCCCTCCTTCCCCATCCTTCCTGACTGTAGAATAATAATATTAAGAGCAAGACTGGGAGAATGGAAAAGAGCAAAGGGCCTAAGAACCCTGGTGGCCTGTTTGCAGAACAGAGAGAGATGGGAGAGCCACTATAGTTACACAACTATTCCTCTTTGCAGGTGACATGTCTGTCAATAGGTGGCAATCTCCCTCTTTGTCTCACACAGCCCAGAGCCGCAATGCAGAGGTGCAGTCTTGGCTGCTGCAGCTCTGCCCAGCTCTGTCCTCCCAGAGAGAAATGGTATAGGACGTGGGAGGATAGGGTGGACACCCCACCAGCACCGGAAGAGGACCTGCCAACGTGGCAGGCAATGTCCTACCTCCAGACCTTGAAGCCCTTCCTAATTCTCCCCAGGCACAGGCAGGGAAACTTTAATGCAGATAATCAGCCAACAATGAAGGAAAATTTCTCTAGAGAGACAGTGTCTGAAAGACCTTTTCTAAGCCCCATCTTCTCTGGGAGCAAGAATGTCTGGTGCATCCCCAGGTTCCTAGAGAGGTCCTTAGGGTGGTAGGTGGTCTTACTCTTCTTCTGAGTGTGTGACTAAGTGGGAGAGAAGACCACCTTGGCAGTGGATGAAGATGGTGTGAACGTGCTCCTGCCTTAGCGTGTGCTGCGTGGTGAAAGTTGCAACCAGGAAGAAATAAAGCAGGGGCTTGGACAGTGGTGGTGAGTGGAGTGGGTCTCAATAGCTGACGTGCAGGGCTCAGTGGATCCTGTGGAGAAAGAGGCCCCCAAAACGTGTGGCACTGAGCAGGTGATGTGATGAATGTGGTGCTTTGGAATGTTGTGTCCAGTCCCTTCTGCGACTGTAATTCTGACTCAGAGTACAGGGCAATCTGGACTGAGGGAAGCTGGAGGCAGGTAAAGCCAGCAGGTCTAAGACAGCAACATAGTCAGGGGTGGCAAGGGCCCTAAGGACTGAGCAAATGTTAACTACAGCACCTATAGCCAAGTGAGGCTCTGAGGACATCTCTGTCCTTACCACCTCTGTGCAGGTCTCCATATCACCCGGTGACCCATATGACTAGGGGGAGGCATGTCAGGAACCCAATATGGGTCTACCTGACCCAGAGCCTCAATGTTCCCTTAGTGGGTAAGGTCAAGGGAGGCAGCTGTGGGGACAGGGGATACCTACAAAGGCTGGCACAGAGTATAATGCAGTTTTTACAAATAAAATAAAGTTGTTTGCTTTACCACCTAGTGATTTTAAGAATTAGATTCCAAGACCCTATGAGAATTTTATCCACTCATAGATAACTATATCTATGCATAGATAACTATATTTATGCATAGATAACTGCATTGGTATATGCATGTTCCTGAGGAGTATGAGGGCAAGTCCATTACTGTAAAACTGTGAACAGGCACACAGTAGGTCTCAATGTACCTATGAGTGTGACTGATTAAGTGGGAGTAAAGGATGTGCTCTGGCAGTGTGGACAACATAGATATATCGATAAAAAAACAACAAAACAGCCGGGTATGGTAGTGCATGCCTGTCATTCCAGCACTTGGGAGGCTGATGCAGGAGGATCTTGAGGTCCAGGCTAGCCTGGACTATACCACAAAACTGTCTCAAACAAAACCAACCAACAAACACAAACAAAAAAGCTCCAACAAAACATATGCTTCCAAATGGAAAAACATCAGGAGTTCTAGCTTTATTCTTTCATTTCTGACTTCCCTCCATGTTGTTTTCATGACATATGTTACAAACCAGGCTCTGGGAATTTAGTCTCATGATTAATTTTCACATTGCAAACTTCCCTTGATAAACGACTGATCAGGAACATTTCTGACTTTTACCAGGTAAAAACTTTCTCTGAACAGTTGTCAGCCATTGCATGGTAATGATGCAGTATACCTGCCAGCAATTTTGATAAATATGTAATTTTTTCTATTGTTTTTAGCTCTCAAACTCTTTTAATATAGGTAGGCAGGGCTTACCTCGAAGGCCCCTGCAGACTTAGGATTGTATGAAGACGAATCAGGTTCACTGCTCTCTTGACTGGCCCAACATCTCACTGGGTCCTAGCCCTAGGTGTCCAGGCTTCAACTCCAGTCTTTTCCCACTAAACTACTCTGCCTCTACGCAAATCAAAGCCTGGAAAGATGTCATTTTGGATCCAAGGTCTTAAAAAATGGAAACTATTTTTGAAAAAAAAAAATCTTTTGCAAGCAAATGGAAAAGCGAGTTATTTGCTAAACCACCATTAATGATGATCCTGTGCTTGGGTCTCTGGGCCAACCAGCATTAAGTCTGAGCATGAAATAATACACTGAAGGTTTTAAAAAGTCTTCTGAGGTAAAACAATTTCTGGGAGAACTATGTGCTTTTTGGAAGGAGAGGAAGCTTTTAAGCAAAGCCATAAAAACATCAGCTTAATATACCATCATTTCACTAACACAGTCTGGTCAGCTCTCTCTATTCTTTTCCTTCTTCCCAATGTTTTTAAAACAAAAACAAAAACCCGCCTCGCTTATACCAGGGTGGAATTTTGGTTCCATTTGCCACTATTCTGTGACAGAGCAGCTTTGTTGATGCGAGAAAGGCTCTTTTTGCTTTGCCAGATTTAGTCATGGAAACTTCACAGAAACACCAGGACCCCCCAGACACAGAGTACCATGGAGTTGGAGAAAAGGAATTCACAGAACTGGGAAGGAGGTCCTAGGGTGGGATGATGGTGGCTCTCAGGCAGCCCTTCTGGAGTAGAACCCTGAAGCAGAGCCTGAGAAAGCCAAGGAAAAAGAGCAAAATCACTTTGGGGCCTCAAAATCTAGCTGGAGCATTGTGTGACCTTGTTCAATCTCTGATTCTCTGCTTTGAAAAGGAATGTGTTTGAAAAAGTGCTCAATATCCCTACCCATTGGGGAAATGCAAATCAAAACAACACTGAGATTCCATCTCACTCCAGTAAGAATGGCCAAGATCAACAAAACAAATAATTACAAATGCTGGCGAACATGTGAGAAAAAGGAACCCTTTTATATGGCTGGTGGGACTGTAAATTAGTTTAGCCACTTCAGAAACCAGTATAGAGGTACCTTAGAAAACTAAGAATAGAACTGCTGCCATATGACCCAGCTATACCAATCCTTTGGGAGAAGGACCCAGCAGCCCACTCCCAAAAATCAATCCGCTATAGAAAACCCTACGAATAGCAGAGAAGCACTGCCAATAGCATTTAGCCTGTTGCACATAGGGTTGCTATGAGTTGGATACCGACTTGATGGCACCTAACAACAACAACAAATACCAATCCCGGAAATATACCCAAAGGAAGATAAGTCATCGTACCACAGGGACACCTGCACTTCCATGTTTCATGCAGCACTCTTCACAATCACAAGGGTATGGAATCAACCAAGATGTCCATGAACAGAGTGGATTGAAAAACTGTGGTATATATACACAATGGAATATTATTTAGCAATAAGGAAGAATGAAATTATGTCATTTGCAGCAAAATATATGGAACTGGAGAACATCATCTTAGGGGAACAAACCCAGTCCCAAAAAGAGAAATACTGTATGTTCCTACTCATGTGGGAGCTAAATCTAACTTAAAGGGAGGAAAAAATCTATACATATGTAGATGTATAAAAATGAACAATAATTCTTATCTAAGAAGGGAAAATACAAGCAAGGGAAGAAACAGGGAGGGGACCAGTTGGTTGGAGCGAGGTGGGGGAAAGCAGGTAGGAGCGAGGTGGCAGAAAGGGGGATGCGGAGGGGAAATAAAGTAGAGGAGAAAAGGGGAAAAGAAGGAGAGGAAATCTAAAAAAAAAAAAAAAAAGGAATAGAGGCAACTATATGAATATATGGGAAAAAACAAGGGAAAGGAAAGAAAAAAGTCAATGAGAATATAACCCATGCATACATAGGATTTTTATTACATATTAATCAAATGGTTCTGTAAAATATGTAAGCTGATGAAAGGGTACAAAAGTGATGTAGTAGTTTCACAGTGGAAATAGCAAAAGTCTTATTACTCTGTACCCCACCAACATTTATAAATAAAAAGAAAAAGGAAAGCAATGTGTAGGTGCATCCTACACATGCTAGGGAAAGAGGAGGAAGGAGGAGTGATGATTTTAGCAGTAGTTCTGATGTGCTCGGCAGGAGGGACTGCATTTGTGCCAACCCCACGCTAAGTGTCCCTCACTCCACCCAGTATTTGTTCACAACAAATCCCTCCTGTAAAGGTTAATGCACCAGGGCCAGATCTGGGCTTTGTGAGATTTGAAGCCTAAACAATTTTGGGGCCTTCTGTAAGAAAAAATAAATACAAAACTGAATGCAAAATTGGGCACAGGGCATCGGAAAGGGTCTTGTAAGTAAAAGGACTGGAAAGAATGCTTAATTAGACTCACAGTAAATCCAACTCTCCATTTTCCCCATTATTATCTTCATAAACAAGATCTTTCCAATAATGGCTTTTGGACCCTCGGTCTGTTAGTCAAAGACCTATTTAATATTTCATGCACATATGGCTTATCTGAAGCAGACTCTAGGCACCTTGCATACTTTGGCTTCCCACAGACCCACCACAGTGGCCTGCCTGAGAAAACGCTCAATAAACTTTTTTTTTTTTTTTTAACATCAAATGTCATTTGGGAATACAAAGGTTTAGTTATGCAAGATGAGAAATTTCTGGTGATCTGTATTTTGTTAACTATACTGTAAAAGATACTTTTAATTTGCTAAGAGAATTACTAACTATATTGTAATGGATAGTTTTAATTTGCTAAGAGAATAGATCTTAAATCTTCTCAACACATGCACACACAATAGTAGCTATGTAGAGATAATGGATGTATTAATTAGCTTGAATGTGGTGATGGTTTCAAAATGGACATCAGGATCAGAACAGCAAATTGTATATCTTAAATATATAAAATTTCAATAAGGTCTTCGAAATTTTTTTAGAAATTTAGCAATGTCATTTGGGGTCTACTTAGGTTAGTTGTTATTCAGTGACAGAAGCGCTTAGGGTGCTTCTGGGGAGGTATGGCTGGTCTCCATGGCATCAAAATGAAGGGTGCACCACGCCAGGAGGATTAGTTTTAAGATTTTTTTAAAAACCTGTATTGTGTACCTGTCAATCAAGAATTACTTAATTCTCCTTTGTATCAGTTTCTATGTTCAGCTCTACCACAGCTTACAGGATTTAACATGCTCCTGACATTTTCTCCTCATTATGTGCTAATATACTGTGTGCCTAGAAATTACTATATTCACATTTCATGTGGGTTGAGGCTCTTTGCTTTAACTATTTTCTTTATGATTTTACAGATTTTGTCACATCTCTTAGTGTTTGCTTTTTCAGACTAGAGAATCCAAATCAGCCCAGGCTCCTTTCCCCTAGAAGCCCTTTCTCTTCCCAGCTGCTCTCCCCTTCCCTTGGTGCCATGGGCTGACCCCGAAAGGCCTCCCCCAGAACATGCTTAAGTCTTTCCTGACCTAACACAGCATGCGAAAACAGATGCTTATAAATTCCTGTTGTCTGTCATGGTCTAGCCTAGTCAGAGCAGAAGTGTGGCAGAAGTGTTCCCTGTGGGACAGGAGAGTCTGGATGGAAGCCCTGTGGGGCTTGGAGCAGGTTTTAAGAACAGCTGGGCAGTGGTCCAAGGGAGAAATGGGTGAGGAAGAGTAGGGAGCACAAAGAAACCAGCTAGGAGTTCAGGGAAGGTGGGCGCGGGGCAGGTACAGAAGGAAGACATTCAAGATGAGCCTCAAAATAACAAAGTCTGACTGGACACCATGGTACAGGCCTGTAATCCCAGTGGCTCAGGAGGCTGAGGCAAAAGGATTGTGACTTCAAGGTCAGGGGCAGCCTGCACAACTTAGTGAGACCCTGTCTCCAAGCAAAAATGAAAAGGGGCTGGGGGTGCAGCTCAGTGGTGGTGCACTTGCCTCACATGCACAAAGCCCTGGCTTTAACCTTGGTACCTCAAAAACAAACAAATAAAACAAAACAAAAAATCAAAAAACAAGAATAACAAGGTCTGAGAACATATTGGAAGGAGGAGGAGGAAGGAGAGAATCTGGGAGCTGCCAAGCTCTTTGGCTTTGAGGATCATCTGTCAGAGATGGAGCATGGGAAGGGGGTGGGATGAGAGTGGAGCAGGCGGTGATGAGTCAGGTAGGACATGAGTCTAAGGAGGCAGACAGCCCACTGACAGCTGGAGATAAGGGCTAAAAATGGACATCTGGATGTCATCTGTGTAGAGTGAGAAGTGGGGCAGAGGAACACATGAGCTCATGGGAAAGGAATGGCGTGGAAGGCTGAGGATGGGTCAGGGGAGGAACGGCAAGGATGACAGGGAGAGCACGGAGACAGAAGGCCAAGGTGACACCAACTCGTAGGGATCTCCATGCAAATCAGAATAAGCACCTGCCCCTCCAGGCAGATGCAGCACCAGGCCAGGGAACAGGGCTTGGCAAGCAGAGTGCGGGATGGATTTCAGCTCCTCTCACCTCCTTGTACAGTTAACAATCTGCACGAGCATATGAGGGCTGTGAGGGCAAAGCAGCCAAGAAAGCAGAAGAGGAACATTCAGAAAGCAGAAGACCAGGGAGTCTGGAGAGTGCCAAGGAATGTGTCATTGCATCAGGAATGAATAAAGGTTGGGAGGAAACAGCTGAAAGAAAACAAAAGAAAAGGAAAGAAAAGGAAAGAAAAGAGACGAGAAGAGAAGAGAAGAGAAAAGAAAAGGAAAAAGAGAAGGAAAAATGCTTCTTAAACCTTGGCTGAAGCCTAAACCACTAACCCATAGGGCAGAGCAGGCAGAAGCAGTGCAGTCCTGTGTCAGGCTAGAGATGGGCCCTGGACATGTCTCTGCCTTGAGTGCAGTGTGACTTAGGGAAGCAGCTTCACATCTCGGAGCCTCAGTTTCCCAACTACAATGTGTGGGGTGTGTAGGTGATTACCAAACCCTTCACACTGTGAGAATTCGGCCAACTATAAACCTCAAGAACGTACCATGTCAGGTGATCCTAAATCTTAATCTCCCAAGGAAGTAATTTAAATGCCCAAACTAAGAGAAGGGTTGTGTACCGACTCTCGACAGTGTTGGGGGGCGGGGGGGGGTTTGCTGAAGAATGGAAGTTAGTTCTCAAAGTCAATGGATTTTCCTAAGCAACACCTTTTCATTCCCTCCTGGGTCACGGCAGAGGAAACCAGAGAAGCAGTAATGGGACCTCAATTGAATGGCCCCATTTCACTCTTGCTGAGATGGCTGAACCCTCTACTTCCCTACAATGCCATTAATAAAGTTTTTATTCTGCTCGTGTTTGTCTTGTGCGGAGACAAAAACTGGGGGCTGGGGAGGAGAGAAAGGCTAAAGGAAATTCACAGGAGATTCACGAGTCTTCATTCCTGCCAAGAACCTGTCACTGAAGTATGTCTGGGGCTGCCAGAGCTCACATTTACTCCGCATTCATGCTCTAATTATTTCCACATGTAGTTCTAGGGAAGTGCTTGATCAAAAGTCTTAGGAGAAAAGAAATCCTGCACACCTCAATCCCAATACCCTCAACTCAGAGGGGAGAAGGCTCCCAGGGCATTGGTGGGGGAGTTCCCAGACAGTCAGTTTCAGAAGTGTTTCCTGCAGCGCCTGCCACATCTGGACCAACATCCCCATTTGTTCTGAGCACTCCACGCAGAGCAAGCCAGCCCTCCACCTCCCCAAGCTTCCCCTGCACGGAACCAATTAGGCATCATTCTTCAGAATTCGGAGCGGAATGCAGAATTCTTTGCTTTGATTTGCTGAAAGGCCAAAGAGAGATGGATGTAGCCTCAAGGCATCTCGTTCCCTCGCTCTGCCCTGGATGCTAGTGAATTTGGTCTGTCCCTGGCTGGTTGCTGACACCATGTACCTGCCAGGGACAGAATCCACTGTGTGAGAACTGGGGTAGCTGCCTGAGCAGGGACTAGGCCCCCACCACATCTGCAGCTCTTTTTCCACTTCTGCAACTTGTGCATGATGCTTCCTACCCTGAAGGACCTGTCATCATGTTGGTTACCCGATACTGCCATCTACTAATATCTACTTGGGTGAATTTAACAAGGTCTTCAGCACATGACTTTCTTTTCCTTTCTCCTGGCTGACTTGCTTGTTTATGTGGCCTCCTGATCCTGGGCCTCACCTCTAGTAACTCTACTTAGTGCCCAGGCTGCAGAGAGCTGTGGGAGGTGTCTGTGAGCACAGCAGGCAGCCATTGTAGGTTCAAATCCTAAGCAGACTAAAACACAAGGGCACAGGGCTCCTGAGGTTCCACATTTTGAAATGAGAACTCATTACCCTTTGAAAATGTCAGCACTATTGTGAGATGCTTCTTTAACCTTCAGATGGGTAGAGAATATCCTATAAGACCAGCTAAAAATATAATAATAATGTCACCTTCTAAGAAGTCTGACTTATTGTGTGGCTTATCCAATTCTTCCTGTCCTGCAAGGCTTAGCACAGGTTATACAACTCCATCCCTGGTGACCTTTCTTTTTCGTTGGTCTGAATTCCTTTTTCCTTGTCCAACTTTCAGCTCCTTTTTTAAAGAACTCATTTGGATCACTTATTTTTTAAAAAACAACTAACTGGTTATACAAAGTGTGTCTTTCCAGCTAACCTATAGGCTCCTAGAGGAAAAAGGTTACATTTTAGAGTCCTTTCATAGGTCCTATCATGACAACTGTGTCACTTAATCAATTTGTGTTAAAAGCATAAAAGGGCAGACTGAGTCATACTGCCCTGGGACTTGGGGTGCTGGCAGAAAGGCACCAGTGCCTGTGTCAGCTCCTCTCCTGGGGTGATTCCCTTCAGGGTGGGTGTTGCTGGGGAAAGAGCTTGAAGACCCCTTTTTTTCCCCACCAGAGCATAAATATTTGGCCTGGACTTTCACTAACTTAAGATTGTCCTAGACCCACAGAAAGATGTTGGTATGTGCATGTATGTGTGCATATGCGTGTGCATGCATGCATGTGGGTGTGGGTGTTGATAAGGTGGACAGAAGGATGATGGGGGCTGAAATGGTTTTTGGTCATTTCCTTTGCCCATATTTAATGTGCCTTCCCACTGAGGCATGCTAAAAGAATGAGAGTTTGGTAGAGGGACAGAAAGTGGAAGATCAGGTAATGTGGAGGGTGTGAGTCATCTCAGAGCAAGATAAGATTGGGCAGGACTTCAGGATGCAGGTTAGGTGGCCAAAGAGCAGCCTGACACCTCGGTGGCCTACACATAGGAGAAGCAGAGACAAAAAGAAGTGAGAAGAGGCAGGAGGAAATTGATTTATTACATAAAGCAGCTGTTTTGTGTGAACTCTTCTCAGGAATTCTGTCCCTTCATTATTCTAGGAAATAGAGGGAGGCAGGTTGGTTATTCTCCTTAAATCAGAAAAAGATGCTTCTAGCCTTGCTCTGCCCCTCCTCCATTCCCAGAATGTTCTGGGACTCCAACCACTTCCCTCTGGCTCATGCAGCAGAGGGCTGGAATACACTGGAAAGTGAGTTGCGAGGGAAGGGCAAGGTCTTAGCTGTGCCCTGTTTTTTTTCCCTGGAATTGGGCACATTCTGAGGAAACTGATGCACCACCAGGACTGAGACTGTCTGACAGAAGGGCAGAGGCTGGGGCCCGAGGCAGGGAGGTCAGGGATGACTGGAACAAAGTGGAGCCTGGAGACCCAACGTAGCAAAGCAACATGAGTCTTCACTTTCAAAACAGAGACAAAGCCCTGGGAATCTTTTGGGGCAGTGTGGCTGCAAAACAGCTGTCGAGTTTTCACCATCCCGACAATTACTCTCTAGCTCAAGGTGCAGGATGGGTTAAAACCCAGCAAGAAACTCCAGGCTAAATGAAGTCTCCATATGTGAGGCTCCATAGGGTTCTAGGAGAAGCAGACAGATGTAATTAGAAGTTCTCACACACTGTGTTGCCTTGGCAACTGCTGGCCAGGAGAAAAGGGGGATGGGGAGGAACCCTGAAGTCCCAGAAAGTTTTCCTTTTAAGAACTGCCCAGCAGATGGCACTCCTCTCGCTCTGGCTTCATGGCTAGCTCCTCCAGCATGCCACTCAAGGCTCTCCTGAACCCTCTCTGCCTAGTTCCTCCGCATCTCCATTCTCATCCCAGATCTGTACCTGGAGCCATTCCAAATGCAAACCAAGGGTTCCCTTCTGCAGCATCTAAGGGAAGGAATTCAGAATTGTTGGAGGAGAGTTTGTATAGATGACCTTGTTCTACCTGGTCTCTGTTCCTGCAGCTTTGTGGATCTGAGTCACAGGATCAGTCAGGGAGGCTGCAGGCTGGCTTTCTGTTATCACTATGGAGACACTCCTTTGTTAGGATGGGCACACCAGAACAGGTAGGGGTCTGTGAATATGGTCTTCAGCCTTGTATCTTAGCCACACCATGTCATTTGAAAGTAAAAAGGGACCTTTCAAATCGATACATTCATATAGCAGGCCGAAACTATGACACCTGATCACTTTAATTAGGAGGCTATATATGAGAAAAATTGTTATTCTTATTTTGTAGAGCAGAATTTCTAATCTGATGTCTGTGGGCCCCCAGAACCCCAGCCATGGATTTGGGGATTGAATTTCAATGGGACATATATGTTTAGATACTCACAAACCCACACTGTGATTCAAAAACCTAGGAACAATGAGAAACCCAAAGAAGTTACTACCTGGGGCATGCCTCTTGCCGCCTTCATCTACCTTGATTTAATAGTCGTGGGAGGATTTTCAGGGGTTCTGCTGCTGGGAAGCTTGGAGAATTTTGGCAGATGGGACCACCTTTGCTTCTAGAACTTGATCATTTTAAATCCTTTCAACTATTCCTCTAAATACAGAATCATTCATTTCACATATTGTCACCAAAGGGAGATGGTTCCTAGTAAACTATTTATGGTAACAAAGTTGTCACTGGGGCGGGATCACTCCCAGCAGTGACACCTAATAAATTTTCCCCCAAAGACTGGGCATTTTCAGGGGTGCATTCTTCTACTTTCCTGAACAAGGGAACCAACAACAGTGGCTTAGGGATCCTGTGGTCAGGAAACACAGAGAAAGGTCAGATCCCCCCAGGGGACCAGCAGAAATGACTATTTTAGAAATAAAGAGCCAGCCTAGATATTATGAACAAGTGGTTCAGCCACAATCTCAGTTACAAAATTGTAGGATGTTTAAAGGGTAAGGCCCATCTAGAGTACATCTTTTAGTATTTTCTCAGGGACTATGGGAACCCTAGCCATCTAGTAGGAGTTCTTGACAGTTACCTGGCAGCCTTGGCTGGCAGTAGCCCTCTTCTCCATTCTGGATTGATGTTGGAAGCGCCTGGGCCAACATGCCTTATTTACCTATACCTAGAGCAGACAGGGCTGGGATTTAGCTCAGTTGGTAGAGTGCTGCACTGCAGTCTCTGAGGTCCCGAGTTCAATTCCTAGCACCACAAAAATGGGAGAAGGACGTGGCAACCCACTCCCAAGGCAATCCCGAAACAATGTGCCGTTGAAAACCCTGTGAGGGTCGCTATGAGTCGGATACCGACTCAACGGCACCTAACAACAACAACAGAACAGACAAGCTCAGTTGGTAGAGTGCCGCTCTGCAGCCTCTGAGGTCCTGAGTTCAACTCCCAGTACCTCAAAAACGGAAGGACATGGCAATCCACTCTTGAGACAATCCTGAAACAATCAGCCACTGAAAACCCTATAAGGGTCGTTATGAGTCAGCCACCACTCACTGGTACCTAACAACATGTACGGTTGCTATGAGTTGGACACCAACTGAATGGTACCTAACTACAACAACAGAGCAGACAGGTCCTGGAAAGAGGGTGCAAATCTCTGATGAAGTTGGAAAGATTTCTGAGGTAGTAAATCGGGACTCCTTATGACCCATAAGTATCAACTTTAACACCATGGCTCTCTGCTGAGTGTGTGTGTGTGTCAGAAGTTCTGGTACAGCCCTCCAAGTCCCCTGGAATTTTTAATAGTCCAGTTTAAGGAAATGATAATCTTTCTGGAACAAATTAAGAACTACATAAAAATCAGTTCCTGTGGAAAAACATGAGTTAATCTATATTTCCTTATCATTATCCAAAGTGGAAATGGATGAAACTCAGTTGCAAGCAAGTAAACAATATAAGGAACAAACAACAAAATACAAAACATGCTACATGCTGGTAGCTCAAAGAAGAAAAGCACAGTGCACGACACTAACTGCTTATAGTTTAGTGATGCAATGGGGCATAAATACGAGGAATTTCAAGTAACAGAACACAATCTAACAAAGATAACCCAAGACAATGTGTGGCCAAATGCAACATGTGGTTAAGCGACAACTGTCTACAGCAGCTCTATCCCATGGAGATAGAATACCAGCCTAAAGTTTTCTAGTAGCCATATTTTAAAAAGGCAAATGAAACAGGTAAAATTAATTTTAATTATTTATGTTAGAGCTAATTTGCCCAAAACATTACCGTTGCAACATGTAATCAGTATTACTGAGATAATCTATTCATTTTTTCATACTAAGTCTTTGGAATCTAGTAGGTATCTCACACTTTGGGTACATCTTAATTGGAAAACTAGCCACATTTCAGGTGTGCAGTGGTCACTAGTGGCTAAAGAAGTTATCTATCCTGAACTGCACAGCTCTAAACACAGTCCTTGGTTCTGAACTTACTCAGTTGAAGCAGGAGAGTTTGGGTAGAAAGACTAAGACTTTCTGTAACTTGGAATGTTTTAGAAGTGGTGTTTCTAACCAAAGTCAACAGGTATTATCTGAACATATGGACAAGGCAGCATGCTGGGCTGCACCTGGGACCAGAATACTGAAGTAATAATAAATATCTAGACTTTGAAAGTGGGCAGGTGTCAGAAACACATAAGCCTAATAAAATCTCTGCTTTCAATGTCCTTGGACAAGTCACCTCACTTTTCTGATCTCTTCTATAAGAAAAATAAGATGGTTGCCATGTCTGTCTTTAGGACTTTGTATGACTTAGCTCAGAAATAAGAATAAAGAACTAATTAAATTATATATTTCAAGACTTGTCTTAACTAAGCACTTTTTTTGGTACAAATATCCTGGACAAATTTGGCAATAAGGTGAGTATATTGTCTCAAAACATTTTTTTTTTCATTTTCTTGGTTCAACTGCTTCATTCTCTTGCTGCCAATTTTCATTATATACACACACATACACCTTAGTGTCTCGAGATTAAATTCAATGAAAACATGTACATTCTATTCTTCTTGAGACATTCTTGCCTTGCATTCTTTCTTAGAACAGTTGGGAAGCTGCAGCTGGGAAGGAGCTGAAAACCTACTTGTGCTGGCCAATCGGGCATTAGCTGACAGGAGGCCCACCAATAAGCGACCATCAGGCACTCTGTTCCACTGCAGCACAACTCTCTATTTTTGCAAAGATTAAAATCCCATGTGACCCTTAAACTGTACCAACAATGCGAACAGACTTCCTTTTCTATTTAAAAGGTAACATAGAAACTCTGCACAAAAACATACTAGCTTAGTTGCTATAGAGAGATTATATTTGTGGTAAAAACATTCCTGAGTACTATGTAACAGCATAGTCCTCCTAAACAGCTACTCTTCATTTGTAACTGACTGACTAACCACTGGAAGAATGCCACATATTTGACAACTTTTGATTACCCTGAACGTCCCCCAAGCCCTACTGAAAAGCAGAGCACTGTAAGCTGGGGAACTGGTCTATGGGTCAAATGTAAGAGTTTGGAGGGGTGGAGGTGACTGGTCAGTGGGGTAGTTTGCTCTCGGGGACTCTACCCAATGCTGATTTACTGTGACATGGGGTAGAACCTTCCTTGGAATCAGTGACCTCTCGGAGCTCTAACTGTGCAAAATCCATCAACAATGAATGCCTTTTTCTTCTTTATTTTACCTCCACGGGAAACATCACAGTTGCCATTCAAATGATACAGGAGTGAGAGCAAGGACAAGAAGGATCCTCTGACATAAAAGTCTCAGTAAATGGAGAGGTCAGAAGGCCAAGTGATTTGCGGCTTGGGGTAAAGAATCACCAGCAACAGAATTTAATGTTTTATTTTATATTCCTTGATGGGACATTAGCTTCCTCCGGGAGTGGTGCCCAGTTATAGCAGAATTGCTGAGCATGGAAGGAAAAGAATAAAAATATTTACTATTCCATTAGGCCCTGCTTAAATCTCAACTTCGCCTGAACCTGAGAGCATCAGAATCCAGTTGTCCAATTAAGCAAGCTCAGCTTTACTATAACGTCCAAGGTTAAGCAAAGTATTGACAGACAACCATCTTCCCAGTTGCACAATATCCTTGCAGATTCCGGCTCACAGATGATGACTGGGTATAAGGATCATAGGCAGGCCACTGTGCACCTTCTCATATTACAAAGGAGACATTGGCCTCGTCAATGAACTGCTTCAGCTAGTGGATTAATTCAACAAATACTTACTGAGCATATACTATATAGTAAGTGTGGTTCTAGGTACTGAGGACCCACTTGTGAATGAGACAAAAAAAAAAAAAAAAAAGAGAACAGACTGTGCTGAATATGTTTGGAGGACAATAGAGTGTGAGTGACAGGAACACGGGGAGACATCCCTTGGTTGAGTGTTCAGGCAACATTCTTGAGCTAAAACCTGAAGCACGAGTAGTTCGTACAGAGAAAAAAAGTGCAAATGTTCTAAAACAGCATGGAATTTTGTTGTGTTACTGGAACAGCAAAAGGCCAGCATGGCTGTGGCACAGTGTCCATCAGGGAGGGGACAGAGAAGTAAGCTGGGAGAAGCAGGCAAGGGCTAGAACATGCAGAGCCTTATAGGCATTGAGAGGTTGGTTTTCTGTTCTTAATCCTACAGGAGACATTGGATGGTGTTACACAGGAAGTGGCATGACCAGATATGTGCTTTACAAAGATTACTCATGTTGCTGTGTAGGGAAATAGGTGGCAGGGAGATGAGATGGAAAAAGGAGAGGCTAGCAAGCTACTGCAATAGCCTGGGCATAACATCATGGTGGCTTGGAGACAGCAGTCAATACACAGGTGATATATTCTGACAGTAGAGCCCACAGCACTCACTGAGGGACTGGGTATGGGTAGGAAAGTGAAATATCAAAGAATATTCTTGAGCACTCCAGTTTGACACCCCAAAATCCTACAGGTAGGATGGACAGAGCCATGGGGATGGCCCATGCTGGAGTTACTCCCAGAAGGATCTTCCCTTGGACAAACCCTGGGCTCCAGATGAGTCTCATGCCTCCCGGATGAAATGGAATTCATCTGGGAAGAGGGCAGGGCTCAGCCAAGTCCACCAAGTCCTGGGATTTGACATAAATGGACTCTGCTTGTGGAATTCTGTCCAGGCTGGCCCACGGAACACAAGCTTTAAGACACATATGATGTTTCTTCAAATGGTGTTCTCTGGTGAGATGGCTAGCAAACAATGCTTATTACACTTCTTTGCCAGAGACTTATAAGTACTGTACATGAATATTGAAGGCTCTGAAAAGTCCTGCTGCTGAAAATGATTTAACCTAGCATATAGTTTAACATTGCCTGTAGGCCTACCACTGTGGCATCCAATTCTGTCAGATCTTGGAAGCTAAGCAGGGTTGGGCCTGGTTAGTACTTGGATAGGAGACTGCCTGGGAACACCAGGTGCTGTAGGTTTGGGAGACAGACCCAGCAACCCACTCCCAAAAATCAGTCTGCCATTGAAAACCCTAAAACCCTATGAACAGCAGAGAAGTACTGACAATAGTGTTTTGCCTGTTGTACATAGGGTCCCTATGAGTCAGATACCAACTCAACGGCACCTAACAACAACAACATAGCCTAACATTATTCAATACATATCACAGATCTAGGCTCTTTGTTTCTGTTGTTGCAGTTCTACTGTCCTCTGAAATTCAACCAATAGCAAGAAGAGTAACTACAATCCATTGAGCACTTGCTTTGTGCAAGGCCCTTTATATACATCATCTCCCTTGCTGCACACTCTATACTGGTGCCACTTTAACTTACATCTGTTACATTACCATTTCTTTTGTGAGTTTGCTTACATATCATACACTCACTTTACAAGAAAATCATGTAACTTCCAGGCCATACACAGCAGTAATGTACTCTCACAGTATTTCCTCATGAAGCATTTACAATCATAAGTTCTCCACTTTATCACCTCATCTTCATTTGCTTAACCCACTGCAAGTAACTTTGAGCATTTCCCACCCACATCACTGCCTCTTCCTCTTTTCCCAGTCCTCTTCATCACCATTTTTCTGTTTCCTATCTGCTCACCTCATTTCTAGGATAAGAACCGTTTTGGGATAGATAGCTCATGCTTCGAACACCCTCAGCATTCGGGCTCTCAAAGAGAACGTCATGACTTTCTGAATGTGGCTACTGTCACATCTGAGCCCACAGATTGGCAGTCTAGAGCCTATAATAGTGCTGAGCTACCCATGAGTAAACCCCCCTAAATACATAAAAACACACATACACACAAACATACACACACATACACACACATGTGCAAAGACAGATACACACCCTCACTTCACCAGCAGAAGGAAAGAATTTTCCTGGTGCTAAACAACATATCAACAGGGAACGAGGAGGTCTTTGCATCCCAGGTCACTGAATATAAGTAATTACAGTCGCTATATGATAATGCCATTTACATTGGGTAAAATGATAGTATTACCTGGAAAAATAACCCAGCCAACCAACTAAAACATCATCACTGGAGAGGAACTAGCTTCTCTCTAATCTGCACTGCAACTCAATGGAGCAACTTAAGCAAGAAATAAAGAGCCTTCTGTTAGATCCAATGTGCAAGGTGAATTTTGAGGGAAAATGCAACTGCTTAAGCTGTGAAGTGACCAACACAGTGGGGTTAATACTCCTCAATCTTTGTTCTTATGGAATTTCATAATAACACCATGGTTTCTGTAAATATATATATATATATATATATATATATATATATATATATATCCTAAAATATGGCATATCCGCAGCCATACCACCCTGGCATATGATCCCGTCAGATCTCAGGAGCTAAGCAGAGTCAGGCCTGGACTGCCTTGGAACACCAGGTGCTATAGCCTTGGGAGAAGGACCTGACAGCCCACTCCCCAAAACCATCAGCCACTGAAAACCCTATGAATATCAGAGAAGCACTGACAATAGTGTCAGGTATGGCACAATGTTGTTAGATCCGATTTGACAGCACCTAACCACAGCAAAAAAATATGGTATGGCATAAACAAACAACAACAAAC
Organism: Pedetes capensis; assembly: GCA_007922755.1. Classification (NCBI taxonomy): domain Eukaryota; kingdom Metazoa; phylum Chordata; class Mammalia; order Rodentia; family Pedetidae; genus Pedetes; species Pedetes capensis. The sequence goes on along the minus strand of VMDO01001227.1, from coordinate 66,830 downwards.
AAATCAACAATCAGCAAAAAAAAAAAAAATCCTCCATTTTAATAGTATCTTATCTAGATTACATTATACATGTCCTTTTGTTGATAATAAATGGGAAGACTCGGTTTTCCAACTGTACCTGTATGAGAAACCTGCTAACTTTATAATTGTTCTTTAAACAATATGGCCCAAAAGTAGCTTGGGGGATTTTATTAAGAAATAAGTCTTCAGTGAGTGATGAATTAATTTTTATTTATTTATTTGTTGATTGACTGATTGATTAGTAGAGTGCTGCTCCGCACTCTCTAAGGACCTGTATTCCACCCCCAGCACTGCAAAAATGGAGAAGGATGTGGCAATCCACTCCTGAAGACATACCAAAACAATCAGCCATTGAAAAACCCTATGAAGGTCGCTATAAGTCGGATCCGACTCAACAGCACCTAATAACAACTCTGTTTATTTTTATTTTTTGTGGTACCAGGGAGCTAAACCCAGGGCCTTGTGCATTCTAGGCAAGTGCTCTACTACTGAGCTGCATCCCCAACCCCTTTTTTCATTTTTTTAAATCTTGAGTCAGGGTCTTGCCAAGTTCCACAGGCTGCCTGTGCCCTCAAACTCATGGTCCTCCTGCTTCTGCCTCTTGAGTTGCTGGGATTATAGGTGTGTGCCACCACACCAGGCTTGAGTACTGAATTGATTACACTCAACCTTTAGCAAAGACTTGAACGCCTGGTCTCTACTCAAAACATGTCCCAGTCCCACTCTCCTAAGTCTCATCCTTCTGAGAGGAAACTGAGAAACCCAAGGTGAACCTACACCTGCAGTGGACGTTGCTCATGCTGGGCTTCATCCAGCCTTTGGTGCCGTGCAGAAACTGCTCTTCTTTTCAACACAATGCAGACATCAGTTAATGCATAAAGTGAAAGCTTTGCCCTTAAAATAAACACCTAATCAGGAAATCTGCTTCTTCTTGTGGATATTGGCAAGGTCGAGGTAACACAGCATAAAAAAAGAAAGAAAATAGAAAATGCTGGGGAGGAAAGACTAGAGAGGGGAGCAAAGCACAAATGGACATGGTGTGGTTTGGGTGATTTTTCTCTTTGGCAGGCCTAGCTTCTTGGTACACTGGGACTACAACAGGCCTCCTACCACCTCCTCATGATATTTACCAGAGAAGCCACAGACTGACCACAGAAAGGACTCCATCAAGGCTGCTTTGGTGAACCACTGAGCTTATTGGGGTTACTCATAGGAGGAAGGGTGACCCCTGGACAGCACTTACAGTCAGCTACACCATCAGGAAGTTTCATTGAGGAAGAGTGTGTGTGTGTGTTGGGTTTTAACTAGTTGTTCTGAGTAAAAGAAACCCTTTCCATTACCTAAGTGGATGAACAGGTGCCACTGACACATTCTTGGGACTTTAAGGAGAAGCCAGGTGAATTTTCTGCTTCTGATGTAGTCCTCCTGCTGCAATCAACTGTGGTGTCATAATTACAGCAAAAAGTGAAGACTCAGGGCGGGGAAGCCCTTGGAGAAGTGGGGAGAACCTTGTGAGCATGTGTGAATGAATGTTATGTATATGTCTCCCTCCCTCCCAAAGCAGCTTTTATGAACTGGGCTGGGCCACCCTGGGCCTTCCAGATAGAGACTCTAGCAGTGACGGGGACTCGGGTGTAAATAAATCTACAGTCTGCACTCAGGATAGGCATCTATGTGTCTGCTTCACTAGATTTAGTTTCTCCAACAGCAATTCCTCGTGAATCCATTTCATACTAGGGTTTAAATGAGCAAAGTACCCTTGTGAGAGTAATCAGGAATTCCTTCAGACTGTCTTTGGGTTCCCCATTCATTTGCTTTTCTCTGTCACCAATGTTATGCCAAACACTTGGGTCCTGCTCCATAACAGAAAATGTACTTAATTAGCCTTATCCTTACAGAACTAATTGGACATGCCAGCAATAAAATTTGAGAGAAAAAACATCTCTTATTTTTAGAAATGAGGCATAGATTGAGCAAGTGAATGAATGACTGTTTTTTTGGAGGGGGGTACTGGGGATTGAGCTCAGAGCCTCGTGCTTGCATGTTTTGCAAGTGCTGGACCACTGAGCTGCACGCCCAGCCCATGTTTTTACTTTTTGAGACAAGGTCTTGCTAAATTACACAGACTGCCTCTGGTCTGGAACTTACGATTCATCTGCCTCTGCCTCCCGAGTTGCTGGGATCACAGGCGTGCGCCACCGCACCCTGCTTTGAATGAATGAATTTTAAGTTCATTAATAGTTAAACTTTACAAGCATAAAAATAGGCACTGTGTACCTAGGCTTAGAAAGAAACCATAGCAGTACAACAGAAGTCAAACACTAAGCTAAACTACAACAAAATAGGTAAATTAAGGGAAATTTAATCACATATTTGCTTGTTTTCATTAGTTTCCATAGAAATTTGTTTCTGACAGAAGTCTCACCATATGAGATATGGGTGGTGGCCATGTTCTCTAAAATCTAAGTCAGCAAGTATGTGTGTGTGTGTATGGGCCCATGTGCTTGTATTATATATGTACACACACACACACACACACACACCCCTCAAGTCTTCCCTGGGGCACAGCCAATTTGAATTCAATTCTAACTGTATGACTACCCTTATTAGGAAAGACATGTGCAACTCTGGGCTGGCCTCCCAGTCAGGGCCAACAGTTAGCACCATTTTGTACCCTGGGATTATCTAGTGGGATTCAGGAACAGTAGCACAGGCAAGGTACCAAACATTTCAGCAGGACTAAAACATCTGTGAGGTGGGTTTTAGCTCAGTTGGTAGAGGGCTGCTCTGTACTCTCTGAGGCCCTGGGTTTGATCCCCAGCACCACAAAAATGGGAAAAGGACGTAGCAGCCTACTACTCAAACAATCCTCAGTCATTGAAAACCCTATGAATAGCAAAGAACCACTCACATAGTGCCGGGAATGGCACAGAGTCAGGGAGTGTTTCGTTCTGTTGTACATAGGGTGACTATGAGTCAGACCTGACTGGACAGCACCTAACAACAACAACAACGACAACAACAACAAACCACATGTGTTGGCCTCTGTTAGCTTACTGAGTTCACCCCAACAAGTCATTTGGTCTAACTGCTGAGGTCAAAGTCAAAGATCAGTACTCATGGAAAGCACTAAGAACTCAGAACTGACTGACTGAGACATCAGGGCCAGAGGACCAAGGAAGGGAATTCATCAACACTTATTCAGGAGTCTCAGGATCCTGTTCATCAGCCAGGCAACAGGGTGAGAGGCAAGAAGGACTCCAGAAACCAAAATTAGAGTGCAAGCAACATTTTCAGACAGCAATTTCTGTAAGCCACTTGTAATGCTGCATCATCATTTTTAAAAAGAGCATGTGAACATTTGTAAAAGTCCCAAGTATTTTTGGTTTTGGTTTCTTATAAATTCAAGAAATCTCAAAATTGTACCCGTTGGATTTTGGGTCATTTTTATATTAGGATTCCTCTCTCAACCCCAAAGGGACCCAGCATCCTTCATTTCTTGAACAGCTGGTTTTGAAGTAGAAAATCAAGTGATCCCTTTCTGTGGGGCAAACAGCATTTGAGGCTCCTGAGCGTGACGTCTGTTCTGGTACCACACCCAGCACTGCTGCTGGTGCACTCAGTACCCGCAGGAGGATGCGCAGGACACGAAGAGCCTCCTGCCTTCGTTCATTCTGTTCTCTCCTTCCTGGACCAGTCTCTCTTTACAACTCTTCCTCCCTAGGCTGTAAGTTAAGACAAGAGCTAACCGAATACCAATAATTCCAATCAGTAGAGTATTTTGACAATCCAGCCTAGTGCATCCGCCTTCTTTTGTGTGGGTAGGATTTCCGAGCTGCTTTAGAGCATCCTTTGTCTCATCTCCTATTTTGAGATGAGAGGTCCGGTGACTTGCCCAAACCCACAGGGCACGAGGTTCACACATGTGGTGCCACTGTCTGCCCTATTTGCCCAGCCCCTCCATGGTCGATAGATGGAGGCTTGTCTGAAGCCAGCGCTCACCAGGGCTGCCTAATCTCAGCTGGGTGTCAGCCAGCACTACTGCTGCTTCTCAACTCTGAACCTCTAAAGGCAGCCGATCCTGGCAGGTCTATAAATTCACTCACCTGCTTCCTATGTGTACGGCTCATGCCAGTCCCTTGAGACAGTTTAAGGCTGACTCGGAAAGCTGGGGAAATGAGGGAGGGGAGGCAACCACAGTCCGAGCTGCAGAGGCAGAGTGACTGCAGAGCTGTGTGGACTGTGCTGGAAAGGCACGGTGCCAAGCAGACACTGTCTAGACTTCAGCCGGCCTCTCCCAGAAGAGGGGCGCGGGGAGGAGGGGAGCCAGGCTGGAAAGCCTGTCGCTTTTTGTTCAGCTAATGCAAACACATGACACAAGCTCAGATAGACTCCAGGCTGGGGGCTCACCCTATGTAAGACATTTCTTCCTAGGGGCTGGAATTCAGCTGAGGGCGATGGGAAGTTCTGCCAATCCCACAAGCAGAGAGGAGCTGGGAAAGCTCATCTTAATTCCTAAGGAATTACACTGCCCCAACCAGATTGAGACTGACAACAGCCTAAAGGAAAACACTGTGGGGATAAAAGAACATGTTTTAAAATTTTCCATCTGTATTGACTTCGCTTATCCATGAGGAAGAGCCACAAAAAACAAAGGATTGGCTTTTGATAAGGATCCCAAGACTGACTACAATCAGTTGATAAAATGTACAGATACAGAAAGGGCCACCACAGTCCAATAAGCATCACATGATTCAGAGGTAATGTTGGGTTTGGGGAGCTTTGCAGGTCAGTTGAGAAAAAAAGGTGCCCTTTCCTCTGGGGCAGACGGCCTGGTGCCAGGGCACATGGTTAGTGAGCACAGTGCCAGGTGGAGTCAGTCCATTTGCCTCCTTGGCTGGGCACATTTGTGCAGTCAACATTTGGTACAACCATACCTAACAACTAGGCTGGAGTTTTAGAGCCATCTTGCAATTTGGCCTTATTCAATATGCAAACGTTGTGAATACAACCAAGGAACAAAGAAATTGCTCAAAACATCTCCCGAGTTCCTGATCATTAGCTGCAAATGTTCTGATGTAACAATTGTGCTCCAACATGTGTCACAGAAGCGGCTGGAGCTGAATCTGAGTGGAGACTGTGACCATGTCCATGTGGCCAGAAGGACCAGGCTGCAGTCTCAAGCCAGACACTCAAGCCTTTTGACGACTGATGTATCTTGAAGAGTTAAATGACAGGGTCTGTACCGTGCCCAAGTCCACGATTAACAAGTGTCCTTGGTTTGTTTTCAAAATCTTTTAGAAACAAGATGCAGTGTGTCCAGACCACTAAGCTTTAACCTTGGGTTTTGAAGTCCTGGGTTTGCACCTTGGCTCTCCTGCCTTTTAGGTGACTGATCTGGGGTAAATGAATTCTCTGAGCCACAGTTTCCTCATGGACAAAATGAAGATCATAATAACTACTCATCAGGTTGTGAGAATTAAGTGTGAGAAGGCTCTTTCTCTTCCTGCCTGCTGTCTGGCTAACTACTAGGCATTTTTCAGAGCTCAGTTAGCTGGTCACTGCCTCTGGAAGGACTTCTTGGACCCCCATGCTATGGTAGGTTCTCAGCCCTGCCCAACCACTTCTCACACTGAAGCGCTCTGGGCCTGTGGCCCTGTCCACCCCCACCGGCCTATAAACTCCTTGTGGATAGGGTCTGGGCCTTATTCACCAGCACTAACTCATTGCTAAACAGAGAAGAGATTTGTGAGACTTTCCAGTTTCCTCTTTGGGGGTGATTTTGAGAAAAGTAATTTTGTCCCAGATGAGTGATGCAAACTAGTTATCAAGGCTTTGTTCAGTTGTATCTTTGCACAAATGTGAATATGGTGGTGCATGGGTGTTTTGGCAGCTCCTAATGCAGCTTAGGCACTTCAGGGGAACTATCAGTAACAGCAGCAGGAGGAAGATGAGAAAGAAAAGGCTAGACACAGAGGAGAAAGATGAAGGGAGAGCAGAGGGCAGCACATGGCCCAGGGAAGCATGGGCACCTGTAGCTGGAGTCAGGCTGCACTGCTGACCCAGAAGTGCTTTCCTAGCAGGACTCAAGGTTTATGTGCAAAGCACCAGAAGGCTCCCAAAGGGACACATCCCAGCCTGTCAAATACTTCTCACTTTGTCTTTAGGGCTGGTGGATATATATGTTGGAGACAACAAAAGCAAAGGACTCCACTTCTTTGTGTGATCATATTTTCCAAAAGTAAAATTTAAAATTCACTGCTATGTAACAGGCCATGTTATGGGGACCACAAGCCTGTGGAGTAGATTAGCTTCATTTAAGCTTTTCTAGTAGGTAGGGAAACATGCCTAGAGAAGTTTTAAGTAATTTCCCCAAAATCACATGGCTAGTAAAGGCAGGGATCTAGCTTCAAGGCCTGAATGCTGTACCATTGTGACCTGTTTATCCTTGAGAGGATAAACTGGTAAATGGTGTAATAATCTGAGCCAAGGCACAGTATGTACAAATATAAAAAATGTTTAGTGGATGTTTCTGTGTAAACTGGTAATTCTCTTGCTGGCATCATTTTAGTCAAAAAACATTCTTTGTTGGCGCCTAGTATGGACTGGTAAGAGGTACTACATGTCTTGCAGGTATTTCTTTTGGGTGTTAACTAGTTGTCCTGAGAAGAAGAAACCCTTTCCATTACCTAAGTGGATGAACATGCAGAGGGCATCACTCCCATTGTACAGATGAAGAAAGTGAGCTCAGGCAAGATAAGTAACTTGTACAAGGTCTCACAGCTAGACAAAGTCAGAATTCAAACCCAGTCTCCTACTCCAAAGCCCTCACCGTTAAGTGAAGCTCCATTAGGTAACCTTAAAAAGACCCAGAAAAGGGCAGAGCAGGACTCCCACGTCAAGGATGGTTTCTACCCCTCCATCGCTCTTACTAACAAACATGCTCTGTAACAGGGTCCATGTAAAAGACAGACTTGGGGCTGGGGGTGCAGCTCAGGGGTGGAATGCTTGCCTAGCATGCAGTAGGCCCTGGGTTCAACCCCCTACACTGCAAAACAAAAAGCAAAATAAAACCATCACAGACTTGGAGACATCCAGACATCCAGATATGAGGACAAGAGACAAAGAAGGAGGGAAGCTCTGAGTGACATGAGAATGAGAAGCAAGAGGAAAACCCAGAGCCAGGAAGAAACACAATTTCATACTAAGTTCCATGAAAAAGCTGCCACTTGCTAGACATACTGACCAGGCAGACAAGGTGGACAGGCTGAAAATGATTCCAGCTGCGCAAGAGGAGCCTCTGGAATTCTGAGCAGGCAGGGGACTCGCATCCTATTGTTGAATTTTGGGATTTTCTGAACAAGTAGCAAGAGGTGAGGAAGTGATGCAATTTCTGTGAAAGCCATAGACTGAACTCCCTGTGGCCACATGCCTTTGAGCTGTGGGGTAGCTCTGGTGGATCCAGCCTCTTCAGAAAAGGACTTCAAGGGTGTTGCCCTTTAGTCCCACATTATTCCTAATATAGGATATGTGCAAAGTGATGAGCATGCCTGGTGCTTCCACAGGAGATTAAAACATTACATTTATTAATTCATTGAAGGACAAATGAAAGGTTACTCCACTGATAAAGTTGTTAGCCTCGTGATCTAATCACCCCTCAATAGCACCACCAGCTGGGGATCAAACTTTCAAACCATAAACCTTTGGGGTGGGAACTTCATATTCAAACTATAACAATATCCTAGGAAGAGATGAATTTTGCCTCATATACAGAGTTTAATCTGGAAAACAACAAAAAATAGAGAAAGGCAAAGAGACATTTTCCTTATGTTGATTGAAGCCAATATCCCATGACATACAGACACGCATGCCCAGTCACACACCCATGGGTCTGCAACACAGCACAGCTTCAGCCATATATCATATGACTTGTTTGGCAACAGCTCAGATGGTCACAAATAGTGTTTGGGATTATTCAGGAGACATAGGAGGAGTCACAACTTCAGACTTAATCCTGAGAATAGCTTAATGGTGATGGCTTCCAAATGAGAATATTAAAAAGTCTGTGAAGCGATTACATGGAAATTGTTCAACTGCAGCAAAAAATGCAAAATTATAGGGTATATTTTGTACTCCAACCACCCAAAGAATATTCTATTAAAAAGTTATTGTCAGGTGGGTATAGTGGCGCACGCCTATAATCCCAACAGCTCGGGAGGCTGAGGCAGGAGAACTGCAAGTTCGAGACCAGAGGCAGTCTGTGTAATTTAGTGAGACCCTGTCTCAAAAAAAAGTAAAAAAAAAAAAAAAAAAAAAAAAAAAAAAAAAAAAAAAAAAAAGAGCTGCGAGTGCAGCTCAGTGGTCCAGCACTTGCAAAGCATGGGAGTGTGAGGCCCTGGGTTCAACACCCAGTACCTCCAAAAAAAAAAAAAAAAAGGTAATTGCCATACTGCTACTAAAGACACTGTTATCTATGATGGCAGCATCTCTTAGAGTCCTAGCAAGAGTGACTGTTTCCCCCATCAGAACAGCCAAGAATATTCTTGTTGTCATATTTTTGTTGTGTGGCCAACATTACAGGGTTTGGCTTACTTTAAGGTGTTTAGATTCATCCAGATAACTTAGAAGCTTGGGCCAGAAACTGGTAAGAGCTATTTCCCTGACATTTTCAGCCATTTGCTACCTCAGTTCTCTCATTTATTACTGCATGTTGTCTTTGTCAGTTTCCCACAGTTCTGAACTCTACCTTCTAATTATACTAATTTTGGCTAATCATTTGTCAATGTTTGTCAGAGTGGATTGATTATTCCAGCAGGAATGGCAAATAGCTTTCATCTCACATAAAGGGTGGGACTGGTTGTTAATAGCTACATAGAACACTGCTGAAGAGGATTTTCAAACGTCCAGGTTCAGTACAAAAGAATTCTATGATTGATTAGCAATGTCTGTTATGAGAACAGTGTAGAGTACTGGTGACATATAGACGGTGTTTGTGCCATCCCTGTAGGTCATTTATTTCATAGTGTTGGGAGCTATTTTTAAACTTGCCTGCAGTGTGTAATATACTCATCACATACTTCTGTTGATGGAGTTGATCATTTCTCTAGAAGGAAGATGAGTTGTCAGCTATAGAACTCACTCTCCATCTTCTCCTAAAGCATTCCCTGGATGTCTGACTCTTTGCACATTTCATCCAGGCCCTTGATAGCATGAGGATTCCTGTGACCTCTTCTTTTTTAAAAGGAATTTATCCTCCTAATATGTTTCACTTAAAAATAAAAATTAATATTACATTCTGATAAAACATGACAATAAAATATACTCACAAAAAGCTTAAAGAATATAGAAAAGATTAGGGCAAAGATTAAAATTACCTCCAATTCTACCACCTACAGATAATTTTTTTGTAAATACCACTTAGCATGGCACATACGGCTCTGCTATGATTTATTTAACCCCTCTCTAATTGGATAGTCAGTTTTATTTTAGCTATCATAAATAACATGATTGGCATTTGATGTCAAGTCTCCTTAAATCTAATAATGACCAGGGCAAAATGGTCAAATAGAATTGATTTTAGTTTCTCTCCTTAGTTTCTCAGTGTGGATTACAGTGATCCTTGGAATATTACCTACAAAGCAGTCAAAAAAGCTTCCTCAAAGCTCACATCAAGTTTACTAAAATAGAGTTACATAAATAAAGACTGTATTTAACTGTGTTTACTAAATGGCCTTCTAACTAACAAGAAAAAAATTGTCAAATGTTAATAGTGCCAGACACCAAGAGACTGGACTGATTAAAAGATAATTATCTTAGAGCAAGGAATCATGAAATGTCTGCTAGATCAACACCCTCTCACTCATTTTTTTCATTGTAATTCGTTCCACTCTGAGTTTATAGTTTCCTTTCTCTACCAACTCCTTCAGTCTTGACTGGGTGGTGGCTACCTGGGAATTTCCTGATGTAAATGTAAATCATCAAGCTAGATACTAAAGATTTGTGCATTTTACTAATGTAATGTAAAAGAATTTTCACAATCAAAGTAGGTCCCACATTGTAACAACAATTGTAAAGATACTTGTTCACCAAGTTCTTATACCTTGTCTTTGTAACATACATTGTATCTGTCACCTCTTAAAGTGCTTGGCCCACCACTAGACTATGCATCTGAAGACAGAACCATGTCTTGCACTTCATCTATGCTCTGCCCTGGGACAGGGTATGCTGGGCCTGCAGCAGAAACAACCACCTGGCAACACAGTGAAAGGAAGCCCCATGTCATTAATGGCTCACTCTTATAGAGAGCCAAAGCCTTGCCAAAGCCATAGAGGTCAGAATTCGGCACCTTGGAGAAAAGTTATGCATTTGACCTACAAGGACATCAATCATCTGGCTTATAAAACAAACTCATCTAACTTTTGTTTTTTTCAATCCTATAATACCTGGTATTATTGAGCTAATAAAATGCACATCTGCTTAAAATATTCTGGTAGATGTCCAGTTATTTGAAGAGAAGTAAGAAAAACAAACCATTGCATTTCCAATCCACCAGTGTGGCCACTGGTATTTCCAGCTCATCTTTTACTTTTTGTTCTTGTAGAGGCATTGTGTTGTTCTGCTTAACTGACTTTATTTCCTCCCAGTCATTATTTCCACCTTGGCACATACGCCTTGATCCTCTCTTTTCCCCACAGCCCCTTGACTTGCTCCAGTCAGCCTGGGGACTGACTCTTGCTTTCTGTCACCAACTCCAGAGGCTCTTTATAGGAATTATAATAAGTCTGCCTTCTAAAGACATTCGCAATGGCTAGGGCCTGCTTTTGCAGAGTGCTTGCCTATCTGTTTTGGCTATTCAACAGTGTCCCTGCTGTGTTTAAACTTCCCAATTCCCAACAGCAGTATTTAGAATCACAGCAATGGTTTATTTGCCAAAGAATAAACAAGAGATTGTTTTGGTGGTGAATCTACAAGCTGCAGCTCAAAGCAGCAGTCAGTGGTTGGAGGTTACAGTCTAGGGCAGGGGCGTCCAAACTTTTCGTTTCCCTAGGCTGCATCAAGTAAAGAGGAATTGTCCTGGGCCCCACATAAATTATATAATATAGTTTGTGCATATACATAACAAGGGGATTCATGAAGAAGAGACACACTAAAAACTACATGATGCTAAAAGACCTTGTGGGGCTGTGTTACTAGCTATCCTAGCCCATGAGTTGGACATGCCTGTGAGTCCAGGCCCGAGTCTACCTAGAACAATTCTAAGAAGTATAGTGGAGCTCCCAAATTAGCTAATAAGTCCCAGGGGCTAACTGTACGTGTGTTGTTGTTGTTAGGTGCTATTGAGTCAGTGTCTGACCTATAGCGACCATATGTACAATAGCTGAAACACTATTGTCAGTACTTCTCTGCTATTCATAGGGTTTTCAATGGCTGACTGTTTTTTGGGAGTGGGTTGCCAGGTCCTTCTCCCAACTGTATGTGTGAAGTAGGGTATAAATGACGTGTGGCTTCTGAGAGACAAAGCCCTGATGATCTGCTAGGCTAGCATGCCTATAGCTAAGTGTAGTTTGCCTGTCTGTAGAATTGCTATTGCCTTTCCTTACCATTCTCTTATTTACAGCAATATCACCCTGGCTTCTGATCTTGTCTCATCTCAGAAGCTAGGCAGGGTCAGGCCTGGTTAGTCCGTGGATGGAAGACCACCTGGGAATACCAGGTGCTATACACTTGGGAGAAGGACCTAGCAGCCCAATCCCGAAACAATCAGCCATGGAAAACCTATGAATAGCAGAGAGGCACTGACAATAGTGCCGGGCATGGCAACGTCAGGGAATGTTTCGTTCTGTTGCACATAGGGTGGTTGTGAGTTGGACGCCTTCAATGGCACCTAACAACCACCACCACCACCATTCTCTTAGGTAGGTGATACACTCAGTTCGTGGGTCAAATGTGAATCTCTTACTGGAATGAGTGATGTGATTTGTAAATCTGGCCCCTGTGCCTGTGACTTATAATGGTGAATTTCTAGACCTGGAATGCTGAGTCAACAATCAAAGCAGAGTCAACCACTAAGGGCAAGTGGGGGAGCACCTGGGCATCTGCCACGACTGTCTTCCTGAAGTAGGCAGTTGGGCCATGTGTCCCTTCCAGCGTGCCATGTTAGAACGACAAAGATCTATTGACCAAGAGTCCAAGGGCACACAACTAACACCTGAATTCTCCTCACGGTGCCTCCACCACTAAAGCTCCCTAAGGTACTGTAGTGAGTCCAGCATGAGGGGTCAAAGGAGGGAGACCCTATGGGACTGTTAGCAGAAGCCCTCCCTGCACTGCTGCTCCCTCCATGACTAGTCCTCTCAGGTTGTCAGCATATGTACATGAAGAGACATGCGCACATGCAACACCCCGCAGAGCTCTAGAGAGTGCATAGGTGTGTGTCAGAGCGTGGGGTAGAATTCAGATGGAGGCTAGCTCAAAGAATACGGCGGTGAGAAAATAGTGAGAATGAGTAAAGAAAGAAGCAATCAAAAAGCAACTGTGAAGTGTCAATGAAGAGACTCTGGAAGACATTGAAAACAATATAACACTTTCCTTAATGAGATCTGTTAATAGTTTCTCAAATCTAATCAAAGAGGATTTACATAGACTGACATTAACAGTGGCAGTACCCTTCTCCAAGCTTGGCTTTTTCAAATATCAACATGAGTTATAAGACAATCCCATTTTAAAAAAACAAAAAAGGGACAATATAAAAGGGTAAAGAGGGAGAGGAAAATCTCAAAATACAGGCTGCAACTATAGGAATACAAGAAAAAAAAAGGAAGGTAAAAAAAAGTCAGTGAGACTATAACGGATTGCATATGACTTTCATTACATATTAATTAAAATTCCTACTTTTTTCTTTGCTTTAGTTTATACTGCTCTGTAAAATATGTAAGATGAGGAATGTGTAAGTAGACTTAATAGTTGCATAATGGATATAGCAAATGACTTGTTACTCTGTACCCCACTAACATTTATAAATAAAATTAAAAAGAAAAAAAGTGAATTAAACCTTTGTGTTTGTATTGAAGAAAAAGTACCAATAACTTTCACTTTACTTTTTAAATATCTTTTTGAAAAAGTTCAACAATATTTGCACAATGTTAGCTGATGTAAAGTTTATTAAAAGAGATTCATGTTAATATACTATAAACACCATATGGTGCTTAAAGCTCTTATAGTTAACAAAGAAAAAAATTTGTGCTGCAAGTACCATCAACTATAAGACATAATGGTTATAATATTTCCAAATCACAAGTTTCGTATGGAGAGGTTTAATTTATCTTTTCGTTAATGGTTAAAGGTACATTACTAACGCATGGATTGAAAACTTGCCAAATGTTACCTGTAGGGCCAGACAACAAAGGGTGGGTCGATTAAAAGATTAAAATTCTTAATAAGCTGGAATCAGGAAATGTAACCTAGCTCATGCCTACTCTTCTCTCTTCATTGTGCTTGTGTTGAGACTTTACAGTCTCCTTTCTGCATCAACTCCCTGGCTTTTCATGCCTCAGCACTTCTACATTTTGCTTCTTTCCCTGCAGATTTTGCCTGGGAATTCTCAGAGTACTGGATGCTCTTCTACCTCCAGCAGGAAATTGCTACTGGAGGAACTTCCTACAAAGGCTAAGCTTTTTCCTGCAATGCAGGGGGAGGTGGGAAGCTGAGGGCGTAGTACTGGTTGCCTAGAACAGATCCCAAATCTTGGGCCACACAGTCTTGTGGTGAGTAAGCCCACAGCCTCCTCACACCTCATATTTGCATTCCAGTTCCCAGAGCCATTTCACACACACTTGCTGGAAATTCTTAAGCCTGCTGTAAAACTAACCCGGGATTCACCTCATCCATCACTGAACTGTAGCTGTCTTTCCAGGGGATGGAGCAGTAGTCCTTAACCAGGGCTAAACCTGCCATGAAAGAGGATACTTCCTCAAATTCAAACTCTGGAGAACAAATGGATGAGAAGCAGGCTGCAATTTAATGGTGGGTTTGGAAGGTGGGGGGACCTGGGTTCAGATCCCTTGTCAGCATTTGTCAGTTGTATGACCTTGGACAATTTAACCAATCTTCTGGAATCTGTTCCTTCCTATCTGAAATGGGGATAACAAAATCTACTTTCCATGGTCTGGGGACCTTTAAATGGTGCAGATAACACCCACAGCCTACATTTGGGGTACAAACTCCTCGATTAAGAGCCTGATGTCTGCAGTCAGATGCTTGCTCCTACCATTAACAGCTGATAGCATCCGATAAGTTATATAAACTTCCTGACTCAGTTTCTCTATCATTAAAATGGAATTTTATTACAACACATAGTAAATGTCTGATAAATAACTATTTTTATTAGTTGCAAAAACAGCTTGCATTTCTATCATAATAAATGTAGTGAGTTAAAGGAGGCTTCAGTACAAAGTGTTTTTTTTTAATTGTGAAAACTTTGAATGTTTTTATGAATTCTGGGGCAGAATCAAGCTGTGATGCTAAGGGTGGGGCTAAACTGCAATAAGAAGGGAAAACCCAAAGAAGGAGTATAAACCACCCACCAGGGAGCTATTTCTTTTGTAATGTGCATTCCATTTCTTCTCCCTCATGCTTTTTAATTCCTTCCACATTTCCTGCCATAATTATCAAATGTTTAGTTTCTGACCTCACTTTTCTGTAGACTAGAGCCCAGGCAATGTAGAACTGTTTATTTTCTGTCCATAAACCTTTGAATTAATGGAGGGGCTTGTGAGTGAAGGATTTGTTGGTTTGTTTGTAGTGTCTCGAGAAGGTCACTGGAGTTGAAAAGAAAACATTACCAAAAAAAAAAAAAAAAAAAATCTGAAATTCTTTAACTGGAAACGCAGAGCCCCAAAAGGGCAGAACCACAGATTTCTCACACTTGTACAACATGAGTTTAAGGGGAAATTTAGATTTTCAAAAGGCTGTTGTATGGTCCAAATAATAACACAAAATCCCAGGGCACTTTACGAAGAATAAAACAAATCTCAAGGAATCATAATCTCACTTTATAAAAGAGTAATTTAATTTTGTTCCAAGGCTCTCGATTCCCCCACCCCCATCCCCATCCGGAGGACAGACTGGAAAGGAAAAGTCCCTAACTATGCTTAATTTCCTCTGAAGGGGAAAACTCAGGGCGCCTTTTTAGAACTGGGCTGCTGCTCTCGGCCCTCCTCCGTCCCTATGGGCTCAGGGCGTCCTCTCTCCCCCTCCCCAGCCTCCGTCCATATTAGGCGCGGCGGGGCTCCCGTGTATGGGCCAAACTACTTCTCTTGGTTCAGAGATTCAAGTTTGTGAAGCAGCATTTCAGCTCCGAGCGCCCCCGAGCCTCCCTCCACCCCCCTCCACCCCAAGTGTGGAAACTCCCAGTCCCCCCCCGGTGGAGCATCCCCAGGGCGCCCGCCCCACTGCCCGCCGCGCAGATCCCCGGGCCCCAGCGCCCGCGTCGGGACCCCTCAGCCCCCCACCTACCTCGGCGCGGACCCAGGCGACAGCCACCAGCGCGAGCGCGAGCCAGCGTTTCCACATCTGCGGAAGAGAGAAGAGAGCGAGCCTGAAGGCGCAGGGCCCCGCACCGACCCGGGAAACTTCTTCAGGTCCCGCAGGCTCGGCCCCTCCGCCCAGGCTCCCCCGGCCGCCCAGTGCGGTGCGGTCACCGCGCCGAGCGCCCGCGCTCACCATAGTCGGTCCGGGGCTCGGAAGGGCGCCGGGCACGGTGGCTGCAGCGGGCGCAAGGCGGAGGTGGGAGCGCCGCCGATGGCCAGCCTCAGAGGAAATCCGACCTGGGCTCGCCGCCCCTTAAGACCCCTCCTTCCCGACCGCCTGCCCCCCAGCTCCTCCCCATTCTCCTCCCTCTTCTGCAGCAGCGGCCCCAGCGGCTCAGGGCTCCCCCACCTCCTCCCGCCTTCGCCTCCCAGAGCCCTCGTGCGTCCTGGCGCCGCCGGAACCCCTCTTCCCACCCGGCCCCTGGACAAGCACCCTCGGGCCTCCAGGACGCAGAGATGAAGGCAGACGGGGGTGTCCCGGGGGCTCTGCAACAAAGGCGAGAGGGGAAGCAGCCGAAACCCCACCCCCGGGAGGCGCGGCTGGCCTGCTGCAGCCCCGCGGCGGGCGCGGGCTGGGGCTGCGGCCAGGTGGGTGGAATCGCTGTCCCCAGGGCCCCCGGGCACCCAAGGAAAAGGCGCCCTGCGGCCTGGGCAGCCGGAACCTCTTCCAGCGCTGGAAAAGAGAGGGTCGTGGGTGCAGAGGAGCTCCCGCAGCCCGGGCATGAGGGGGTCCCAGCAGCCAAGAGCAGGGAAGTGGGCACGGGGGCCAGAGAAATCCACAGGGTGTGGGTTACCTGCGGGGGCAGGGGGGAGGGCGGGCGCCTGTCTCCCGAGCCCAGCATTGACCTGCAGCTTTATCCTACCCTTCCCTTGGGTCCAGGAGCTGTGGATCCCTCTCTACTCACTCCTCACCTGTGTCCCTGCTCCCGCCCTACATCCCGGGTAGTCTCCTTACTCACGCCTCCCATCTCCACCAACTTCTTCCCCCGACCTTCGACCCTGCAGACTCCTTAAATAACTGCCTCTGTCCGGCCTAGGGTCTCCTATCGCTGGTGCTGAGAACAAGTCTACTTAGTACTTTAGAGCTAACACCCCAAGGCTGAGCCCCATTTCCTACCAGCTCTGGGGCCTGCTGGTGTATCTCTCGGTCAGTGGTTGCCTCCAAAACCTGTCTCCTTTTCCCAGAGAGGCGTGCTCACCACAGCCTAGATGTTTTCCCATTGAGACCTACCTCCTATGAACCCCTTCACTTCCATTCACCCGTCCACTTCCCTAAGCCAGATCTTCATCGTCCCTCAGGCAGAAATTCTGAGAACCACCTCCAAACTTTTCTGCCTATCTTGTGAGCTCTCTGTTACCAGTGCAGCCTAAACCTTTGTCTTCTCTTCACCTACGTCTCCATACTGCCTCTGCTCAAATCGGACCAGTCTTCATGGTGGCCTCTGAACTTGCCAGAGTCACTTTTTACCAAGGTTTGTTGAATGCCTACCATTCAGGTTTTAAGGGGCTTCAAAGAAACATCCACATTCTCCAAGTTCAGAATCCATTGATAGCGCCAGGAGTCACACGGTGGAGAGCAAAATGTCAGCTGTATTCCTGGTGAAAGGGGGAACGACCGCCATGGCTTTCGAGCTGCAGGGACAACGCACGCCAGAGCTGAACATGCCCACGCAGTCACAGGCAGAATTGGAAAACCTGCTTGTGTAAAACCGACTTGGTAGAAAAGCTGAGCACACATACTTCCCGGGGAAGGCCTGCTCCCTAAACTTGAGGGGGAAGAGCAACATAAGCCTAGTTCTTTAAAACTCAAGAATGGGACAACTTGCTCCTGCTCCCTTGTTACAGCAACAAGAGAGTAGGAAATAGACACCCACCACTGGCCACTCTGCGCCCACTGCACTAGGACTGAAGAAGGGAATGATGAACAAGATGTAGTTTTGTTGCTGCCCTCTAACTCACCATCCTTTGCATCTTTTGCACAGCACTCAAAAACTGGCATTCCTCTCTCCAGAGCTGGCATTCCTCCCTTCCTCTGTGTATTGAAATTCTGTTTGTCATTGTTGTTTCCAGAACCCAAGTCAATTTACATCAATCTCTGGCATCTTTTCTGACAACAACTTGGCAAAGTAGAACATGCAGGAGGTTTGAGGTTAAACCAACCTGGCTTTCAGTCCTCTCTCTGCCATTTACTATCTGCTAACCTTCCTTAAATTACTTAAGCTCTCGGAACCTAGACTTTGGTATCTGACAAATGGTAATAATAATTCCCTTAAGTGGTTTGTGAAATTTAAACAGATACATTATAAAAAGTGCCTGGCAGATAGATTGCAGGCCTCTGTAAATGGTTGCCATTATTATTTCATTGATCTACTTTGCATCTAAATTGTAGCTGGTACTATGTGCCAGGTACTATGAGAATCATCCAACATATCATATTTTATTTAATTGTCACAACAAACTGAAAGGTATTTTTATTACTTCCACTTTCAAATAAGAAAAATGAAGCTCAGGAAAAAAAATCTTATACTTTTCCAAGGTTATGCAGTTGGTTACACAGCTTTACAACTCAGCATTTTATTGCATGCTGTTATATGATGTTTAACACTTGTTCACATAGTTCTTGATTTAGAGTTAACTCTACAATCAATAAACAAAACAAAATGAAAGAAACAAACATTAAAATATAACAAACTGCATTGAAAGCTCTATCATTGAGGGGTGTTTTGGTTGCAAGTGACCGAGAAGCCACCTTAAATAAATGGTTGTTCAACTAAATGGAATTTCTTGACCCATGTAGCCAAGAAATACAGGGGTAGGATCTGATTTAGGTAAGCCTTCATGTGGGACTTCAAACAGGTCACCAAGGATCAATTTCTTGCATATCTTTGGCCATCTCACTGCATCCCTGGGTTCCACAGTGTGGCTCCTGGGACATCTGATTTATGTTTCCTAGTTGATAAAATGACTGCAGGTGGTCTCATGTAGGTGAGGGAGATGGTCTCTTCCTGGAGCTGCTCCCAAAACCCCTTTTTAAGCTCAAAATTAGTTTCTTGACATCTCCAAATGGATCACTGTGCCAGGGTGGGAGAGGGGGGGATTGGCTGGCTTAAGTGTATGAGGACCTACCCTTGGAACTATCCAAAAGATCAGGTTAATGTTGGCAGGAGAAGCAGGGAATGGGTGCTGAGAATAGTGAATGTCCATGACAGTAAGGAGGCAGCAGCTTACATTTTGAACTCTGCTCTCCAGTGAGGGGGTCTGGGTCTCTAGAAGGTAGGAAAAGTATATTAGAACTTCTATTTTTACTTGTTGTTATTGTTAGGTGCCGTCAAATCGGTATCGGACTCACAGTGACCCTCTGTACAACAGGAAACACTATTGTCAGTGCTTGTCTGCTGTGCATAGGGTTTTCAATGGCAGATTGATTTTTGGGAGGGGGTTGCCAGGTCCTTCTCCCAAGCCTACAGCTTCTGGTGTTCCCAGGTGGTCTCCCATCCAGGTACTAACCAGGCCCAACCCTGCTTAGCTTCCAAGATCTGACGGGATCGGATGCCACAGAGCTATGGCTGCAGGCATTTTTACTTATTTCCTACCTAAAAACCAGAAATTGGTTTTCCAAGTATGTTAACTGACTCTGACACCGTATTTGGTCAGTATGTGAGAGTTAAACCCTATTTGCCAAACACCACAAGGAGAGTATTATGGTTTGAATCTAAAATATCCCCCAACGAAAGACATGTGTTTGAATGCTTGATCCCCAGGTGGTGGCACTAGTGGTGGGAGGCTGTGGAACTTTGGGAGCTGGGACCAAATTTAAGGAAGTAGGTCACTGGGAGAAGGCCTTAGAAGGTTACTGGCCCACAATTCTAGTCAAACTCTCTCTGCTTTCTGAAGCCATAATGTGAACTTTTGAGCCTCAGGCCCTGTCACCATTCCTCTCTGCCACTATGGACTGAACGCCTCTAAACCATGAGCTAAAATAAATCTTCCCTCTCATAAGTTGTGTCTGTCAGGTGTTTTGCCGTAGGGACACACAGCCTCACTAACATAAAATGGGTGTTCCTCACAAAAGAACTGACAGCAGCCAGTTCCCTTTAATAGACTATGATGTACTGTAGTATGCTCACTTACATACACTTACGCCTGATACTCGCCCTATTTTAACTAAACTAGATCAAAACCATTTCAGGTAAAATATCACACATTGAGAACAAATTTTTTTTCCCATTAGTAAGAAGCAGATAGAGTTGACATGTTTCTTTCTAAAAAGAGTTAGCTGTTTGCCATAGTAACATAATAAAACAATGACAATAAGGTCTGATGATAGGTAAGTCAATAAAAAATTCAAAAGTAACAATAAAGCTATTTTAGATTATAGATTCAGGGGTTGGGGGTTAGCTCAGTGGCATAGCACTTGCCTAACACATGCTGAGGCTCTGGGTTCGATCCCTAGCACTTGTTCCCCATCAAGAAACATAGATTCACGTTCATTATTAGTGATACCTCAACCTAAATATGCCTTAAGATATTGATTCAAACGACTTAAGATCAGGAAGACCTTTGGAATTCAAGTATCTGGAACATAAAGACAAAGCCCACCATTTTTTCAATGACATTTAAAGACATGCAAGGCTCATTTTAGTACTTAAGAAAATTTCTAATCAATTTAGTAAATGTTTAGAGACTTTCTTTTAGGTTTCTTACTTAATGACAAAAAACATATGTTTGGGGAAATAATTGTCTTACTGTTTTGATCAGAAATAGTAGAAATGGTACATGAAGAACCTCATGACAAGCTAAAATGCATTCTTTGGTTAGCATACACACTTGGGATTCACACACACACACACACACACACACACACACACACACACACACACACAGAGTTGGCCCTCCATATCCTTGGGTTTTGCATCCATAGATTCAACAAACCACAACAGAAAATATGCAGAAAAAATATTATGTTTGTAATGAACATATATAAACTTTTCTCCTTGTCATTGTTACCGAAACAATGCAGTATAAGAACTACTTACAGAGGATTTACATTGTCCTAGGTATTACAAGGAACCAAGAGATGATTTAAAGTATATACAAAGATACGCAATAGGTTATATGTAAATACCACATGATTTTACATAGGGACTTCATCATCCTTGGGTTTTGGTAATTTCAGTGATGTCCTGGAACATGTGTGTGTGTGTGTGTGTGTGTGTGTGTGTGTGTGTGTGTGTGTGTGTGTGTGTATTAGCATAAAAAAAGAAAACAAACAAGAATTAGAGCAAATTACACCCTGTGAGAGAATTGATGTACAGTGAATGAAATAGATGTCTCAAATGTTCCTCAGATTATTACATTGTCTAGAGTCAGTTTCAATCACGAAATATACAAAGAATTGCATTTCTGTGAGCAGCTAAGGATAGCTTTCCCCATGTATCTGTTAGCTTGTTGTGCTATGGGGCTTGCATGTTATGGTGATGCTGAAAGCTATGCCACTGGAGTCTCAGATACCAGCAAGGCCACCCAGGTGGACAGGTTTTAGGTGAGCTTCCAGACTAAGACCTAGCAGCCTACTTCTGAAACAATTAGCCATTGAGAACCTTATGAATAGTAGAGAAGCACTGTCAAATATAGTACCCAAAAGTGAGCCCTCCCAGGCTGGAAGTCTTTCTAAAAAGGACTGTGGAAGAGTTGCCTCCTGAAAGTAGAGTCTACCTTAATGATGGTAATGGAGTAAAGCCCCTGAGACCTCCTTTTGCTAATGTGGCGCTACTCAAAATGAAGACATAGTGGCTGCAACAATGGACTCAGACAAAAAAAGATCATGTGTGTGGTACAGTGTTGGGCTGCATTTCATTCCATTATATATAGGGTCGCTATGAGTCTGGCCTAACCCCATGGCACCTAACAACAACAAAAGATAGCTCAATAATATGTTGCACCTTTAATGAAAGCAGTATTTTCTGGAGTTATGTCACACAGGAGTGGCTTTTGAGTGGGTTGGAAACAGGGTTTCAGGTAAGGGTCCACAGTCAGGCTCACATGTGAAACCTTCACTGCTCCGCTCCTAAAGGAGCTACAATGGCAGAAACACTGAGGCCAGAGCTGCACATCATGTTACTGAAAGTCATTGATATGTTTAATTTGATACATTTTATATATTAAAATATAACAGAGTATTTGTAATACTTTGTCATGACATGGGAAGGGACTGAGAATATTTTATACCCCATTGATGCTCACAGATGATCTTGGAACAGAAGTCTTAAATGTTAAACTTGAAAATATGCATCTTTGTTTGACATAAAGACAGCTGTTCCAAGTTTGTTGTCTTTTTATATGACAACAGGGAGAATACTATCAGATTAAGACAAATCTGCACACAACCTATCACTTCAGGACCGAATGTGATGTCAGTAAAGAGTAATACAGCAATTGCTTTTTAAAAGAAATATGCTATGGAGGAAATATTTTGAAATTGGATATTTAAGAGTATTTTATAATTAGGTGATTTTATTGTTCAAAATAAAGTGTGACACCCATAAAACTCTTTTATATGCATATTTTAAAACACTAGCACATTTTTTTAACCTGTTTAAAAATATTCCAAATAAGAGTTCCCTATGCATAGCAGAGAAGCACTGACTATAGTGCCAGGCATGGCACAACGTCAGGGAGTGTTTCATTCTGTTGTACATAGGGTCGCTATGAGTTGAACCAGATTTGATGGCACCTAACAACAAAACAAAAACAAGAATTCCAGTGGTTTATTTATTCATTTGTTAGAAATGTAAAAAGGCAATGACTTTTATTTAAGTTGAAGAATAAGTGATTTACAGAGCAGATGGAAATTTACTCACCAAGTGTCAACAAAAACCTTGGCAAGATTAATTCCTAGAACTAAAAAAATGAATGCTGTAATTTGGTGAGTGAACCAGTCAATGGTGCACATCTTCCTTCTAGATCTTGGTGCGTTTGTGAGTATATTCATCTTTGAGGGATGCCACAACAGACTATTACAGACAGGTGCCTTCAACAGAAATTTACTTTCTCACAGGTCTGAGGGCTAGAAATCCAAGACCAAGGCACCAGTAGGGGTTGCTTGCCGATGATCTTTTCACCGTGTCCTTATGTGGCTTTCTCTCTGGGGTCTCTTCCTCTTCTTATTGTCAGTGGGGTTAGAGGAGTTGTATCCCAATGCTACCACTTGCCCTGAAGAGTTCCCCTTCTTGGGACCTTCACTCAGGGGAGATGCCAGGTCCTTGACTCTGTTGCAAAAAGGAATTTTAGGACGAGTCAGTAAGAGAGTGAAGTAGTTTGAGGTTTATTAGGTAAGGGAAGGGGATAATGCACACTTCAGAGTGAGTGTGGGTGTCTAGAGAGAGAGAGGCATCCCTAAGTGTCTTCACAATGAGAATATGTATGATCTTGGGCTTTTGATGTTACATTGCTCAACAGGGTCCCAGCAAGTGTCTGGTATAGATTTACAGATTGGAAAAGTATCATTGTTAAAATGCCTAGATTGGGTTAGTCAAGGAAATTTCTACTATAGCTGTATTAAGGAAATTACCTAGGCCTGCTAACTTTAATTCTAGTCCATGATCTGGTTTGGTGAGATTCTTAGGGAAGCACTGGTTTCTATGCAGGCAGTTCCCACAGCAGTTGGAATTGGTTGTGCTGGAATTCTCAGTTGATAAGACTCAGTTCAGATTCTAGGATGAGAGAAGCCCTTTCTTTTTCCCTGTCTTTCTATTATGCTTTAATTTCCCTCTCTGAGACTTTGATCTCTTAATCTTAAGGGTTGATGATGGTCAGAAGTCTGTTTTCTGAAGCTTCCTCAGGCTGACTTGGGGTGTTATTGTAGTTGTTGTAGATGCTGTTGGGTCCAATTCATAGTGACCCTTTGTACAACAGATGAAACACTACCCAACACTGTGCCATGCCTGGCACTATTGTCAATGCTATTCTTATATTTATAGAGTTTTCAATGGCTGATTGTTTTTTGGGAGTGGGCAGCCAGGTCCTTCTCCCAATCTTACAGCACCTAGTGTTCCCAGGCGGTCTTCCATCCAAGTACTAACCAGGCCCAACCCTGCTTAACTTCTGAGATCTGATGGGGTTGGATGCCAGGGTGGTACCACTGCAGGCTAATTGGGGCATAGACCCCACCTATCCAGGGATTAAAAGTCTTGACCTGCCTGATAGAAGGGGGACATGAGAGGATCTGAACTTTCAGGTTGGAGGATTATCATCTGATGGGAATCTAGAAGAGATGATGTCATTAGTCTAGATATCAAACCACATAAACAGTAAAACATACAGTAGATTGTTATACCTACTCATAGGATCAATGCCAACGATAGGAGAACTTTTTTCCACAATGAGGTGCCTGAAAACCAAGAAGTTAGTAACTCATTAAGACTTAAGGTAGGCTGGGTGCAGTGGCGCATGCCTTTAATCCCAGCGACTCAGGATGCTGAGGCAGGAAGATTGCAAATTCAAGGCCAGAGGCAGTGTGTGTAACTTAGTGAGACCCTGTCTCAAAATACAAAGTAAAAGATGGGCTAGGGGTATTAAAGGCAGAATCTGACATGGATTTATCTTGGGTATGTAAATCTTGAAGAACTAAAGACACATTTCCTGAGTTATCAGGTATGTATATGCAGCCTTTTAGTTTAATAATGGCACATGTTCCTCCTTGCACTGCTACTAAAATATCAAGGGCCATCAGCTTTGTAACACAGCCTTTCTCATCCCCTGGACTTTCTGTGTTAAGGAGAGAAATTCTCTATGCAGTATCATTTAAGACCTTTTGGGTGAATTTAGTCAGAGATTCAATATGCCAGATAATGTCTTATGACACTATAGAGGGAATAAAAATAGAAGGCAAATGATCATACTAGTGAAAACAGATCTTGTCCATCTATGTTGTAAAATGGGAAGGGTTTGCAGGATGACCTACAGTTGTCTTCTAGCATTCCTGTACCCAAGGATATCCTAATGTGCATCTCCCAATCCATCCTGGGGGCAACCAAAGCCAGAGGTGCTTCTACAGAGTCATCTGGTGCCATTGGGAGTACACCATCTAATGCCAGGTCTCCAAGAACAATCAGTAGCAAACCAATCAGTTTCCCTCGATATTATGATTGAATTACAGTTAGTGGTAGGAATTCACCCTCAGTATTGAGTAGAATTTTTATATTGGCCAAGTGAATGATATCTTTATCCCCAACAAAGGAGAGCCAGTTGACTGAGCTGTCCTGTGGCAGGGATGATAGAAATGTCCTCATCCCAAACCTGAAAATATCTTTCCTTATACCTATGATTGCCTGTAGGCCTACCACTGTGGCGTCCAATCCCATCAGATCTTTGAAGCTAAGCAGGGTCGGGCCTGGTTAGTACTTGGATGGGAAACCACCTGGGAATACTAGGTGCTTTAGCTTGGGAGAAGGACCTGGCAGCCCACTCCTAAAAAAACAATCAACCATTGAAAACTCTATGAATAGCAGAGAAGCACTAACAATAGTGTTTCACTTGTACATAGGGTCGCTATGAGTCAGATGCTGACTCAACAGCACCTAACAACAACAACAACAACATATCTATGATTATCTGGTAAACACCCAAGTAGTTGTAGAGTAGAGTCACTCAGTTGAGGCTTAGCCACAAACCATGCCTGGGAGTTAGTCTCTTGTTAAAGAAAAATTCTTTCTATGGCTAAATTGATGAATAGTAACATTTATAGGCCATTGGGAAATATTGAAATTTATAGCTACTTGAAGGATGGAGGATTTCTGTTGTTTCTCTTTAATGAGTTGTTGGAGCTGTTTTAGTTATTATCCTGTAAGGGTACCTATCAGGGCAGACCAGAAGTGCTAGAGACAGACAATAATCCACAGATACAACAGTTATCTTTGTTAATATCTCTAGTATATTGTGCCCAGTCTAGAAAAGAATTTGATTGAGTATACTAAGTTTACTAGAACTAAAGAAACCAAGATCTTAAGAAGCAGATTGATATGTATACAAAGGTGAGGTTATAATTATTAATGAGACTTAGCTTGTGTATAAAACCTAGGCTGTTTTCTCTGAAGAGAAGCTTTAAGCCTTGTGGTAGTTTGTAGGTATAGGCAACTTTACCTCCAGTATATTCTTTGGTCTGCAGAGACTTTGAAAAATAGGTTTTACTCTAGGGAATAAAGCTTTGACAACATTTTTGCTCTTTTGGTCTGGGTGGAATACACCTCTATCCATCCTGAGATGGTGTTAACAAACATTAGAAAATATTTACATACCTGGTAGGCGATATCTTGGTAAAATCTAATTATCAATCTTCTCCCTAGAATTTATCTCTCTTTTGCTTAGAGTTAAATAAAGGTAGTGACTTGATTTTATCTTCTGGGAGTCTGGATTTTTATGGCTGTAGTTTATGTCATAGGTGTGGTTAGAGACTGTTAGAATTTGTCAGCCTTTTCAACATTGTCTTTACCAGTGTCTTATCAGTAGCTTAATAATTAGCATAGTATTTAGTTTATTTTAAATCTTTGTCTAACTTCTTTTGTTTTGCATTATTATTATTTACTCCATATTTGGTTATACTTTCATGCTAGGTGTTTAAGAACATGTTGTTGCTGTTGTTAGGTGCTATGGAGTCGGGTCTGACTCATAGCGACCCTATGTACAACAGACAAAATGCTCTCCAACACTGTGCCATGCCCGGCACTATCGTCAGTGTTTCCTGGTATTCACAGGGTTTTCAGTAGTGGATTGTTTCAAGAGTGGATTGCCAAGTCCTTCTCTCTAGCCTGCAACACCTGCTATTCCCAGGCAGTCTCCCATCCAAGGACTAACCAGGCTGACCCTGCTTAGCTTCTGAGATCAGGCAGGATAGGATGTCAGGGTGCTATAGCTGCAGACTAAGATACTGTTGGATGCCAAAAAATAAACTTTAATTTTTTCTTTTTAAGGTCAGTCACCATGGACTGCCAAAAGAATCAACAAATCTGTCCTAGAAGAAGTACAACCAGAGTGCTCCTTGGAAGCAAAAATGGCCAAACTGCGTCTTACATATTTCGGACATGTAGTCAGGAGAGATCAATCCCTGGAGAAGGACATCATGTTTGGGAGAGTGGCAGGTCAACGCAAAAGAGGAAATCCCTCCACCAGATGGATTGACACAGTGTCTGCAACAATGGGCTTAAACATAAATAAGATTGTTTGCCTGGCACAGAATCGGCAAGTGTTTCGATCTGCGGTACGTAGGGTCACTATGAGTCGGACTCAACTCGACGGCACCTAACAACAACAACAACAAGGTTTCCTTAGGGTTATTTTGGGAGGATCTTTAAGGAGACTATTGGTGTTCCTCAGTCTTTCCTCTACCAGTTGTGCCATCTACTCTGATGAGTTAGAGTTTTGCTGACCACGTGGCTTACCTTGAAGGCACTGAGGGAGCATTGCCCTCTGTAGCAACTCCCTGCTTTGCAGAACTTGCACTGGTCAGAGCCAAACCAAAAGTATGGGTGACTCACTAGAGGTGTAGGGCCCTTTTGAGAGGTCCCATCATTCCCTGGATTCTGGCTGACCTGGGGCAGGGGCCAAAATATTAGCTGTCCTCTTAGCCTCATTATCTTGATTGGTTTAGGATTCCAACTTTTGGTTGTTCAACACCCAGAAGGTTAGTATTACTAGTCCTAAAGAAAGAGTAATGGATTTCATTTTTTTAACTTTGACATAACATTTAGTTATAGCTTAGACATATAGCATTGTTAGTTCTTGGAGGTATGTTTTAGTCAAATATATGATGTTAAGCATTTCGTCACAACCTAATAGTTTACCTTAATAGTTTACTTAACTAGCATCATAAAGCCTGCAGCTGTAGCCCTGTGGCATCCGATCCCGTCAGATCTTGGAAGCGAAGCAGGGTCGGGCCTGGTTAGTACCTGGATGGGAGACCGCCTGGGAATACCAGAAGCTGTAGGCTTGGGAGAAGGACCTGGCAACCCCCTCCCAAAAATCAATCTGCCACTGAGAACCATATGAACAGCAACAAAGCACTGACAATAGTGTTTCCCCTGTTGTACAGAGGGTCTCTATGAGTCGGATACCGACTTGATAGCACCTAACAACAACAACAACAACAACAACAATAAGCATCATAAACTGGTCTTTGAAACTTTAAAACAAACATAAGTCTTGATTTGATTTAGACTCAGTTTCCTGAATAGTTAGAAACTTAACAAAATCATTGGAAAGTGCAATTATCCCAACAAAACCTAAAATCCTTGTTATAGAAGTCCAGGTTTTAAAAATTATTATTGAAAGTAGATAAATATTTTAAGAAAGCCTTATAATTTAACTATAGACCCTAGATATAGTCAACTTAATTTTACATATATCTGCTATTTTATGAACTTTTTATAACACATTTTAATCTACATTTTTACCTTTAGAGGGAGATCATTTTTCCTGCCTGTTATAATGACATGAATATTTGAACATAAAGGATTTCAGACCATTTGCCTTCTTTCTTACAGAACTGATCTAACTGTGGTATTGTATTATAGTCTAGAGTCCCATTTTTGAGACCATGTTTCTCTTTTTAAAAACCTGTATAAAGGCCAGACATAACACAGTTATTTAAAATACATTTTTTTTTTTTTTTTTTTTTTTTTTAGGAATAGAAGCCTGATTACCCATTGTAGATGTCATTTTTCTGTTCAGATAACATCAATCTGACTGAAATCCTGGGGTCAGATAATGTTGGCCTGTAACACTAATCTGACTGAAATCCTGGGGTCGGAAACCATTGGCCAGCAATGCCTATCTGACTGAAACCCTTGGGTTGGAAGACATTGGACAACAATGTTGATCCAACCTAAATCCTAGGGTTGGATGTTAGTCCAACCAATAGTCAAATATCAGGTTAGTGAGTGTCCTCAAAACTGATTTGACTTTTCCCTCTGGACATTTCCAGAGAACCCTGAGTACATGCCTTGTTGTGCATCAACAAAATGACTAAGTTAGATATACAGTGATTGAGTTTTGGGCCTTTTATAGGATGGGAACTCATGGAGTCTGAAATCATTTATTTAGCCTTGGATTTTTATTGTTTAAGGTTGCTTCCTTGAGGGAAAGCAGTCTTCCAGAGTTACTTGTTTTAAAAGGGGGCAACTCATCCTAGATGTATCTGTACCTGAAAAATAGCAAGTTTTCCAGGTTCATTTATGCCCCTAAAACCTATGGGATGTGGATCAGGAGAAAGAGGATGTTCCCCTCAGAGACTGCCAGGGGAGAGATATTGTCCTAAAGCAAGTGGAAGAAGTTGCTTACCTTAGAATCCCAAGAATCTGCATGGGTTCTAGTTTCTCTAAAGTAAGAGGCTTAAGGGTTCTGATTCTACTGGAAGAGGTAGAGGTTTAAAATTAAATCCACAGCTCTAATAACTGTTTTACTGGATGAAAGATGAGTAAGTGTGTTGTTTGCTTTTATATCAGTACATTAAAATTTGGTCTTAGAAAACCTTTTAAATGACCTTTTTCCTTAATTATAATATATATATATATACATATATGTGTGTGTGTGTGTGTGTGTGTGTGTGTGTAAAATTCCTCAAATTTTTGTAAGTCTCTGTTTGGATATATCATTGATCAACTTTATCATTTTTTTTTCATGGCATTAAGTAACCTTTAATCTTATAGTTGTATTTAAATATGTGACTCCATTGGGAAATTTATATTTTAAAGACAAAAGAACTTAATCTAACTTTATAAGGGTTCTTTTAAGTATACATCCAGTGCAAGCTACAAGATTAAAAGGTGAAACTTGTTTTGTAGGTCTTAGGTGAAACAGCCCTTTAATTTAAAGGCTAACCAACAGAGGGGGGATGTCTCCCAAATGAAAATAAGAAAGTTGCTTTAAACACACAGGATATTTTTCCATCTAGGGGATAACATAGATTTGAATTAAGGTTTTGGAGAGGGCCCTTCTTCCAAACCTCACTTCATTAGGAAAAAATGTTAGGATCATCAAGTTGATAGAGCAGTCCTGCAAAGAGAAAAGTAAGAGATCTTACTTTGGTCAATCAGAGGGGCAGTGAGATAGACTCCTAGGCAGAAGTTGCCATGGAAACACTGGGGCTGGAAGTTTGAGGAAGCTTCCCGGAAAGATCTCCAGTGAGAAAGAAAAGTTCCCAAAACAGGCAGAGGGCATGGCTGCCTGAGTCTATTGCCAGTCTTGGTTAGAGACACATAGGCAACAGAGAGAAAGGAGTGAGAAAGTAGGCAGTATAGAAGAATGTCCATTTTCTACGGTGTTTTGGAGTCAGTGTGCTGATTATAGGAACTTCTCTAGGTTTTAGGCCAGAGCCAAATCATCCCCATTGGGTTTTGGCAGGGTCTCTTGAAGGAAAGAGAGGGGCTCAAGGTAATGGAGAATCGTGTCCTTGTGTATGTATGCTCTCTGGATGGGCTTTTTTATTCCATCTTACCCAAGAATGGGGTATCTAACCTAGGGGAAATCTTGTACTGTGGTGTCAGAGACACTCACAAAAAATCTAGGGGAATTTTGACCAGAGGAGAGAGAGAAAAGGAGAGGTAAAAATTTCAGCTTCTTGCCCAGTGGGTGCCAGCAGGCCAAGAATTCCTCCCTCAGTCTTTGGACTCAGGTTGAAGTGTAACCTCAACCAGAGGACCTCAGTTACTGAGGGGGAGTTATCTATCCAAAGAGAAGCCTTAGGAGTAGGAAAGGAGAAAGAAAAGTATGTCTCTCACCTTTATGGGCCTTGGGACTCTGGGCTGGGAAAATGAGGTCTTTGGGGTGCGAGCAAGAGTCACCTCTGTCATCATCTGGCAAGTATCCCAGATTTCCCAACCAGGCTTCTATGAAACTGGAAAGACATCATAAAATGGGAGAGAGTAAAGAAGTTACTCAGAAAAGAAAGCAAAGAGGCAGAAATAATATACCAGCTGGCAAAATAGAGGTGCAGCAGGTAGAAAAACTCACCATCTTTGCTTCAATTCTCAGGGTGTCCCTTCATGGTCACCAGAATATGTCAGTGGTTTAGAGATAATGTACCCCAACACTAACACTTGCCCTGAGGAGTTCCCTTTCTCAAGACTTCCATTCAGAGAAGATGCCAGGTCCTTGGCTCTGTTCTAAAAAGAAATTTAAAAATGAATCAGTAAGAGTGAAGTAGTTTGAATTTTATTAGATTAGAGAAGGGAATAGTACGCACTTCTGCGTGAGCATGGGTGGAGAGGGTGCGGGGGGGGGGGAAGAAAGAGGCCTCCAAGTGTCTTCACAACAGGTATATGTATGATTTTGAGCTTTTGAAGTTACATTGCTCAATAAGTGTCTGGTATAGATTTACAGGTTGGAAAAGGAGCATTGTAAAAATGCCTAGGTTGAGATGGTTGGGGAAATTTCTACTATAGCTAGTCTTAAGGAAATTACCTAGGTCTGTTAACTTTAATTCTAGTCCATCAATAGTAGAATGGATAAAAAAATTATGGTAAATATACACAATGGAACATTACTCAGCAATAAAAAAGAATGAAATAATGTCATTTGCAGCAAAATGGGTGGAACTGGAGAATATCATCTGAAGTGAATGAATACAGGTTCAAAAAGAGAAAAACCTTATGTTCTCACTTATATGTGGGAGATGAATCTTACTTAAAGGAAGAAAAAACCTATACATACACAGATAAATAAAAATGCACAATTAAACTTGTTGAAGAAGGGAAAATATTAAGAATAAAAAGAAGGAGGGAGGGGACTAGTAAAGGGAAGCAAAGGTGGAATGTGGGAAGGGGAGTAGAATCAATGCAAAGGGATAAACAGGGTGAGGAGAATCTCAATGTAAACAAAGCAACTTCATGAGCACAAGGGAAAAATGGGGAAATATAACCCATAAATGCATACAATTTTTACTACATATTAGTCAAAAGTTTCCATAAACTTTCTAAGTTGATGAAAGTGTAACCAAAAGTGATGTAATCGTTGCATGATGGACAAAGCAAATGCTATATTACTCTGTACTCCACCAACATTTATCAATAGAGGGAGAAAAAGAAAACCCTTTAATTCCAGTCTGAAATCTAGTTTGATGAGATTCTTAGGGAACCACTAGTTTCTGTACAGGCAGTTCTCAAAACAACTTCTCTTCCTTTGGTTGTGCTGGAATTTTTGGCTGATAAGGCCCAAATCAGATCCTAGGATGAGAGAAGCCCTTTCCTTCCCTTGTCCCCCACATCTTCTTTTTCTATCCTGCCTTATTATCAGGACACCAATCCTATCTGATGGGAGAAGGATGTGGCAATCCACTCTTGAAGCAATCTCAAAACAATCAGCCATTGAAAACCCTATGAGGGTCGATAGGAGTCAGACAGACCCTAGGACATCTAACAACAACAAATCCTATCTGAAGTCACCAAATGACTTCACTTGACTTTAATTGCTTCCTCAAAGAGCCTATGTCCAAACAGGGTCACACTGAGAATTAGGGCTTCAACATAATATTAGCATATGAATTGGCAGGGTAGGGGGGATACTATTCCATCCATACCAATAAATTAGCTTTTTTAGCTCTGACAGCTATAAAACCAAATATCAAAATAAACTGGACTAGAATGAGGCTTTCAACTCTCTGTCACAAAATGTTAAGTAAATATTTTATAAATAAAGTAACAATATATATGCTCACTGAATTTATTATTATTATATATTATCTTTATCTTGCCAATGAGATAAAGGATGTTTGACCATTATTAAGTGAAGAGGCATTATAAAATGTTGATTACTTTATCTTTAACTCATCTTATTTCATACTTTGTATGTTTTACAAGCCTGCAGCCTTAGCCCTGTGGCATCCAATCCTTTTAGATCTCAAAAGCTAAGCAGGGTTGGGCCTGGTTAGTACTTGGATGGGGGACCGCCTGGGAATACCAGCTACTGTAGGCTTGGGAGACTGACCCAGCAACCCACTCCAAAAAATCAATCTGCCATTGAAAACCCTATGAATAGCAGAGAAGCACTGACAATAGTGTTTCCCCTGTTGTATGTAGGGTTGCTATGAGTCAGATACCGACTCAATGGCACCTAACAACAATAACATGTTCTACAATGTATATATTAGCCTATTGCTATTGGTGGGAGTGTGAAACTCTAACATTTAAAAATCACTGCTGCAGAAAATCAAATCTCGCGGCCAAAAGGATACCTTGAGAATTGAGTACAATTTTTTTTATAGTTAATGAATTACATATATTGTGGCATTTTGACTAAGCATTGAGAATACTTGTGACAAGATGCTTTCATCAACATGTTTGGGAAATGAAGTATTTATCAACTATGTATTTATTGATGTAACTGCGTAATTTAAATATGCAATGCATGATTTAAATATATGCTTATTCTGCTCTGTCTACAGATACTAGACCCACACAATCTCCTCTAAGTTAATTTTGGAAAATTCTGTAAATTGGTAGTATAAATTTTTATGTTATATTAATAAAACTATGATTATAATAACCCATCTATTCATAATGAGTGTAACAGGTCAATTCATTTGATCTTTCTCTCTCTCTTTTTAGACAGACTCTTATTATGTAGCCCATGCTGGCCTTGAACTTGTGATCCTTCTGCTTGAGCCTCCTGAGTGCTGGAATTACAGATACTCACCACCATGCCCACCTACCGCGCCTATTCATTCGGGTAAATAAAAGTAAAAAGTTTAAAGGTCATAATACTTGGAACATGTCAATTCCTTTTGCATGTAGTTTACTTTCACTGTACTTCAGGTAACAATATCCAGTTTCCTTCTAAAATACCATTTCTCTTCCACTCTTCAACCTGAGGTAAAGACTCAAACCAAACCAAACAGTGCATTTCATTCTCTTAGCTAGAGTGATTAGTGCAGAGTAGGGATTTGACTGACGTTAGCTCAATAGGGCTAATGAAATCCAGTTCAGAGACTTTTGTCTACCCATCAAGGAGCTGAGCCTCTTTGCTACTGGTCTGGGTACCGGATGATTTGAATCTGAAGCTGCAGGAGGCCTCCTCCTGGCCAAACCATAAGAGGCAGAACTAAGCAATGGAGTCCAGGAATATCATCAGAGCCTGAACTTGAGCTGGACGTGAACTAACACCAGACTTTTTAGGTTTGTTTTTTGCTTATCTATTCTCAAGCCTCTTAGTTTCATGGTGGGTTTTTTTTTTCCCCACAATTAAAAAAAAAAAAAAACCCACCCACTTGATCATCAGGCTATAAATATCACTACTGTTGTTGTTAGGTGCTGTCAACTTGGTGTCTAACTCATAGGGGACCTGACATCTGAAATACTATTATTAGAGCTTCTCTGCTATTCATAGGGTTTTCAATGGAGGATTGTTTTTTGGGAGTGGGTTGCTGGGTCCTTCTCCCAAGCCTATAGCACCTGATATTCCCAGGTGGTCTTCCATCCAAGTACTAACCAGGCCTGACTCTGCTCCGAGATCCAACGGGATCAGACACCACAGTGGTACAGCTGCAGGCGAATATTACTATAGAATGTTTAAAACAATAAGATAGTATAAACACATGCACTAATCCTTTAAGCCTAATATTTGTAAGGCTTCTGAAATACCAGATCTGGAAATGGGAAGTGATTTTCTCAAACATTTGCAAAAGAGAAAATGTTCTGTACATAGCACCATGCTTTTTCTCCCACTGCCCAGCTGCAGACATTGGAATGTGTGTTATTCAGGACACCTTAATGTGCACCACTGAACCAGCTCATGCGCACATAAACCAAGAGGGACCTTACTCGCTGGTGAGGAGAATGAGGTGGTTCCTGAAATGTGCTAGGAACTAAGTCAAGTCTCAAGGACTCGAATGAATAAAAAATGCACCCCCTCCTGAAATGTACTCATTTCCTAGAACATGTAAATGTTACTTCATATGGAAGAAGAGTGAATATTATACGTCAAATGTAGGATTAAGTGAAGGATCGTGAGCAGAGCAGTTTACCCTGGATTATCCAGGTGGGTCCCAAGGGTAATCCTATGTATTCTTAGAAAAGAGAAGCAGAGGGAGAGGACATGCAGACAGAAAAGGAGAAGAGATGCCCAGGGAGAAGGTGACATGAACACAGAGACCGAGAATGGAGTGAGGCAGCCACAAGCCAAAGAACTCTGGGGAATGTGGGCAGACAGGAATCGCTGGAACCGGCAAGGAAGGAATTTTCCCCAGAGCCCCCAGTGGGAGCACCATCAGTGGACACCTTGATTTTAGGCTTCTGGCCTCCAGCACTGTGCGAAGAATGAGTTTCTGTGGGTTTAAGTCATCAAGGACGTGGCAGCCCTGGGAAGCCCACGCTGGACTTAATGCTGTGAGTCTGGCTTTGTGTTTCTCACTGCAGAGAAGCTCTTTGCCTCATTCTCTGGCAGCTACATTTCCCTCTCTTTTCTCCATTTTAGTCTGTCTTCTTCCAATACCTTCTTTCTCTCTCCTCTTCTGCTCCTACCCTTGGGAGAAGCAGCAGGATGCTAATGCACTAGCCTTGGGCTTTGTAGAAAGCCAGTGTATGCTTTTTCCCTGCTGAAAAGGAAATGCCTTTGCTTGCCTAGTTTTCATGGAACACTCTATTATCAGCATTATTACTGATATTTATCATAATTCCTCACTGAGATTCTCTCAGGGTTGGGGCCACTCCCCAGGAAGAAGTCAGGCACTTTTGAGCAATGACAGAGCTTCTCTCAGACCCTGTATGTATTATCTTTAATTCACCACTGAAACCTAAAAATGGACGAGAATAGATGCAATTGCACAGAGGAACTGACCTGTACACAGAGGTCAGACAGTAGAAGAATTTGGCTCATTAAAAAATGTGTGAATGTGATATAAAATGCTCATTTCACTTGTTTTTCATGGTATATAGAAGCACTGCCACCAAGCTGCTGAACAACCAATGCAGAGTAAGCCTTTCAGGTGGCAGCTTCCTCCAGCTGCCTGCCCCCCTCTCCTTTTTGTCTTTATTTCATTTTTAGTCATTCACGGCTACTTCTAAAAAAAAGCTGACTCTTTCAAGTTCCTGACTTAAACAGCTGTAATGAATGTATAGCTGTAGTGAATGTATGGCAGTGGTGAAGTAATATTTCTGCAGGGGAAAGACTTACAGTTTCTTTTTTAATGTGAAGAAACATGCTTCTCTGATGTGAATGAAAATCTATGGATCTGACTGGGTGTATGTTGAGGCTCCCCAAGACCACCCCCGGACTCAATGGTTTGCTGGGAAGATTCCCTGGGCCCAACAGACAGGCATGCTCCTGACTATGACTTATTACCATGAAAAGACACCAAGCAAAATCAGCAAAGGAAAAAGGCCCATGGGGCGAAGAATATACGAAATCAGGCACACGCTTCTAAGCGTCTTCTCCCATTGGAGTCACACAGGATGTGCTTCATTGTTCCAGCAACAAATTGGCACAACACGCATGATGGATGTGTTGTCTAACTGGCCAGCTCACTAGAGACTCAGTGCTCGAGGATTTTAATGGGAACTGATCACTTGGTCACCTCCTGCCTACCACACGTCAGAATCCCAGACTCCTTGAAGGAAAGCAAGTGTCAGCATAAACAAGGTATTTGTGCAAACAGTTCTGGGCATGATCAGTATGCTCATGAATCCAGCTAGGGACCCACCTTGCAGATAGGCTTTCTCAGCATAGTAGTCTCAGGGCCTGCTAGGTCAACTCTTTTCTGCCCACAGTAACAATGAAACTTTTCAATTTTTTCACCTACATAATTTACCTATGGCTTAGCATTTTTTCTTCCTGAAGGAAACTCTGAAGTTAGAAAACAGAACTTGGAAACAGACCATGAAGCCTGGAGTGCCCCCAGCTTTCTTCTGAATGGTACTCATATAGCTTGTGCTTATCTTGCTATCCTGGCCATAAATGATGGACAAAGGATTTCTCCTGAGTCAAAAGCTAATAGGCTGCATAAGATCACGACTAAGAGACCCAGCTTCTGACTGATAAGGGGGGTGCCATAGTAGGATGGTGATAAATGGGCTCAATCTACTATTTTTGAAAGGATAAATACTACATGGAAAAAGGTCACTAGGAGCCCAGACTAAATGAGAACAATGTTAAGTTATTGTTCCAGGACCCTGTGAAAACCCTTGCCATCTTCAATCTTGAAAGGCCTCCTGATTCACGTTCTCAAGTTTCCTTGTAACAAACACATTTCCTTCACTAATGTGCATCTGTTTCAAGTAGCCTAAAAGAGCCTTTTAACGTAGGGGCAAATAGTCCCTTCACAATGAGGCTTGGCAACTGAGATGAGGAGGGTTCTACAAGAGGGTATCCTACTTGAAGAGTATAATTGAGATTCCTACAGGAAATGGTACTTTACACTGCACAAAGGTAGTTTTGGAACACATTCTATCCTATATAAAGTAGAAACATAAACAGGCTTTTTGAAAGCTTTGAAAATGATCTGTCTGGTTGAATCACGAAGAGTGACAATAGGTTGGAGCTATTTCCTCTCCTTTGAAGAAGTGACGCCCTCCTAAAACGTAGCTCTGGCATCCTTGTGACCTAAAGCCCCAGACAGGATGAACTCAGGATGGTCTGTAGCCAGGGTTCCTCTCTATGAGGCTGCTGCCAGGGGCTGAGAAATTGAGAGGACTCTGTAGATTGGAGCCTCAGAAGCCCCAACAAGACTGGATCAGTGAGCTGAAGCCCATTGAAGACTCCCTGGGAGGCAATATTCAACTCTTGCCTCTGTGTCCAACTCTGAGGCAGGAGTACAGCATATTTGTCATTGTATGGATTAAGTGTATCTCAAGGGCCAACCTTTTGTGACTCTGTAAAAGTGAGAGTAATTAAAAGAGTATTGGACAGACTCTGCTTAGTCAAGGATATTGCTGCAAAAGGACCCTCAGGACAAGCAGTTGATGAGTAGGAACATACTTCCTGCCAGCGGACTTGGGACCCACAGAGACTCTCACTGCTGTGCTGTTCGCTGAGACCAGAGTATGATTAGAAAGGAGGGTTTCATTGCAACACTATCACTTTGTTTGTTGCCTTCCTTTATCTGGCATATGACCTTTTAATTGAACTTGGAGTACCTTGAGGCTATTCTGAAATAATGCTAAATGACACAAGAATACTTACTCTGTGATGATTAATGCCTAGTGAGCTTCCTGCAATAACAGTGATAAGGGTTATTTGAGACTATCTGATTAAATGTATTGGGGCCATTTCCATCCTTTGTTATTTCAAATGGGCTCAAGTTTCCTTTCCTTGTTATACAGGCAAGGCAAAATGAAGCTTCCTTAAGAATTTGGAGCATGGTTATGCTTTTGAATACAGAGTCTTGGTTAAGATGACAGTTTTTTGATTATTAGGACTGCAACTTGCTAGCTGCTTTTGCCAGTGACCTAAGCTCTTTGCTCCTTAGTTTCTTCTGTAAAATGTGAATAATAACAATATCACAAAGAGTTTTTGTGAGGATGGAATTGGACAATGTAAAATTCTAAGCATAGTACCCAGTACAGAGTGCTCATTTACTATTAGCTATTTAATTATTTTACTTATTCATAGGTATTGAATCTTCCATATGATTATTTTATTCCTGGACTTTCCGAGATTAGAATTCTACCACTGGAAATGATCAACAGTAGAAAATTTTGTGTATACATTTAGTAGTGATACAAATGGCCATTTGTAAAATGTTGTAAGCTTTTGGCATTTATGGATTTCAGTTTTTTGGTTTCAGCTACTCATAGACAATGTCAAGGGTCCATGACATGGTATAAAATATATTACATCAATCTAAACGGGATAAAACATGGTCAAGGTGCAGTAGATTACATGCCCAGCTATGGCCTTCTCTGAGAACTGTCTCCTACTCAGGCAGATGAACTCCAGAGCTGGGATTGTGCCTCCTGAGCTCTTTGCCACAGTTGATTGGACCAGGACATGGACACCTAACCTGGAGAAAGCCAATTTAGTATTTGGGTCAATCCAATTTTCTCTCCTGTATTGTTCTTTTTTCAGGAGATATAGGAAGAAAAAGTTGGGTTCAATGGTTTCAAATGGTTTAGGAAAAAATAAGTCTATATGTAAGTGTGTGTAAGTGTGTGTGTGTGTGTGTGTGTGTGTGTGTGTGTGATGCACATGGGAAAAGACAGGAAAGAGAGAGTAAGGGAGACAGAGAGAGAAAGCCAATGTTACAGAGTACTAACAAGTTGTTCATTGCACTGTTTTTAAACATTTTTGGTTTAAAATTTTTAAAGTTAGAAAAAGGTTTTAATGGAAAATAAAATGCCTTTTAAAAAAATTTAAAAGATATTCTTCAGCTAGACACTTGCTTTAAAGTATTGAAAAGTAAAGATGTCACATTGAAGACAAAGGTGTGCCTGACTCATGCCAGGGTATTTTCAGTTGCATAATATGGTTGTGAAAGCTGGACATTGAACAAGGGAGAGAGGAGAAGAATTGATGCTTTTGAATTATGGTGCTGGAGATGACTATTGAATATACCATGGGTTGCCAAAATAACCAATAGATCTGTCCTAGAAGAAGTGCAACCAGAGTGCTTCTTGGAAACAAGGATGGCTAGACTGTGTCTTATGTATTTTGGACATGTAGTCAGGAGGGACCAACCCTTGGAGAAGGACATCATGTTGGGAGAGTGGCAGGTCAACGCGAAAAAGGAAAACCCTCCATTAGATGGATTGACACAGTGTCTGCAACAATGGGCTTAAACATAAATAAGATCGTGTGCCTGGCACATAATTGGGGAGTGTTTTGTTCTGCACATAGAGGTTGTTTTGAGTTGGACCTGACTTGACAGCACCTAATAACAACAAAACAGCACAATATTATTTTTATTAGTTATTTTTTAGTTAGCATACAAATTAATGGGTTTCATTATGACATTTGCATACATGCATATCATTGTACAGTGCTTATATTCACCTCACCATCACCTTCTCGTGTCCCCTCCTCCCCACAATATTATAACACTGTGCCATCCAGAAAACATTAAATACTATTTGGGTTTCTTTGTTAAAGGTGGGGAAGAATGCTATTTTTAAGATAAAGTTTTAGCTTTATGTGATGAGATTCAAATGTCTTGGTGGTTATGGGGATAAGCAAGGGGTATTCAAAATGCTGATTATCCAGAAGTATTTCCCAAAGATTATGGCTGAAATTAGACTGTCAACATTTTGTGTCTTCTGAATTGTTTTCAGCTTCTACTCTTCTTTTTTAGTTTTCCACACCAAGGACCCCAGGTTTCTCATATGTACTCCTCATAGTGACTTTTTTTAAAAAAGTATATTTTGTTATTTTCTGTATTTTCCAAAGTATCTAAATTGAATAATGAGTATGTATTACTTTTAAAACCAAGAAATTATTTTTTTGTAAAATCTACCAGGAGATATACCAAGGTAAGAGTGTTGCCCAGTAAATTTTGTCAGTTGGTTATTGCCAACCTTATGGAAGGAGTTTAAGTTATAGAAGTAGATACCTGGGTGGCAGAATGGCTGAAATGTGAGGAAATGAAGACGTGAATGAGAGTGTGCAGAGGGAGCTGAGTCTGGGGAAGCCTTTTCTGGGCTTGGGGAAGACATGGGAGTACTTATACATGGAGAGGAAACAGCTCCTAGAAAGAATGAGATTGAAAATATAGACAGAGAACAGGGCCAGGAAAGAGGCAGGAGACATCGGATTTGAGGTCCACACAGGGAAGGTTTCACCAGGAATAAGAGGACTGGAAACTCTTCCTCAGGACAGGCAGGAAGGAGGAAAGGTAGGACCCTGAAGGTGGGAGTAGAGGAAGAAAGAGAGAAGTTGAGGAGTTGTCTGCTAGACTATTTTCTTAGGGAAGAATGATTTCATCTGCTGATGTAGAGGGAGCCTGCTGTAGAAAGGCCTTAGGGAGAATGTGTGGACCTGGAGAGTGAGGGAGGGCATTAAATAGAGACCAGTGAAATCATGGTCAGGGCTGAGGACCTGGCCCAGGCTGAGAGAAAAT
Organism: Pedetes capensis; assembly: GCA_007922755.1. Taxonomy (NCBI): domain Eukaryota; kingdom Metazoa; phylum Chordata; class Mammalia; order Rodentia; family Pedetidae; genus Pedetes; species Pedetes capensis. The sequence continues at coordinate 26,192 of VMDO01001227.1, read as the reverse complement.
GGGCATGTAGACATAACTGTGGGTTACTAAAAGTTTCTGAGAAGATTAATGTGAAGAAAATGGTATTTTAGTACATTTTAAAGAGCACATGGTATAAGTAAGCTTAGTCAAATTCTGTGGTTGTAACCAAATGCAGGGGGTTCACATCTTAGTGACTACAAAGCCCCAAACAAGCGTGGCCAAGGAATTAAAATGTGGAGAAAGATTTATTACCTGCAGCAGGTAAGAAGAACACAGGAGTTATTTCTAAAGCAATGCCCTCCCCAAATCATGGGGATTTTATTGGGGAGACTACATATATTCAAATAGGAAAGCACTTCCAGGGCAGGCACCCCCCTGAGCATGCTCAGTTAAGGAGTAGTACCTTCCTGAGCATGATCAGTTTAAGGTCATAGTTCAAGAAGAAAACATGGTAGACGTATTTTAGGACATGCTTACCTCAAGGTTGTGGAGCAAATGTTCAAAAAGTTAAAATGGCAGATAGAACACTTTTAGGAATACTCAACTTGCCTCATAAAGATGGCAGACAGGGATGCCCCGGGCATGCTTGGTTTCCTCCTATAAGTTTTTGTTGTTGTTTTTAGGTGCTGTCGAGTCAGTATCTGACTCATAGCGACCCTCATAGGGTTTTCAATGGCTGACTGTTTCGGGATTGCCTTGGGAGTGGATTGCCAGGCCCTTCTCCCATTTTTGCGGTGCTGGGAATTGAACTCGGGACCTCAGAGACTGCAGCACAGCGCTCTACCAACTGAACTAAATCCCAGCCCTCCTATTAGTTTTAGTTGAAACAAAACACTTTGAAGGTGCATTAATGTAGGAGTTTCCTCCTAAAGGTGCCTGCCTTGCTTAGCAGCTAACAGGGCCACTGGTAATGGAACTGAAGAAGCCATGCCCAACCGGGTCCTCTCAAAGGAAGACCAACCAGGCCTTTATAGAAAGGGAGATGTCAGCAAATCACATTTCTCCTTGACTCTCTGAGACACTCTGACTGTAGGGAATGTGAAGGGGAGAGCAGAAGGCTGAAGGAGGTACTTGCATTCTGTTCCTGTCAACGTCATCCAGGAAAGCTTTTGGCAATGACAACCAGTTCTGGTTTCTATTTTTAACTCATTTCTGAGATACCCTCACACCCTCTTGGAGACAGGAAGCCCCCTAGGCTGGGCCCTGCTCAGCAGGGCCTGTCCTCTGGGTTCCTGGATCTTGATAACCCCATCTTCTTCCCTTTGCTCCCCTTCCCCTAGGGATTGTAGCTGCTTCCTGCAGTTGTGTGTCACTGCAGTCTTCAGCCTTTCCTGGACAGTTCTCAATACCTGTTGAATTAGTTTCTTAAGTTCTGCCTGAAAATTTAACTGGGGTAAGCTTCTTTTTTTGTGATTAAACTCTTATCATAGGGTCACTTATTAGTTTCCTAGGGCTGCCATAACAGCGTGCCACAACACAGATGGCTTAAATAACAGAATGTTATTGTCTCATAGCTCTGGAGGCCAGAAGATTGTAATGAAAGTGCCCGCAGGGTGGGTTCCTTTTGAGGGCAGTGAAGCAGGGATGAATTCCAGGCCTCTCCTCTTAGCTTGTAGATGGCCATTTTCTCCCTCTGTTTCTTTACACGATCTTCCCTTTATGTCTGGCTGTCTCTGAATTTCCCCTTTTCATAAGGATACCAGCTATATTAACACTCACCGTAAATATCTTGCTTCAACTTGATTAGCTCTATAAAGAGCCTGTCTCTACATAAGGTCACTTTCTAGGGCACAGAGATTTAAGACTTTAACTTATAATTATTGGTGTTGGGGCGCTGACAGTGGTGGAACACAATTCAGCCCATGACAGTCACCTTCAGCATGATGAACAGAAATTAGAGAAAACTGTGTTTAAATTTTAGTCAACCTGTTTCCAGGTCTCCTTTTATTACCAGAGATTTGCAGGGAGTACAGGGAGGCAGGTTCGGAGCACAGGTCTGAGAATCTGGCAGCAAACCCCTGGTCCTTGTATGTGATGAATAAATGAATTTATACCTGACATGGAAGTTATAGTAGAGAGTATAGATAAAGTTTATTAAGAGATACTACACCATTAAGAAATAATTACAAAGAAGACTGAGGCACTTCAAGAAGCTTAGTTAAACCTGCAAAGGAGCTCGAAATAAACTGGGTCTCCTGAGTAAATCTGTATACCGACATTTCTATTTCCCAGGGAAAGGTAAAGTCAGAGAGAACAGTTAAGCGGCTTCTAGGGAAAAAAATTACCTTAGATAGACTGAGAAGATGGCAGGCCCCAGAGAAGGCAAAGGTGTGCATGTGGTTGCTAGAGAAAGAAAAGAAGAGCAAAGGGCAAGAAGTGGAGAGGAAAGAAAAGAAGGAAAAAGAGAGAGCAGGCACGTGTTTCTCTTAGTTATTTTCAAACTAAGGCTTGCCCAGTATGACATCTGCCCTGGGCACTAAGCCCTGGGCACCTAGTGTGATGTGGGCCTAGGGTCTTTGTTTTGCAAATGGTTCAATGACTTGGATAGGATGTGGGACCCATTTAAAAATGTCCTTCCAAAGCCGGGCATGGTGGCACAGGCCTGTAATCTTAGCACTTGGGAGGCTGAGGCAGGAGGATTAGCATGAGTTCAAGGCCAGTATGGTCTACATAGTGAGTTCCAGGCCAGCTTGAGCTACACAGCAAGACCCTGTCTCAACAAACAAACAAACAAATAAAAATGTCTTTCCAGTGTCCTCAGAGATGCATGTGGCTTCATTCATTATGGCTGAACTGGAGATGGCATTTTGGACCATTCCTCCCTTTGAGGACCCTAAAATCTTTTAGGGAAGAGGCCTATGGTTCATTCTAGCTACTTCTGTCAGAGAAGGAGTGTAAAGGGGTTTAGGATTCCCACTCTTGCTAACTTTCAGGCTCAGGAGGATGATTAAGGAACTTTGGTATATCAGACTGGATTGTTGTAGCACCATTTCAAGAGGAATTGGCTGTACAGGAAAATCAAGAAAGCAATTTTTAGAACACTTTTCTAGAAAGAGGTTTACAGTCTGACACACACTGGATTTGGTTTTATAAGATAACAGAGCAGAACAGACATTAGCAGCAATATCAGAGATACACATGCAGAGTATTCAATTTTAATAATGGCAAAAGTACTCCCTTTGAGTAGCTGTGAGAATATCTAATGTCAAATGATTTTGTAGGATAGCTGTGCCCATTATCTTGACTTTTGGATCTAAGGGTGAAATCTCTTGGGCTATAAAAAGCATACTGATGATTATATACTGACAGAATAGCAAAGTACAAAAGAATAATCCCAAGAAGGGGTTTAGGAGTCCATAGATTAAAGAAAACAATACCAGGTTTTAGCCATTAACGTATATGATCACCTTGTTGTTAGGTGCTGTTGAGTTGGGTCCAACCCACAGCGACCCTCATAGGGCTTTCAATGGCTGATTGTTTCAGGATTGCTTTAGGGGTGGATTGCCATGTCCTTCTCCCATTTTTGTGGTGCTGGGGATGGGACCTGGGCCCTCACAGAGTGTGGAGCAGGGCTCTACCAACTGAGCTAAACCCCAGCTTCCCTATGATCACTTTAGCAGTGCCTAAAAGAAAACCAAGAAACAATTTGAAATATAGAGCAAGGTTATACTATTCATGGGTTTATACATGAGACTTATCCTTGTATATAAAGAAGTTGAGAAGTCCCTTTTTGTTGTTAGAAGAGAATGCAGGACTTTGAACAGTTCACAGGTGTAGGCAATTTTGTTTTCATCAGGGTGTTTTTGGGTCTGTAGAGCCTCAGAAGTAACAGGTGTTACTAAGCAATTGGCATAACAAGGGGACCTGGTAGGGGCTCCTTCGTCCAGGAAGAAGCTGATCCAATGGAGACTCATTTTTAAGTATGTAGCAACGTACAGTCTGTAGGCTATGTGTGTAGCTCACATACTTTGTTATTAGGAGACAGAAGAACTCCATTACCAAGTTTTAATAAAGCTTTTGTTTGGCACTTAGGTCTGTTAGTCTATTTTCCTGTATAATAAGAGAACTGTCTTTCTGGCTCTATAAAATAATCTCACTGTTATCTGTGGGGTAGCCAGACAGCTTTTAAAAGAATCGTTTGGTTTTGGGAATTATCCCAGGAAAAGGAGAGAGCAGGCATATGCTTCTCCTAGTTTTATCCAAACAAGGGCATGCCCAATGTGACATCAGCCCTGGGTGCCCAGCCCTGAGTACCTAGTGTGAGGTGGGCCTAGGGTCTTTATTTTGTAAATGGCTCAAAGGCTTGGATAGGGTGTGGGACCCTTTTGAAAATGTCCTTCCAATGTCCTCAGAGACTTATGTGGCTTCTTCATCATGGTGAAAAGGCAGGAGTCATTTTTAATCCCCTTTACCTCCATTTTGCTTGCTAATAGCTAAACTAATCTATCATTTGGGCAACTAGCCCTCTCTTTTAAATCCTCAATTTTTTGCTTCTATAACATGGACATAATAATTCCTACTTCAGAGATTGCCTGCAGCCATAGCACTGTGGTGTCCAATCCTGTCAGATCTTGAAAGCTAAGCAGGATAGGCCCTGGTTAGTACTTGGATGGAAGACTGCCTGGGAATACCAGCTGCTGTAGGCTTGGGAGAAGGACTCGGCAATCCACTCCAAAAAATCAATCCACCATTGAAAACCCTATGAGTAGCAGAGAAGCACTGACAATAGTGTTTCGCCTGTTGTACACAGGGTCATATGAGTCGGACACCAATTCAATGGCACCTAATCACAACTTCGAAGATTAGATACTATAAAGAAATAATGATTCTTCTTTCTCTTTTGTTTTATCTTGTAGAAGATAGAATCAGATTTTCCTCCTTCTTCCCTGGTTCATTATATATTTTTTTATTTGATTTAGACAAAAAATGGAGTTTGTTTGCTCACAACTCACTCTGAGACTTAGCTAACAAGGGCTGTACCGATGATCTCTGGAAACCCACACCTCCACTCCCAGCTCTCTGCAAACGTTCACCCTTCCTCAAGTGGTATCACCTGGCTTCTTCCACGCTTGCCTTTGCTCTGTAACTCATTTTCTCCTCCCTTTGGCATGATTTGGGTGTGCCTCTGTTATAGATACCACTTTCCCAAGCAAATCTTGGCCAAAGTTTTCACTGCTAACCACACCCCTGCCTCTAGGGGGAGAGTGCTTTTTCCATGAGCTACTTTGTTTAAAAAGCCTTGTTCCTGGAAGCTGACAAGCTGTGAGTTGCTTAGAATATAATGGTTTACCTATGAGCAGCACTACTAAATATAGTAATGCAATATGCAGTATTTGGGAACAGAAGAGCATTGTTTAAGATTTTGAATAGTTTCCACCATGCAGGGATATAGTGAATGGCCTCTGCAAAGCCTGTATTTATATTTTAAAAAGAAATGGGGCTTTTTGAGCAAGAAGGGGACTTTCTGCAGCAGTGCTTCTCAAACACTAATGTGAATTTGGAATCAACAGAGGATCTTGTTAAATGCAGATTCTGGCTCCAGAGTTCTCCCCAGGGCCTGAGATTTGTTCTTCAGGTCTAAAAGTCCTCCTATGATGCTGGCATGTCTGTGAATTAGCCACACTTTGAATAGCAAAGCTTCAAAGATCATAGGGCAGAGGTTTTCTATCCTAGCTGCCCATAGAACCATCTGGAGAGCTTTGAATAGACAGCAACTGCCTGGCTCCCAACACCCAGAAGTTCTGATTTAATTGATTTGCTGTAGAAAGCAGGTATTCTTTTTAAACAAGTACCCCGGGTGATTCTAAGGTGCAACCTTGGTTAGGAATCATTGTTTTGGCCCATTTTAAACTTCACTATCTATGTGCGCCTGCAGCTGTACCACAGTGGTATCCAATCCTGTCAGATCTCAGAAGCTAAACTGGGTCAGGCCAGGTTAGTACTTGGATGGGAGACTACCTGGGAACACCAGGTGCTGTAGGCTTGGGAGAAGGACCCGGCAATCCACTTCGAAGAAATAATCAGCCATTGAAAACTCTGAATATCAGAGAAGCACAACAATAGTGTTTTCTCTGTTGTACACAGGGTGGCTATGAGTTCAACACCAACTCAACAGCACCTAACAATAACAACATCTATGTGAGTTACCTGAGGATCTTGTTAAAATGCATCCTTTGATTCACTAGCTCTGAGATAGAGCCTAGGATTCTGCATTTCTAAAATGCTTCTAGATCATAGTAAGGCTGCTGATAAAAGGCTACACTTTGAGTGGGAATGGTCTAATTCAGTGTTTCTCAACCTAGGCACTGGTGACATTTTGAGGCAGATGATTCTTTGTTGTAGGTCTGTCCTGTGCATTGTAAGATGTTTAGTAGCATCCCTGGCCATACCCACTAGATGCCAGTAGTGCTCCCTACCACTACAATTTGGGACAACTAAATATATCTCTGAACACTGTCAAATATCCCACAGTGGCAGTGGTGCTGACATGGTCATGGTGCAAAGTCACTGTCACCACCACCATCCTCTGCTGTGTTGGGCTAATCCAGCCGTCTCATTTTATTGGAAACCAAAGTCTAAAAGGCCCATTGTTACAAAGCTCCCATATTCTAGGGTCTCAGAACCTCTAGATATTTGAAAGTAGACAGATTACAAAGCTTATAGCTATCTTTTTTAAAGAACTTTTTTATTAGTAATGTTTAATTCACACCTTAGTGAGTCTCATTATGACATCTCCATGCATGCAGTCCATTGTGCATTGCTCATGTTCACTTCTTCGTCACCCTCTCACGACCCTCCTCCTCCATCCTCGCCCTTCCCACCAAGGGTCTCCTTTCTACTTGCATGTCTTTTTGTGCATATATCCGATAGGTATCTTAAATAGAGTTGGTAGCTAGAATAATAGCCCCCAAATGTCCATCTCTTAATTCCCAAACCTGTTCTATTAATCTGCTTTATGTAACTATAATAAAATACCCAAAGCAATTAACTTACCAAGAAAAAATGTTCATTTTGACTCACAGTTCTGGAGGTTCTGGTTCAAGATTGGGTGGCCCCATTCTTTGGGGTTCTGGTAAGAATGTCACAACAGGGTGGGAGCATGTGGCAGAGAAAAGCAGAGAGACTGACTGATTGGGACCCTAAATCCCCTTCAAGGGCACACTTCCAATGTCCTAAAGACCTCCTGGAAGGCTCTACCTCCTCAAGGTCCACAGAACCTCCCAATAATGCTACCCTGGTGGCCAAACCCTTAACACACGGCCCTGTGGGGGACACTATGCATATTTAAATTGTGGCACCTGTGAAAATGTTACAGTACACAACAAAAGAGGCTTTGCAGGTATGACTAAGTTAAAGAATTTGAAATGAGATTATTCCATATTTTACCAGTGGATCTAATGTAATGTAATCAAAGGGTTCTTATAAGAGGAGGGCAGTAATGTCAGAATTAGAGTAGGACAATAAAAGCAGAAGCTGGAAAGGAAGAAAGAGGTTCAAAAATACTGTAGTGTTGGCTTTGAAATGGTAGAAGGGGCCATAAATCAGCGATGCAGGCAGCTTCTAGAAGCTGGCAAAGGCCAGGGAATGCATTCTCCCTGGAGCCCTCAGGAGGCACTCAACTCTGCCTATTCACTCTTCTAGCCCAGAGAAACCCATTTCAGATCTTTGCCCTTTAGAACATAAGAGAATGAGTTTGTTGTTTTAAGCCATTAAGTCTGTAGTAAATTACTATAAACAAACACACAGGAGAACATAAGCAAATTAATACTCCTTTGCTGTGGAGGAAGCAGAAATGAGATTGCCTTGGGGTAAGATGGAGTGGATGGGAAGGTGATTAAGGAGCATGAACAGAGAAGCACAATAGTGTTTTTGGAAGGAAGAACCGATAATGTTTCAAGTTAGGACTGATGAATGGACAATTCACTGAAGGTCAAGGCAGGACTGATGGGCACAGATGGACAGGGCAAGAACCTGAAAGACCAGAGGAGAGGGCCTTGGGTGCATGTATGGGGAGCATCAGCTCACTGTTTGTGCACTGGGGCCCAGCACACTTGGACAGGGCTTTGTGGTCCTTAAGCTTTGTCGCATATTAGAATCCCTTGGGAAGTTTTTGAATATTCTGCTGCTCAGGCTGCACCCATAACAACTAACTCAGAATCTCTGGGGACATCAGTAATTTGTGAAACTCTATCAGAGTCCAATATGAAGCCACCTTTAAGAACCAGTGCTTTAGAAGATGATCAGGTCGAGGGATAGACCAATAACTGCATTGAACACTGACTTACTTGTTTCTGGAAAAACAGCCCTTTGGTATTTTGAGGTGGCTACTTTCCTGGGGGGGGCTGGGATTTAACTTAGTTGGTAGAGCACCGCTCTGCAGTATCTGAGGTCCTGAGTTTGATTCTAAACACCGCAAAAATGGGAGAAGGATGTGGCAATCCACTCCCTAGGCAGTCCCGAAACAGCCATTGAAAACCCTGTGAGGGTCGCTATGAGTCGGACACGATTTGATGGCACCTAACAACAACAACAACACTTTCTTAGGGGGAATGATGCAGCTGGGAAAACTGACACCACTTAATTGCCCACAGCTGTTAGGTGATGGCATAAGAAAGAGGATTCAACCAGGTTACATGCGGAGGGTCCAACTGTAATGGTTGTTGTTGTTAGGTGCCATCAAGTTGGTATCCGACTCATAGCGACCCTCATAGGGTTTTCAATGGCTGACTGTTTCGGGATTGCCTTGGGAGTGGATTGCCAGGCCCTTCTCCCATTTTTGCTGTGCTGGGAATTGAACTCAGGACCTCAGAGACTGCAGCGCAGTGCTCTACCAACTGAGCTAAATCCCAGCCCAACTGTAATGGAGCACCCTCAAAATTAGGATAAAAGAAAAAAAATCTTTTTTTCATTTCCAACTCCCTGCAGGAAATATCATGCTGAGAGTAGAGACAGCCCCTGCCAGAAGCCCTGGTACCTGGCACCAGGAGAAGGACCTACCTCCCAGCTCTGGTAACTGGGGTCCGTGTTCCCTGGCTTTTGTTCATCCTTTTTATAAGTTGTAATACTGCTGTGGAGACAGGGAGACAAACTGAGAATGGCTCTGTCCTCAGTTTTGGCCAAAACTGTAAATAAATCCATTTTTTCATTTTATATATTTCACATCATTTTTCTCTTAATGTGAGTAAGTTGTCAGATCCAGCACCAGGCCTTATAGATGGGCACTCAGTTAATACAACCACAAAGCAGTGGCGATCTCAGCAACAAGATGGCAATGGGGAAGAAGACAGCGAGGGATATTGGAGACCATGCTGAGAGTGAGGCTGTTTGTCTAAATCCTGGCACCTAGAGAAATTTACAGGGTTTATTCTTGCACTGGACTGAAGTCAATATTATAGGAAAAGGGAAAAGTCTTCAAGAAGCCAAGGACCACTACAGTCTTCATCTGATTAATTTTCACTGGTATTTCAGTGCTTCCTCCAGGAAGCTTTCCCTAACCCCCATCCCTTAGTTACTTTCCCTTTTGTAGCCTTTATAAATAACCTGAGTTTACTCACTGGATTCTAGTAGTGCTCCTCAAGTTGTGAGAACCAAAGCATCTCAAGACTGTCATATGATCCTGAGGATAATGTCACTCTCAATTGAGAGACACTGGTCCAGAGTGACCATAATACATGGAATGGCAGCACAAGAACATGAGCAGTTCAGACACTCTGGGCTCTTAGCCTCATCTCTCTTCCATTTTCTTTCTCCATCCAAGACACTCACTTGGGTGTTGGAAATAGCAATGAGGCTTCTGCAGAAGCAGTGATTTTGTCCATACTGTTCAGTAAAAAATATCAGATGCTCAGTCCTATAAAACTGGGACTCTTTCCTTGGCCTTTTTCATGAGATAAGAATGCTTCCTTCCTGAATGGGGGTCTCTCTCTGAGGGGCTCCAGACCTCCTATAGACTCTTGGGGCCCGGGAGAGTTGTGGAGACCCTTCAGAGAGGGTAGGTCTGTTTGGGGCTGGGGTGGTTCTGAGGAAGTAGCTGGCATGGGTTCTATACAAGAGATTACTTCTAAGATGCCATACATCAACTCTTTTCTTTTTTCTTGGAAAATATGAACTGAGCTAACCACACAACAATAGCTCCAGTTGGGTGAATGAGGGATGTTTCTCAAGATGGACTTAATCATTGGCATGATGTCCATAAGTCTGAAGTCTCAAGATGAATTCTTCTTGCTTTGCAAACCATAGGAGCATGAGAAATAAAGCCAGAAAGGGAGCTTGAGGGAGTAAATATACTGTTTGTCATCCCATGTCAACCCTGGAGAGATGTTGTGAGATTCTCCTTTCAGGGACCAAGTTAGGATGCAGGAAGGGCTGGTTTCTCTCCCCATATCCCTTCTTGTATCTCCCAGAATATCATTATGCTTAAAAAAAATCTTATTTAGGTTATTGTGGGCCAAAAAAGCTAGTTCATCTAAGAAAACATCGCTTCTGTGTTTAGAGTATTAAGCATCCTGTTTTCCACTATGTTTTGTGATGAAATAGTAATTATAACATGAAAGGAATCACAATTTGAAAGTAGGAAACATGGAAGGGGCCAGTGGGATCCCTTAGAAGAAAAGTGTGATGAAAGCGTGTTAGTGGGGCACTTGACCCTCTCATCATTCAACATTTATGGGGTTTCTACTATGTTCCAGGCTCTGTGCTAAGCACAGATATAGAAAGAAAAGATGTGATTTGAAACTACTGGTTGGTGGGTGAGTTGGTGGAAGTAAGGGGGTGATGTGGGTATACCTAAGAGGCACCCTAAGTGAGAAGATGTCAGGGAAAACATCCCAAAGCAGATGTCTTGTAAGTAGATAGAAGCTATCCACGTGAAGGACATGGATGGATGGGAGTAGGAATCTAGGCAAAGGGTAATTTGGAGGCTTAGAGGGGAGAGGGAAGCCATGAACTGGAAGCAATTTAGTCTGGCTGGAGTAGCAAGGGCCTTGTGGTGTATGTTTGGAGGAATCCATGCAAGGCATGTGGCTGTTCTGTTTCATTAGGAGCAGGAGCCAATTTAATGCCAGATCTAGAGGTGTAAATGTCCCCACCATTGAAGCCTGGCTTAGATTTATCCCCAGGGTCCCTGGGCTTCCTACTGACTCCAAACCCAGGGATCAGATTCATTAAGAAGCCAGCGGGCCTAAAGTGGGGTTTTCATTGTGGCAAGCAGTGGAGTTGAATTTCTTGAACTTTGCATGGGCATAGATAGGTTTGGGATTTAGCTCAGGTGGTAGAGCACCTCGCTGCAGTCTCTGAGGTCCTGAGTTCAATTCCCAGCACAGCAAAAATGGGAGAAAGGCCTGGCAATCCACTCCTAAGGCAATCCCAAAACAGTCAGCCATTGAAAACCTTATGAGGGTCACTATGAGTCGGATACTGACTGGACAGCACCTAACAACCAACAACAAGATAGGTTTAGTCACACTGTGGTTTGAAGGCTGGTCTGAACTGATCTCAAGAAAGGTGTTTTGAAGGAGTGGACATATAAAGGGGACAATATAGCTCATTTTTATTAAAAACAAACAAACAAACAACAACAACAACAACAACAACAAACCAAAGAATGTTTCTTCCTACCTGTCTTGATTAGAATATAAAAATGTTCCCAAAGGTCACATGTTTTAACAGTGGACCTCTGGCTGGTGGGATTGTTTGTGGAGGTCATGGAACTTCGGGAAGTGGGATTCTTGCTTTGCATAAGGAGCTCCCTGGGGGCAGACTTTGGAGGTCTTTATTTGAGCTCACAGCTCCAGTTGCTCTCCTGCCCTGCGATAACATAGGGCCATCTGCCATGGGTCCAGCTGCCGCTGCCATGCCTGCCACTACCACCATTATGTACTAATTCTCTAACTGTGAGCTGCCAAAAACCTTTCCTCCATGAGCTTGTCTGGGTTGGTTTTTCTGCTACAGTGGCAACAGTCAGCTAATACACTAACAATATAGCAAGGAATGCAACATTGACAAATGATTGATTCTAATTAGAGATAGGCAGTGACAAAGCTGGAGCTTCTGTCAGTGTGAGGGTATACGTGGGCAATGCCGGCCTAAAGATACAGTCAGGAGGGACCCTCTCGATAACAGCTGTCAAGAGCTCTTTGCCAGTTTTACTAGGCCTGTGATTTCAACAGGCCCCCTCAGAGATCCCAGGTCGGTGCCCCAAGCATCAGACCCTGCCACCTTCTCTGTAGTTTACTGGCTCCCTCATGGCTACCATGGTCTGCTTTCTACTCAAGATCCCTCCTGTCACCATGACACAAGGCTTGTAAGAGAATTCCAGCGATTCCAGAGGGAGATTGCAGAGAGCACTACACCAATTCTTCATTTAACAGTGCTGTTGGTAGACCCATTGTCGGCTATGTGGGCTGAGCATCACAGAAGGCCTGAGGCCAGGAAGAAGATGGGCCACCGCAGAAAGGAACAGAGAAGAGAGACAGTGAAAGAGGATTTCCAGGCTGCCTGGATGTTTTTGTTCTTGAGGTCCAGCTGCCTCCCTCCCCATAGCCTCTATGAAACTCCCCGGGCCATAATGGCAGCTAAAATCAATTTCTGATGGACACCATGAGTCAGAATTCAGGCATGTAAAGTCATCTGTAAAAGTGTTGCTCTCAAGATAAAACTATGACTATTAGTGTGTTAGTCTTCAGTGGCTGCTGTCACAAATTACCACAAACTGGGTGGCTGAAACAACAGAAATTTATTCTCTGAGATCAGATGAGATCAAGTGTGTTCTGGGTGGTATGGCCTTAGATGGAAATTTACTGTAATGGTTCTGCAGCCCAGAATTCCAAACTCAGTATCACAGGGTGTGATGCTCACTGCAGGCCATGCTCCTTCCTGACGCTCTAGGGGAGAATCCACCTCTCACCTCTGCCCGTCTCTGGTGGCTGCTGGTATTCCTTTATGGCCACATTAATCTAATCTATGCCTCATGTTGCCTTCACATCTTCTGTAGTGTATCAAATCTCCCTGTCTCTTATAAAGATACTAGTGACTACATTTAGGGTCACATGGCTAATCCAGGATAATCTCATCCATCTCAAGATCTTTAATGTAATCATTTCTGTAAAAATCCCTTTTTGCATGCCAGGCTTGGTGGTACATCCCTATAATCCCAGCACACAGGAGGCTAAGGCAGGAGGATCATAAGTTTGAGGCCAGCTTGGGATACATGAGTTCAAGACAAGCCTGGGGTAAGTACAGAGATCTTGTCACAAAATAAAAAGTGTTAAAAAGGAGCTAGGGTATAGCTCAGTGATAGAACACTTGCCCAGCATGCGTGAAGACCTGGGTTCAACTTCCTAATACTGAAAAAAAGAAAGACCTCTTTTTGCCAAATAAGGCAACATTTACAGGTCCCAAAGATTAGGATATGAATATATTTTGGGAGCTCATTATTCATCTTATCACAATTGGGATATTTAAAAAACAAATTTCTAGTTTAAAAAGTAGGTTTACTGTCAATGGGAGGCTAAAGAAAGGCAGAGCTAATAAATGTCATTGTTGTCAGGTTCCATCGAGTTGTGTTCGACTCCTAGCACTCTTCATAGGGTTTTCAATGGCTGATTATTTTGGGATTGCCTTGGGTGTGGATTGCCATGTCCTTCTCCCATTTTTGTGATGCTGGGAATCGAACAGAGACTGCAGAATGGTGCTTTACCAGCTGAGCTAAATCCCAACAGAACCAATAAATATTTTGAATAAAAGAAATCCAAATCCAAAAAACACAAGGATATGAACTCTCAAGGCTAGTAAACCTCCTTGGAGGAAATGGAGGCGTCATGTTATTTTGGTTCACCATCTACAACCATTCAGTGAGCATCTGATAATTTGGACACTTGTGTATATTAACCTCCAGTGATAGAAGATGCTGAATTATAGATCAAAGTATCTAGTTCATTGGATGATTGTATTTCTCACTATAAATTTAGATATCAGAATTCTGGCTGTTTGTTGATTAGTTTCTATGAAATTTGGTTGCACAAATCAAGATGTAAGATGAAGACTGTCTCTCTTCCAAGTTCAGAAATATACTTGCCAACTCACAAGTAAGGAATTCATCCTGGAAGCAGGCAGCCAACCTGAGTTTTAATCTCCAAATTTCCAAGCAAGGACTCTAATGGGCCAATTTGGGTTAACTTCTTGACCTGGAACAATCAACTGTGGCTGGGGAATGAATCTCCTTGAATGTGCTGCTTTTATTTTATATTCTTTTGGAAGGGATGTGTCAGTTTCTTTAAAAGTTGGAGAATATGGAAAATAAATGAAATTATGGCCCACTATAGTCTGTATGGTAATTTAATTCTCACAGGCATTCTGCTTCAAAGTGTCACCTAAGCGTCTACTAAATCTTCATGATTGTATATTTGTATATTTTCACGATCTGTGGTAAAACTAATGTATTTTTCTTGCTTCTACCAAATTAATCTTTGGAAAGTACCTTTGATTTATAATCTATGATGACTGTTACTCATACATCATCTCTGTTTTTAGTCATATGTATGTATTTCCTGTATTTTTTATTTTTATTTTTAAAATTATTTTTATTGTTATTTTATGTAATTTATTTTTGAGAAAGGGTTTTGCTCAGTTGTGCAGGCTGCCTCTGGTCTCTACCTTGCAATCACCCTACCTCAGCCTCCCAAATTGCTGGGATTACATGTGTGTGCCATGGCACCAGGATAGTCTTAATATTTTTCCTTAAAGTAACTCCTTCTATAATTAAATATATTAACTTGAAAAAAACTCTCTACACCATGAAGAAAAAACTGATACAGTTTTCCTTAAGTAGAAGATAACCATTGTTGTTAGGTGCCATCCAGTCGGTGTCCAACTCATAGTGACCCTCATAGGGTTTTCAATGGCTGAGTGCTTTGGGATTGCCTTGGGAGTAGATTGCCAGGTCCTTCTCCCATTTATGCGGTGCTGGGAATTGAACTCAGGGCCTCAGAGACTGCAGCGCAGCGCTCTATCCGCTGAGCTAAATCCCAACCAGAAGATAACCATAGAAGTCAGTATAGTAGAATGTTAGATTGTGGTTTCCAATTACAGTTTTGACTGAGGCTCTAGTACAATTTGTCTATTACCAGCATGAGTTTGGGGCAGAGTCCTCACAAGCAAGTTCACAGAGGGAATTGTGAAGAAATGGTTCCATGATTTTGGGACTTGTTAGCTAATTCAATTTAAAATAAGTCAGAGTGTGGAGAAAGAGTTGGGTTTGAGAAAGATCTCTTGGAGGGGTCTGGTGCTATGCCAGAGACCCAAGGGAGTGGGTATGGCCTTCTCCTCAAACCGAGTGTGAGATGCTTCTGTGGATCCCCATGGGAAGTTTGGAAGGTGTCCTCTGCATTTAGGGGCCATAGAACAATGACTCCAGACCTGCCTAAAATATAGTAGAAGCAGCTGGATTAGGATTGGCCTGCATTTCTGATTCTGATTGGCTGGATTTCTGAGAGGCCTGGAAGAACTCTAGAAGACGCCAAAAGGGAATGCTGTGTCTTAGGGGCTCTGAAAGAAGCCATTAGCGACCACACAGTCTAGAAATGCTAGAGCTAAGAGTCTGCACGAGGGAATCTTCATGAATGTGCCAAGGAAGAAGTCAGGCTAGACCAGCTGCTTGGCCCTGAGGCTTCTCAGGCACTAGCTTGCAAGTACTGTTCTGTTGCCTTTACCTCTCATCCTTCAGACCCCCACCCCCTTTTCCAGCCTGAGAAAGAAGTGAAAGAGGTTACAGGTAAAAGGAGCAAGTGAACAGAGCAGAAGCCAATTACACTCCCTCTGGGGAGACAGGCAGATAGCAAGCTGAGATCTTGCCTAGGGAAGAGGGAGGAAACTGAAGGGTTGACTAGTATTTAGGACTTGACACTCAACAAACGGAATCTGAGTTTTCACACAAAGGACTGTATGACTGTCTTTTACTATGAGAGAGAGAGAGAAAAGACACAGCTTGGTAGGATATTATCCAGTTGTGGGTGGGGGCCAAAGTTTTCCTCATTGGATAAAGTTTAAGTTTAAAGTGGACATAGGAAAAAAAAATTAGGTTGGATTTTGATTGTTCATAGTCATGCTTCTTCAGTTATACTTTTATAAAAGTTAAAATTAAAGAAACTTTGAAAATCAAGTAATAAATATAATTTATTTTTTAAATGCATACACAAAAATAGCTGCATGATTGCAACGTGTAAAGAACTCCTTGGTCCAAGTTCAAGATTGGGTATTGGGGTGACTGGAGTGGCCACTAAATCTAAAATGATTCATTGATTCAGAGTGAGCTGCACCCTACTTTGTGGTGTGACACAGAGGGGCACTTTGATAGGCCACCCACATTTGGATGTAGTCTTAACACTAGATCAATAGCCTATCTAGATTTCCATGAAATAGATAATGAGAGTGGTCATTGTAACTATTCCTACTTCTAAAATGTGTTGGTGAATTGTTTAGTATATGAAGGTCTGAAGTATTCATGGCAGAGTCTAATTTATGTGATCAGTGTAACCTTGTTTTTACCTACTGTGCCCAAAGTATTTTTTCATAATAAACTTTAAAATAAGAACCATAAAGTAAAAAAGAAAAAGTTCTGTAACATGCCTCCTGAGTCCTCTTGCATACTACACTCTCCACAATTCCCAGGCCCTATCTTACCCACCAGACACTGTCTCTCACTGCAACCAGCTCCACCAATCAGGGCAGGGTAATGTCTCTTTACTGTTCTCCACTCCTGTCATGTTTGGGCTGCAGATCCTATCTGCAACAGAATGAAACACTACCCTACTCTGTGCCATGCACATAATCTTTTTTATGTTTAAGCCCACTGTTGCAGACATTGTGCCAATCCATCTAGTTGAGGGTCTTCCTTTTTTTGTTAACCCATTGCTCTCCAAAACATGGTGTTCTTTTCCAGGGATTGGTTCCTCATGACAATGTGTCCAAAATATGTAAGATGCAGTCTAGCCATCCTTGCTTCCAAGGAGCACTCTGATTGCACTTCTTCTAGGACAGATCTATTGGCTCTTTTGACAGTCCAAGGTATAATCAATATTTGTCTCCAAAACCATAATTCAATTCTTCTCCTGTCTCTCTTATTCATTGTCCAGGTTTCACAAGCAAAATATGTGACTGGAAATTTCATGGCATGAGTCAGTTGCATCCTCCTCTGCACTGTGACGTCTTTGTTTTCAACACTTTAAAGAGATCTTTTGCAACAGCTTTTTGCAATGCAATGGGTCTTTTGATTTCTTGCCTGCTGTTTCCACGGGTGTTGCTTCTTGTTGTGGTTGTTAGGTGCCGTCAAGTTGGTGTCTGACTCATAGCAACCCTACATACAACAGGTGAAACACTACTGTCAATGCTTCTCTGCTATTCATAGGGTTTTGAATAGCATATTGATTTTTGGGAGTGGGTTGCCAGGCCGTTCTCCTAAGCCTACAGTGTTCCCAGGCAGTCTCCTGTCCAAGTACTAACCAGGCCTGACTCTACTTAACTTCCAAGGTCTGATGGGATTAGACACCAGAGTACTCTGGCTGCAAGCTAGTGCTGATTGTAGAACCAAATAAATCTTAGAGAACCTCAGTCTTTTCTCCATTTATCATGAAGTTGTAAGCATTTTTGTTTTGTTGATGTCGAGGCACAATCCATTATGAAGTTTGTGTTCTTTGATTTTCATCCATAAGTGTTTCAAATCCTCTTCACTGTCAGCAAGCAAAGTTATGTCATCTGCATTATGCAAATTGTTAATGAGCCTTCCTCCAATCCTGATGCCATTTTCTTCTTCATAAAGTCTAGCTTCTTAGATTATTTGCTCAGAATAGAAACTGAAGTTATGGTGAAGGATAGAGCCCTGATCACACTTTTCCTGACTTTAAATCAAGTAGTATTTCCTTATTCTGTTCAAATGACTGTCTCTTCGTCCATATACAGATTCCTTGTGAGTATAATTAAGTGTTCTAATATTCCCATTCTTTGTAATGTTATATATAATTTGTTGTGATTCACATAGTCAAATGCCTTTGAATAGTTGATAAAACATAGATAAACATCTTTCTAATATTGTCTGCTTTAGGCCACTATTCATCTGACATCAGCAATGATGTCCCTGGTTTCATGCCCTCTTCTGAATCCAACTTGATATTCCAGCAGTTCACTGTCAATATACTGCTACAGTCACTTTTATTTGTTGCCTCCTAAAAGTAGAGTTGGACTAGGATTTAGCTCAGTTGGTAAAGTGCCGCTCTGTAGTCTCTGATGTCCTGAGTTCAGTTCCCAGCACCACAAAAATGGGAGAAGGATGTGGCAACCCACTGCCAAGGCAATCCCGAAACAATCAGCGATTGAAAACCCTATAAGGGTCACTATGAGTTGGACACGACTCGACGGCACCTAACAACAACAACAACAAAAGTAGAGTCAACCTTAATGATGGGAATGAAGTAAAGCTCTTGGGACCTCCATTTGCTGATGTGGCATGACTCAAAATGAGAAGAAATGACTGTAAACATCATTAATAATTGGAGCATGGAATGCATGTAGTATGAATCTAAGAAAATTAGAAATAATCAAAAGTGAAATGGAATTTATAAATATTGGCATTCTAGTCATCAGTGAGTTAAAATGGAATGGTATTGGCCATTTTGAATCAGATAGTCATATGGTCTACTATGCTGGGACTGACAAAGAGAAATGGGGTTGCATTCATCATCAAAAAAGATAATTACTGATGATTGGAATGAAAATTTGGAAACAAAGAAGAACATTCAGTAGTTGGTAAATATGGTGTTGGTGACAGAAATGATGCTGGAGATCATAATCACATGATAGAATTTTGTCAGACTGACAGCTTTTTCATTGCAAATACATTTTTCACCAATATAAATGGCGAGTACACACATGGACCACGAGGCAGGCATTTGAACAGAATAAGGAAACACTGCTTTGTTTAAGGGGCTGGGATTTAGCTCAGCTGGTAGTGTGCTGCGTTGCAGTCTCTGAGGACCCGAGTTCAATTCCCAGCACCGCAAAAATGGGAGAAGGGCCTGGCAATCTACTCCCAAGGCAATCCCAAAACAGTCAGGCATTGAAAACTCTATGATGGTCACTATGAGTTGGATACTGACTTGACAGCACCTAACAGCAGCAACAGCTTTGTTTAAAGTCAAAATAGGTGTGCATTAGGGCTGTATCCTTTCACCCTACCTCTTCAATCTCTGTGCTGAGCAAATAATCTGAGAAGCTGGGCTTTATGAAGAATGTGGCATCAGGATTGGAGGTAGGCTCGTTAACAAATTGCATTATGCAGATGATACAACTTTGTTTGCTGAAAGTGAAGAGGATTTGAAACACTTACTGATGAAAGTCAAAGAACACAGACTTCAGTATGGATTGTGCCTCAAAATCTACTAAATAAAAATCTTTACAAGTGGATCAGTAAGATGTTTCATGAAAAATAAAGAAAAAATTGAGGTTCTCCAAGATTTTGATGTAGTTGGTTCTACAATCAACACCCATGAAAACAGCAGGCAAGAAATCAAAAGACCCATTGCATTGCAAAAAGCTGTTGCAAAAGACCTCTTTAAAGTGTTGAAAAGCAAAGATGTCATAGAGCAGATGAAGATGCAACTGACTCATGCCCTGAAATTTCCAGTCACAGATTTTGCTTGTGAAAGCTGGACAGTGAATAAGGGAGACAAGAGAAGAAATAATGTTTTTGAATTATGATTTTGGTGACAAATACTGATTATACCATGGACTGTCAAGAAAACCAACAGAATCATCCTAGAAGAAATGCAACCAGAGTGCTCCTTGGAAGCAGGGATGGCTAGACTGTGTCTTACATATTTTGGATATATTGTCATAAGGAACCAATCCCTGGAGAAGGACATCATCTTCAGGAAGAGTAGCAGGTCAACAAAAGAAAGGAAAATGGATTGACTCAGTAGCTCCTCAACAAGATGGTTTGACACAGTACCTGCAACAATGGACTTAAACATAAAGAAATCATGTGCATGGCACAGTGTAGGGTAGTGTTTCACTCTATTGTACATAGATAGGGTAACAGTAAGTTGAACCTGACTTGACAGCACCTGACATCAACATACACATGGAAGTCACCACATGGAACACACCAGAACAAAACTGACTACATGTATTGAAAGAGATGATGGAAAAACTCAACATAAGAAGTCAGAACAAGACCTGGAGCTGATTATGGATCACACCATCAACTGCTCATAGGCACATTCAAACTGAAACTGAAGAAAATTAGAAGAAGTATACAAGAACCAAGGTATGATCTTGAGTATATCCCATCTGAGTTCAAAGACCATCTCAAGAGCAGATTTGATGCATTAGGCACAAAACATTGAATACCAGAGGAAACCAAAAGGTTATTAAAAAGAGAGGAAAATAAGAAAAAACATGATTACTTCACAAAAGAGACTCTGATACTTGTCCATGAACGTTGAGCAGCTAAAGTAAAAAGAAGACATGACGAAGTTACAGAACTAAACAGGGATTGCAAAGGGGAGCTCCAGAAGACAAAATGAAATAATGACATGTGCAAAGAGCCGGAAATAGAAAGCCAAAAGGGAAGAACACACTCTGTTTTTCTTAAGCTTGAAGAACTGAAGAAAAAATTCAAGCCTCAAGTAGCAACAGTGAAGGATTCTACAGGGAAAATATTGAACGCCACATTCAGGAAACATCAAGGGAAGATGAAAGGAATACACAGAGTCATTATACCAAAAAGGATTGGTGGATGATCAACCATTTCAAGAAGCTGCATATGAGCAGAAACCAATGGTACTGAAGAAGTGGAAGCTTCTTTGAAGGCACTGGTGAAACACAAGGCTCTAGGAATTGATGGAATACCAACAGAGTTGTTTCAACAAACTGGAGGTGCTAACTTGTTTATGCCAAGAGATTTGGAAGAGATCCATATTTGCATCTATTCCCAAGAAAGGGGATCCGAATGAATGTGGAAATTATCAAATGATATCAATATCACATGCAAGTAAAATTTTGCTAAAGTTCATTCAATAAATACATACAAAGATGCAAATAATTTTAGCTTTTTTCATATGTTTTGATCAACTTACATTAAACACAGAATTGAAATCTACATAGACTCTTAGAAATTATTAGCCTTGGTTGTTTTTTTTCTATATTTACAACTTGTACATTTTAAAATTGATTCTAAAGAACTATTAGTAATGTAAATGCTTAAACAAAAAAGAAGTCACATTATGCACAATGTATACTGTGTGGTAAATGGGGATTACAAAAAACTACTAATATTACTAGTATTAATACTAATTAGTAGTTGAGTAATATTCTTACTAGTAGCAGTTGTTGTTGCTAAGTGCCGTCGAGTCTGTGTCTGACTAATAACGACCCTATGTACAACAGACGAAACACTATTGTCAGTGCTTCTCTGCTATTCCTAGAGTTTTCCATGGCTGATTGTTTTTTGGAAGTGGCTTGCCTGGTCCTTCTCCCAAGCCTACAGCACCTGGTGTTCCCAGGTGGTCTTCCATCCAAGTACTAACCAGGCCCGAGCCTGCTTAGCTTCTGAGATATGACAGGACCAGACACCACAGTGGCACAACAGCAGGACTAGTAATAATAGTTGTAATAATATTAAAGACTGTTGTTAGTATTTATTAAAAATAAAATGCTTAAAGTGTATTATCTTATGAGAAGAAACAAAGGACAATTTCAGTTTCATAAATATTCAGAAGAGAAGATTATAGCAAGACAGTGATATCTCAGAGGCAAACAACAATTTGCTCTAAGATAGATAACTTTTCCATGTATTCTTTAAAGCAATGCTTTAAAAATGCCTGGATAGTTCCTAACTACTTAAAATGCAAATCCTATTCAACTTCAAAATTTTGCTATAGTTTCAGAATATATCAAGAGAAAGAAATAAAGAGGAAAAACTACACTGTTCACATTTTGAAAATATGATTCATCCAAACTAAGGAAATGAACCATAACTTCTTGTCTAGTAAAAAGATGGAAAACATTTCAAAGCTAACCAAATAGTTAGGGCCTGGTGTTCCATTATGTTTTGGCCAAGCACTCTGAACCAGTCTCTAGCATGAACTATAACTCGTTTCAAGGTCTTCATTGTGTTGTTGCTCCCTGGGTAGGTGGGTATGATCACTTCCCCTGATGCTCTGACAATGGCCAGCAACTCAGCACATTTGTCTTGGGACACTTGGCTCTTTATAGTTCCCTGGTTGTAGCTTAGGGATGGTTATGGTTTGGATCTAAATATCCCGTAAAGGTCATATATTTGAACATTGGGTCCCCAGATGGTGGTACTGTTTGTGCAGGCTATGGGAATATTGGGAGGTATGATTCTAGCTTTACAGAAGTGGCTTCCTGGGTTGGGCCTTTGGAGGTTTTTATCCAGAGCCCTGGTTCCAGTTGTTCTCTGCTTCGTGATCACCAATATGCAAGGTTGTGTGCCATAGGCCCCACCATTCCTGCCCTGCCATCTGCTGCCAATACCTTCCCTCCAGCAGCAGATTATGGACTGATCCTCTAATCATGATCAGTCAATAAATATTTCTTTTCATAAGTTTGCTTCTACCAGCTTCTCTGTCATAGCAATGTACCACCTGATACAGGGATAATGGCATCCATAGTTACTCAGCAGCTGGTGGCACTATGAGGACAATACCATGCAGGTAGAAAGGAGATGGTGGGGATTTGTGAAGTCAAATTTAGATAGAAGGATATTCCCTCACCTCCACCTCCAGTGGCAGATTCAAAAATAAATACAGACTGGTGTTGCAGATTGTGAACTGTGCATGTACTAGAAGCCCGAAGAGCACTTTAGGCCTTGGAGTTAGAAGCTGATAGTTAACCTGAACATGAATCCCTGAGCAGGATCAAGACTGATAAGTTCCCTATTCTGCACATAGGCAATAGATCAGGATGTTTGGACTTGTGGCTTCCTAATGCATGTATTCACATCTATCTGTCCTCCAGGACAGATGTAAAAAGACAGACAGACAGACAGACACACACACACACACACACACACAGTAACATATTTGGACCAAACTAATAGAAAAGTGAATGAAATGGCTTGAATATAAGAGTATACAGCTGAGTGTGGTTACATATGTTTGTCATCTTAATACTCAGAAGGCTGAGACAGGAGGATTGCAAGTTTGAGGCCAGCCTGGGCTACATAATGAGAGAGAGAGAGAGAGAGAGAGAGAGAGAGAGAGAGAGAGAGAGAGAGAGAATAGGAGAGAGAATATGAATAATTAATTAGGAAGGATGGTATGGGACAAAGCAAGTATTTGTTGATTAGCCACTTGTATGAATATTCTATAAATATTATGTTAATTCTTTTTCTTATTAATTATTTTTAGTTGACAAATGCAATTGTATACATTTATGGTATATAGCATTAGATTTTGAAATATGCATATATTGTGGAATGGCTACATCAAGCTAATCACCTCACATATTTATCTTTTATTTGTGGTAAGAACACTGAAAATCTACTTTATTAGTTTTCAAGTATACAATACATTATCTATAGTCATCACATGATACAATAGATCTCTTGAATCATTTAATTCTTTCTTTCTTTCTTTCTTTCTTTCTTTCTTTTTTTTTTTTTGTGCATGAAGTCTTCTCTGAGTCTTGGGGATCTGATCCGCCATCTGTGAAATGGCGACTCAGCTGCTGTCCTTTGTGTCGAATCATTTAATTCTTAAAGATTGATATTATTACTCCCTTTTCTACAAGTAAATAAGCTGAGGTTTGTTGTTGTTAAGTGCTGCCGAGTCATGTCCGATTCATAGCGACCCTCATAGGGTTTTCAATGGCTGATTGTTTTGGAATTGCCTTGGGAGTGGATTGCCACGTCCTTCTGTTTTTGTAGAGCTGGGAATTGAACCTGGGACCTGAGAGACTGCAGAGTGAGCGGCGCTCTACCAACTGAGCTAAATCCCAGCCCAAAATTTGATGATAATTGGTAAGTCAAGGGTTCTGAAAGTATGCCAAATTATACCAGACTGGAACATTGTTGTTATTGTTGTGTGCCATAGAGTTTTGTCAGACTCATAGGGACCCTCATAGGGTTTTCAATGGCTGATTGTTCTGGGATTGCCTTGGGAGTGGATTGCCATGTCTTTCTCCAATTTTTTCAGTGCTGGGAATTGAACCTGGGACCTCAGAGGTTGCAGAGCAGAGCTCTACTGTTAAATAAGTTGTTTAGTGTCATATTTATTAACTGGAAAAGCCCAAAATCAAACCCCAAGTTGCCAGATTTGAATATCTGCTTTGCTGTCTGATTCTACTGGAGGAAGGTAGAGCTTGGAAGAAATTGTCATCAGAAAATGTTGTTGTCAGGTGCTGTCCAGTCAGTCCGACTCTTAGTGACCATCATAGGGCTTTCAATGGCTGATTGTTTCAGGAGTGGATTGCCACGTCCTTCTCCCATCATCAGAGAATAAGATAATAGAAATGGTTGAGGTCTGTGAGGAAGCCACAGAGAACAGATGGGGCTGGATTTCACTGTCTCCCTTAGTCCCTCCTGTTCTCACACTTGTGATATGCACTGGTCTAGAATCTTCGGCCTCCTCCCTTCCCGAGAAGTACTTTTATTTCAAGGGAAGAGCCAGGCAGGGTTTTACTCAACTCTGGGATCTGAAGGGAGGTGGCCAGGTCTCTTCTTCCTGAGCGTACATGACTAAGAGAGAGACCCATCGCCAAGAACATCTCAGCGTGGAGAGGCCTCTGCAACATTTTTTCCACTCTGCATCAGACGAATAAAATTGATTAGCATTTAATTGGTTTCAGCTGTTTTTAACATATTGCATAGAAAACTTCAATGTACTTTGCTAAACTCAATATTCTTTATGGTTGACAGATTGAAAGCCAAAAACACACTTGAAGAGAGCACCAAGAATCAGTGCTTTGGATCACATGGAATTGTTTGCTATTGTCCACCCATTTGGAATGCTCTGGGAATGCTAAATACCTTATATTGGGTATTTAAAAAAATAAGAATCAAATCTATGCCTGGAAAGACCCTTGCCTGGAAATTAAGACATCTGTGTCGAGTTCTGGTTTTCTCTGCAGAGCCATGTGATTTGGGAAAAACCTTTTCACCTCTCTGGACTGCACTCGGGTTTCCAACTTAAGAAAATGAGGAGATTGTGCTCAGCAATCTCAAAAGTCCTTTTTTATCTCTCACATTCTGTAATTGATTTTCATTATTCTGATGATTCAGTGCAGTTCTGGAAAAATAAGAGTGCAGTCCGTTCTCATTAAGAAGCATGCAGAAGAGCAACAGCAGATTGTGTCTTGGAACCCAGAGGACAAATGAGGGGCTGGGAAAATCTGTTTCACTGTGAGTTCTTGGGCAAGGATACTTTAGTCCCTGCCCTTCATGTTTCCATCTATGAAAGGCAAATAAGGACCCCTTCTGTTAATACAAAAATTTTTGTTAAGAGTTTTGGTCAGTGGTGGGGTTGTAGCTCAGTTGTTGACCATGTGCTTAGAATTCATGAGGCCCAGGGTTCAATCCCCAGCACCAAAAGAAAAACAAAGAGGTTTGGTCAAAAAGCAGGATGTAAATAGTATGTATTGGACACAGAGAGCCACAGATGGGATAGCTTCTGAGCTATACTGCTTTCTTAATCCCCTTCCTGCTCTTCCTTGCATTCCCTTAAATTGTTTATACTCCAACTTTCTCTTAGCCTTTATTTCTCCTCCCTTGCTCTCTTGCTGAATCACCTCGATTGGGTCTTCTCTTCGCCAAAGCTTATGGTAGTTGCTAGAACAGTTCCACCCTCAGACCCAGGTGTTTCAAAAGCCTCAAGAAAGAGCCATCTGAAGTCCTGCTTGCTACCCACTTGGCTCTATGGATTCCCAACCCTTGGTGGTCCATTACCATTCAACTGAATGACTTGAAGACCTAACCTCAAGGTCTGGGGGAACTCCCAAGCCATCTCTAGCAGCACCAGGAAGTTCCTCACTTACCCCCAGGGCTATGAAGTTGAATATGGTCTTGTTTATGCTTGAGCAGAGAGAAATGTGAATCACCTCCTGCCTTCCCTATCCCCAAAGTTAAGAATACCTCTATACCTCCATGAATGAATTAGTGCTCAAGATATCTCAGACTGCTTGCAGATATCTCAGACTGCGAGCAGAGCTCATGCTTGTGGCAG
>VMDO01001226.1:0-221966 GCA_007922755.1 Pedetes capensis | reverse complement strand
AGAGAAGACTTGGATGGGAAACTTAGATAGGAAGGGGGGAGGGGGGAAACATAGAGGAGCGTAAGGGGTAACCTATATGAATAATGCTTATCAAATTGCATATATGAAAATTGTCACAACGAAAAGCATGTCAAAATGAATCACATTATGATGTACATTAAAAATTTCTAATAAAAAAAAATGCAACTAAAATGGGAAAAGAAATGAAAAATCAAAATGTGGTACTGAGATAAAATTCATTATATTAGTAAACTCTTAAGAAAAAAATACTATAATGAAAATATTACTTTATACAACTAGTATATGCTAATAAAATAAATACATAAAGAAGCAAATTAATAAAATAATAAGATTGCAGCAACAAAAAAGGCAGAATATTCTAATGCGAGGTTAAATAAGAACTATGGTTTCAGATACATAAGTACAGTAGCAAAATGTCAAATTAAAAAGATCCCTCTAAGCTGGGCACTGTGGCACATGCCTGTAATCCATAGTCAGGAAGATTACAAGTTTGATACCAGAGGCAGTCTGAGTAATTGAGACCCTGTCTCAAATAGTAAAAAAGTAGGCTACGAGTGGAGCTCAGTGGTACAGCACTTGCAAAGCATTCAAGCACGAGGCCCTGGGTTTAATCCCCAGTATTGCAAAAAAAAAAAGAAAAGAAAAGAAAAGAAAAGAGAAAAGAAAAGAAGAAAGAAAGAAAGAGAGAGAGAAAGAAAGAGAAAAAAATCCTCTGATATTTGGGGACTAATTAAAATTATAATCAGATTTTCTAATGTATATTTCATTTTGTGAACAAAAACATCCACCCGTGTCTCTGTCTTAATTGTAACACTTACATATCTGTAAAATGGGAAGAAGCAAAGTTTCTTTAACTGGGACCCAGAATTGACCAATAAAATTTTCTTTATGTAAAGCCTTGAGCTCTTTCAGCAATACATTCCATAGAAGATTTGACTGTAAAACCTTATAGAGATAATAATCCTCTTAAGCTAGTGGTGGAAATGAAAATGATTTACTCAGACAATCTGCCTGATTGCTATTGAGTCATTTATCTATGTAAGTTATTTGCATATCAGAAAATGTAGAGGACCCATGTGTTTATTTCCATTCTCATGAAGGCCTGCAGCTATATAACATATTTGATTTCTAGCTAACCTAATGTTTCTTGACGATTAGCTTGCCTCAGTACTCAGCCTCTTAAGAAATAAATCTGAACTAAGCTTTGGAAAGCAGGAAGCCTCAAGCCAAAATTTATTTCAGATAATTATTGTGCAGATAACATGGTACAAACTTAAAATGATTAAGCATTCTTTTTTGGTAAATGAAACTTTATCTTTCATTCTTTAAGTTATATTATCAAAATACAGATATTTCAAATTTAGAATTATAGCACAATTTGGTATGTCTTTAAAATATTTAATGAGATGTCTCTGTGTGAATGCCTAACGTTTCAGGATTTCTAAATACTGTAACTACAGTAATCAATTAAGCCTTACAAAATTAGAGTCATTTGCCTTTGGTTACACATAATCTAACATGGGGAAAAAATCACACGGTTAATTTACTTGAATAGTTCTATGTTCTGGGCATTCATAAATGAAAGGGATAGATTCATAAGTAATTTTTGTTTTAATTACATTTCTCATTATAAATATAATATAGTAATTGTAATAATTCCATTACAAATATATTTGGGAATTATAGGTTTCTTAACAAGCACCTATACTGTGTAGCAAATAGTTCTGAATAGTTATGAAACTGGGGGGTACCTAAATATTGTAAGCTAATTTTTACCTTATGATAATCACTTAATATGGTTAATAAGAAGCTTATTCACTAAAATTCTATAATGATTTACCAACTCTATTGATACATTTATAAGAACTTCATATTAGCCAGTAACTTCCCTATGAAATTTAAAAGATCAACGTTTGTCATGTTTATTATGTCATGCAGTTTATTAACTGCAAAGAATAAAGAAAAGAGAGTAGCCTTGAAAGAATGTTCATGAGTTGAATTTATTTAGACCACATGAAGAAAATCAAGTATAATCTAGATATTTCTAGGCTAAGAAGCCAATACCAAGATTGGCCCAGGCCCAGGCAGCCTTCTCCAAGTCTCAGTTATTATAAAGGCCCTAGAAAATATCAGTCACATCAAAGGCAGTCTGTCTTGCACATTAAACTCCTCCTGAAGCCTGGAAGTGAGCTCTAGCATGACCATTGTGAAAGAGATGTCAAAAATGCTTACTGTAACCTACAACCTTAGCAACAAGTTGAAAATATGAGGAAAGTCTAATAGAGATATAAGAGCAAAGAAATGGTCTCTTATTCACTCACATTCACGCTTATTTCCACAGAAATAAGACCTTATTTTACCTCTAGACAATTAGAAAGTATGCCCAACCTTGGGCAAATTGGGATTCAAGGGAGAAGCAAGGGAAACATGGTCAAGACCAGACTAGACCTTTAGACAGTCCCCATCCAGGATTTGTAGCATTTGTCCAGGCCAGGTAAGATGAATGAAGTGCCTAGGGCACCATATTAAAGGAAGCAAAACATAACCCTAATGGTGAGAGCTTCCTTAAATTCTGCACCGTAGGTGCCTCACTCGGGCTGGGATTTAGCTCAGTTGGTAGAGTGCTGTGCTGCAGTCTCTGAGGTCCCGAGTTCAATTCCCAGCACCACAAAAATGGGAGAAGGACCTGGCAATCCACTCCCAAGGCAATCCTGAAACAGTCAGCCATTGAAAACCCTATGAGGGTCGCCATGGGTAGGACACGACTTGATGGCACCTAACAACAACAACAAGGTGCCTCACTCACTTCCCTCTAGTCTGTCATTTGCTCTATAGCTTTTTCAAGGATTTTCTATCAAGTACCTCAAAATGTCAAAGCACTGTTAATGGCAAACAAATGAGTCTTTATCATAGAAAGGAGAGAATATAAAATGAGAGAATATACAGAAAAATGTACAACAGAAAGACCACCTCCCAACTATAGAAATTGTGCACCAAAAACATTTAAGGTTGTCTTCATCCAAACTAATTGTGCAACATCTCATTTGAGATTAGAGCATAATTATCATTGAAAATTTTGGATAACCACAGTTGAAATCCAGCCCTAAGATGTAGTAAAATTTTAATAAAATAGTTATTATTAAAAATGTGTGATGACTTTACCCTTATCTCTTTCCCTGTCTCTAATATGTAGAAAGAATCTCCAATATAATAATGGATTATACTTTCTATGAATGACTTTCAAAGCTGCTACACTATAACTAAATGATTCTAATTGCAGGAGTTTTTATAGTTGCCAATTTCTAATCAAATGACAATAGCTCCTCCAGACCGAGCTAAATAGATACTTGTATGTTGAAATCAGAACATAAAATCTTACAAAATGAGAGGCTTTCAAACAGAATAATGACTCCAAGGACACTTTCACATTCGAAGTACAAGAGAGAACACTGGGACAGTCAGGTTCTTGGCTTAATTGTAACACAGGTCACCATGTCTAAAAGTGAATGGATTAACCTTAGAAGCAGTAGTTATTGAATCTTTCTCTATTCATAGAGAACTTAACATTTTCAATTTAATACCTTTAATTTCCAAATCATTTGCAAGTAAAAATAAAACTATTTAGCTGTGGTGACATTCTAAGAGTTGTGAACTCAGAATTTTTAAATCTCTAAGTTTCTTGAAGCCTGCAGCTGTAGCCCTGTAGTAACCGAACCCATCATATCTTGAAAGCTAAGCAGGGTGGGACCTGGTTAGTACTTGGATGGGAGACTGCCTGGGAACACCAGGTGCTGTAGGCTTGGGAGACGGACCAAAAATCAATCCACCATTGCAAACCCTATGAACAGCAGAGAAGCACTGACAACAGTGTTTCACCTGTTGTAAGTAGGGTCGCTGTGAGTCAGATACGGACTCTACGGCACCCAACAACAACAAGGTTCTTGAAGTGGGAAATTGTGTACTTTTTATCAATTTATTTCGTTCATTATTCTTCCTGTATACTGCCGTGATGGAGTTTCCATGTTTATTTGTTAAATAATGAATGAATGATTGAGTGGATGAGTGAAAGAAAGACATTCTAGTGTACATCCTGCCTTTTAGAATCAAATTATCTATATGGGAAAAAATGACAATTTGCTTTATGGTCCTTGAGTCTGATTCATTATAAGAAATATCTTCATAGAAATAGGTTTGATATTGAAGCAAAGACTGAAGGATCATTGTAAATATTGAGAATTCTTGTGAGATATCTTGTCATTATAATAATTTGTAGTCCACGAAAAAACATGAAGACACTCTGATCTCTTTACTAAGTCCTTGTACTAAAATGAATAGAACAGAAATTTTTTTGCCTACTTTTCATTTAAATATATTCCATAAGTTTTTAAGCCTTAATCTTGTCTCATGACCACACAGTCCATTGAGTGAATCACGAATTGTTTCCACACTACAGATGACAAAATTTAGGCTCAGAGAATATGTGAATTACCAATGTCTGAGCACCAGGAAATGTGTAACAGAGGTTAGAATCTGGATCTTTTTAATTCTCCACTCAGTATTTTACGCTGCACTGTTACAACTGGCTGAATATAATAATGAGCACTGGGCATTTTCAGTACTAACAGAGAAAAATATTATGGTCTCTAAAACACTCATATTTCATGGTTGTTGATCATTTATACCCTTGATACCAACTTCCTTTAAAACACAGAACACCTTGAAATTTTTTCCTCTTCCCCATAAGTGAAATGTGATTGTGTGTAGTGGTAGGGCACATTCTATAAATATTAGCCACAAGCAAATATGCAAAGAAGCTCCACAGAAAAATACGAGTGCGTCACTGCTGTCGTCAAACCCACCCTTTCTCTCTGTTGCCAAGGGGAGAGGAAGAGTGACCCCAAAGACATTGAAAAAGCAATCTGGCTTACAGGACGATGCTTACAGATGTGACCACAGGGTGTCTTTCACAATCCATTTACTATCTATAACTAGCTATAGTGCTACTAACCTTCAGTGTCTATTCTCACTGTCCTTCACTGACCATTATGTAACTACATACTAATGATTTTTAACTATTTTTTAAAATATGATGCCCACCTAAAAAGAATAAATTTGGATATATCTTTCTCAGGGAGTTGAGTTTTTAAAGAGAAAGCAAGTAAAAAATGTAGGTAGAGAACTACTTCAAAATAAGTGAATAACACACATCCCTTTGGACTGCATATGTGATTTTAATTCACTGTGGTGAAGTTTAAGAGTTTCTATTTTTCATGCCTGGCATTCCTCCAAAACTCTGGCCAGTAATGATTGTGAGTAATGGCTTTTATACCTTAAAATGATGGCTTATTCCTCCTACAAATTTGTCATTCTTAGCTGTGTCCTATGGCAGACCCTGAAACAGATCTGCCACCACAAACTAGAACTGTTTTCACAGTAGTCTATCTGCATAATTGGATCATTTTGTCCTGGTTGTGGTTATGGTAGCTGTTGTGTAGACCACTTATTGGATCTCTGTTTCTAGAGTCTAATGGAGACACACCTATTTTTAAGGACGATTTAATGCTCTTTTCCTGAACTTGACCCCTCAGTTATAAATAGACTTGAGAAGGCAAAATTATCAGCTGCTATTTGTCTCAAATGGGAGAAGGATGTGGCAATCCATTTCCCAGGCAATCCCAAAATAATAAGCCATTGAAAACCCTATGAGGGTCACTATGAGTCAGACATGACTCAATGGCACCTAACAACAACAACAACAACAATTTGTCTCAATGTCTTAAATTTAAAATAAAAACAATAAATTGAGTTTTCTAAAAGAAAGGCTAAGAGGTAGATGAAAATGCTAAGGTAGTGTCTATATGATGACTTACAAATCAAAATTTCATAGATATTTTCTTTCTAAAAATTTTAAATGGTATTTCAAAAGAGAAAACTTTCCAATGGGCCATTACAGAATAGGAGCTTAACATAATATGTACTATAATGTGCCTTATGCATATATAAACAACTCCATTTTTTTTTCAGTACTGGTGGTTGAATGCACGGGCTTATGCATGCCAGGCAAGTGCTCTACCACTGACCTGCATCCTTAGCCTCCTTAGTATTTTTTTATTTTTTAATTTTGAGACAGGTCTTACTAAATTGTACAAGCTGTCTCTGGCCTTGAACTATCTATCTTTCTACCTCAGCCTCCTGAGTCACTGGGATTACAGGCAAGCAACTCCAGTTTTTGGACCCAAACTATGAGCAATAGAATCTAGACACAGACAGAGCTATGATAACTTTTAAAAGTATTTTTTCTAGTAGTATATTTACATTTTTCATGTTCACGTGAATTGTGACTATTCTTCATATTGGGTAAAAATTACTATAGTTTGCACCAGGTGCAGCAGCACACAATTATAATCCCAGTAATTTGGAAGGCAGAGGCAGGAGGATCATAAGATCAAGGCCACAGCAGCTTGTGTAACTTATCGAGAACTTGTCTCATAATAAAAAGTAAAAAATGGGTTAGGGGTGCAGCTCAGTGGTACAGCACTTGCAAAAGCATATGTGAGGCCTTGGGTTTAATCCCACAGTACCGAAAAATAATTACTGTAATTTTGCTCAGAGAAGATAAAAATCAGCCTTTCCTAAATCAATAGGTTTTATAGTAAAGAAAATATCAATAAATTAGCACTTTGGAACTATGTTCAAAACTCTATTTGCTTTGTAAGAGACACTTTCCTTCACTATTTAACAGTACCCTGTGTGATGCTATCAGAAACAAGGAATATGGGTATTACCTTGACAGAAATGAGCCTGACGCCAGGTCTGGAAAATCTCCATGATTGCTGCAGAGCTCCATTGGCAAAGCCAAAGCCGCTCTTCAATGTCTTCACCACTTTGCAAGCTGTCAAAATCCTTGTCATCTTGAAGATGAATTGTAACTAAAATTAAATTAAATCACATATATTTTATGAGATTTTTGTTGTAAGATTTTTTAATTAAATATGAAAGAAAGCTGGGCAGGGGCAGTGCAGTCAGGGATTAAGGCTTGACTACACAGCGATCTTTGACTCTCCATTTATTCTGCCATGAATGCCTTCAGCCATAGCTCCTCCTTCTCTTAACCCCTCCTCCCCAGGCGATGTCCAGAGATGTTCCATTGACATGTCATACAAATTGCAACACTTCAAATACTACCTTCTCCTGCTGAAATAGTGCTAGTGTTGTAGAAAACCAGTTATCCACCAAAGGAATTGCTTATGCAGCTGAATACATGACCCAGGCTCAGTGGACATCCTTGGAAACACCCTTGCTTTAAAAAATAACAACTGTGTAAAAATGCTCAAGATAAAGACTTTTACTTCTGTTATGAGCGATGCCTAACTTACCTCAAAAGAGATTTTGGATTCCCAAGAAAACCTAAATTACACTATTTTCTGTTTGGAAGAAGGTAATGGAAATCATACATAGGAAAAAGAACATCAGAATATACTTTTCTCCACAAATATACAGTAAGCCCTTCTTCATTGTTTTGGGGTTGAGTAGTATATTACATTCTTATTATGTTGGTCTGTTTTCCAAATTTTAAATTATCAGTAATATCAACTAAAAACAACAGGAAAGTAACTTATATCCCTGTGAAGTCTCTTTAAATTTATAAGAAGTACATGAAACAATAAGAAAACAATGATTTTTAATATAAGCACTATTCCCAAATCAAGATATTTAGTCACTAAAATGTTATATGTAAATATTTCAAAAATTGAGCATTCATGTTTCAACCAAAGTCAAACTGATTCACTTAAATCTTCAATCACATGTTTATCCAGGCAATTGAAAGGCTTCATTGGCTGGTAGAATATCTCACTTAAGTCAAGGCTGATGGCGAAGGGAAAGCACCACAGCATTATCATTTCATATCCTTACAAAAGAGTCCAAGAAATCAAAGCAATAAAGACTCATTCCTAGGGCTTTCCATAATGGAAAAAATGACACAGAAATTATAAATTTCCCTGACAGTATAACCAGTGGTAGTATGAGGGATGGGAAGTGAGAATGGGTTTTTTAAAAATAAATGAAACAGAAAAAAGTTTAAGTTAAATTATCTTACTTAATGTATTAATGGAGCTAAAGTTTAGCTCCGTTGGTAGAGTGCTGCTCTGCACACTCTGAGGCCCTGGGTTCAACCCCCAGCACTGCAAAAACAGGAGAAGGACCTGGCAGGCCACTCATGCAACAACAAGTCATTGAAAACCCTATGAATATCAGAGAAGCACTGACGGTGCTGCCCATGGCACAGTGTAGGGGAGTGTTTCATTCTGTTGTACATAGGGTCACTATAAGTCAGATCCAACTCGACAGCACCTAACACATACAATGTATTAATGTATAAACATTCTCTGAGGTCAAACTACTTTACAACTCCTGGTGATAAAAAGCTGAGCAAAGTAGTCTCATACTAGTGAATGTAAGTCATTAATAAAGTAACATGCTATGGAAGTATATAAAATTCAATGAGAAATAAATAGGAAGAAAAATAAATAGGGAAAGATCTAGTTCCTTGTGTATGTACAGTAAAGTTTAAGTATGTGATTATGTTGAACTGTATGTTGAAGGACATAAGTACTCCAAGTATATGTCCAAGTATATGGAGTGGAAAAAATACAGAAGGGATAGCCTGAGCAACAGCATAGAGGCATGAGATCGGATGTCATATTTTAAAAACAGTCTAATAAAGCCTAGATGCAGGTATAGGATGGGGAAACCAGTCCATATCATGTCTCAGAAGACTTGGAATGTGTTAAAAAGATTGACCTTTATTAATAAATAGTATCCATGGTAGTCACGGAAGTGTTTTGAACAAGAAATAAAGGTGAAATTTCTGTCAAAGATTATAGAAAGTGAATTGGAGAAGGAGGAAGTTGGCACAAGAAAAACTCCCAATAGAACAGGTTCTATTGGCTTACTCTAACTCTAGCTTATGCTTTGATCTCATCTCCTGCCTTTTTATAGGAGAGTGTATGTGTGTGTGTGTGTGTGTGTGTGTGTGTGTGTGTGTGTGTGTGTGGTATAGTGTAAGTTGCATTTTCCTAATTAGAAAAATGACATAAACTCATTATGGAAAATGTTTAAATTAAAATCAGTCCTGGCTGGGCAATGTGCCACACACCTATAATCACAGCAACAAAGGAGGTTGAGGAAGAAGGATCGAGAGTTAGAGGCCAGAGGCAGCCTGCACAATGTAGCAAGACCCTGTCTCAAGATAAAAAATAAAAAATGGTCTGGGGGTGCAGCTTATTGGTGGAGATCTTGACAAGCATGGTAAGGCTCTAGGTTCAACCTCCCAGAATGGGGAAAAAAATCAATCCTATTTCCATTACTCAGATATATTCATGCAGTGAATATTGTAGTATATTTCCTCTCCTTATCCCTTGTGTTTTAATTAATTTTGAAAATTGGTGTCCTTAGGAGTCCAAATAAAATATTTTATTACCATTTATAACAGTTGACCAAAGAGCATAGCAAACTGAACATGGTTTTCTAGAGAGATGGCAACAACTCTGGAATCAAATTCTGTGAGTGAAGTCTAAAGCAAAATGTGAGTGTGACAGCTGTAATGGTCATTCGTTTTTATCAGTGAAGAGTCCAGGATGCAGGCTGTAGCCCATATTTGTATTCACTAGAATAAAAGGAGAGGAGGTAGAAGATTTGGAAAACTTGGTTTAATATTCGAACTAGAGACAGAAAATTCATCCTTTGTGACTTTGTAATCATCCTGAAGGTTGGAAAAGTCAATAAGTGTAATAGTGAGCATCTTCAGAAGTCAATGTTCTGGTAAACTGAAATCTACAACTAAACTGCAAAAATATTATTACATGAGGGTGGGATTTACTTTAGGGCAAATCAAAGGGGTGGGACTTGAAGAGTTGATTGGTAAGGAACATTCAAGCCAGACAAGAAAAAATTAGGTAGACATATTACACTGTGATGAAGACACTATTCAAAGTATTTTAAAGAGATTGTTTTCCTTTTTTCATTCTTTTACATTTTATTAGTAATTTTTTCAGTATATAAATTAATGGGTTTCACTATGACATTACCCTCTCATGCTGCTGTCTACCTCCCGCTGATACCCTGCCTCCCCCAAAACAGTACCCTTTATGTACACACACACACACAAGTCTAGAATCTGCCAGTGAGAGAAAACTTGTGGTATTTGTCTTTTAAAAAAAAATGAAGAAAATATTTCCCAGTTTGGAATTTATTTTCTTTGTGATCACACGTCCACAATCTGATCCTTTCCTCACATAAGCTGTCTGCATGCACTGAGCAGGGTGGCAGACATGTGTGTGCACATGCACACAGGGGGCAGGAGAAATCTGCATTTGAAAATGTATTCTTTGTGAGCCAGGTCATAAGCATCCTCTAAATGTATAAATCACACACACACAAAAGCAAAATACTGCATATGGATTTAGTCCTCTTTTCTATTGAGACACTTACTGTGGTTGTCATTGCTTATAGCTCTCAGTTATTTTCCTGTCTACAATCTCATGTAGAAAATTAAAAACTAATCATTTCCCAAATTTGATGGAGTTAGAAACATTTTAGTACCTTTTTATTTAATGCTGACAAAGTATTTTATTTCTTCCACAACTTGGAAATGTCCTGGGATTTTTTCTTTCCATTGTTTGTGGGTTTTGTTTTTGTTTTATGAGTGATTTTTGCGGTACCTGGGGGTCCAACCCAGGGCCTCACACACGGTGCAAGTGCTATACCACTGGGCTGCACTCTCAGCCCATTTTTTATTTTTTTATCCTGAGACAAGGTCTCACTAAGTTACATGGGCTCCCTCTGGCCTCCAACCTGTGATCTTCCTATATCGACTCCTGAAAAGCATTCAGTAGTCCAACTCCCTCAGAGTACTTATTCTTTTTTAAATTTTCAGTTGAGATATTTGATATTGAAAATAATATATCAAGTACTATGTTGTATTTATTTTCATTTGATATTTAAATAAATTTGGAAAACACTAAAAAATAGATACTATCCCACCCTCCAAACAAAAATTCTGCTAATATTTTAATAAATTTTTTCTAGCATTTATTTCTATGTGTAGATCACAGTTTTTAAGTCAACTTGGCTTATGTTTTGTGAAGTACTATAAAAGCAAAACTGTCAACAAAATAGATTGACACAGTGTCTGCAACAATGGGCTTAAACATAAATTAAATCATGTGCCTGGCACATAATTGGAGAGTGTTTGATTCTGTGGTACACAGGTTTGCTATGAGTTGGACCCAACTCAAAGAGCACCTAAAAACAACCATATCGAAATGTTTAATTGTGTTACAAAGTTCTTTTAAAACCTCAATTCAAATAAATGGGAAAATTCCATTTTCATTGCTTCTATTGCTGTTACAATGCATATCAGGCCAGGCATGGTGGTGCACGCCTATAATCCCAGCGGCTCAGGAGGTGGAAGCAGGAGGATCACAAGTTCGAGACCAGAGGCAGTCTGCATAATTTAGCAAGACCCTGCCTCAAAAAAGTAAAAGAAAAAAAAAATGGGCTGGGGTGCAGCTCAGTGGTCCAGCACTTGCAGAGCATGCAACCACTAGGCCCTGGGTTCAACCCCCAGTACTGCATAAAAAAAATGCATGTCATTATTGCCATTTTTTATCACTATTGACAAATTTCTTCCCAAAAAGAATATACCCACCTACATACCAATTGCAATATTAGAGTATCCTTCTCCATATATACTCACTAATATTAGGTAGTAGTTTTTATTTTATTTGCTCAAATTCGATAAATAGCATTTTGATTTTATTTAAAGTTTAGGTAACTGATTAGATTGAACAATTCTATATGCTATAGTCAGTACTATTCTTCTTTTTTCAACTTCTGTTTATATCTTTTTGTTCCCATTAATCTATTCATGTTAATGATAAAAGTAAACCTCTTTAAAGGAAACATAAAGCAATATTAATTAGTTAACAGTTTGTACATGTACTAATCAAGTATGTTCTTCACTTAGTCCATTATCATTAGAAAGGAAAACCTTTTACCAAATGGAAAAGTTGAGAACAGCTAATCCTGGAAAATAAAAGCCTTATGTTTAGAGAAAATAATGGCATTAGTAATTCTTTCTTCAGAGGTACATGAACTGCCAACTGCCCTCTTGAAGTGTGGCTTGTTAGGTAGTAAATCAGAAACAACTATAAGAAAGTGAGCATCTATCAAATAGCTGTTAATATAGCAAGCTTGAAAGAGATGCTTCTGCTAAAATGAATCAATAAATCAATGAATGGACAGATTCCTATGTACTGAATTCTTACCTGATTCCTGATGATGATTAAGTTTTTTAAAGAAAGAAACAAAACTCTGTCAGATAAACATAAGAGGAAAGAAAGATGCACAGGAATCTGAAAAGAGAACTGTCAAGTAACATTTCTATTAAATTCTATTTTGAAGAGATAAATTTAAAGCAAGAAGCAAGGTATGACTGGAGGGCAAATAAATTCAGAATAAAAGGAAATGCGATAACTCCTAAAGAAATTTCTACTATTTTTTGTGTATGGGCAGGAATGCATGAAAACAAAATATAGTAGGTAGAAGTGATTAGGTTCAATTTTGTTCAATTTTTATTAACCAGTGTAACATAACAAGGAACACTGTCACAAGTAAGGATACGGACAAAGAAGCCTATCCTTTTAAAGAAACTGATAAGGATTGTACCCATAGAAAAGGCTCATAATTTGTCCTCCCACACAGACTAGGGCATGCTGGTAGAAGAGTTCCTCAAGTTCATGTTGGAAGAAGATTTAAAGTTGTCTTAATATCTTACCAATACATACATGGTTGGTAACAATAGACTGATATTAGGTATTTATAGGATGGGAATTTTAAATAAGCAGTGTCTTTGGAAACTCAATCAAGTAAGACATGTTCATTAAGATCCCATTGGCATTTTGAGGGATAGAAAGTAAGGAACCAATTATGATGAATGTGCTTATCAATCTAACATTTGATAACATAAACATTGAAGTGATACAAAAGAAGGTGAAAAATGAACCAGGGAAAGGGACCTTGTAAAATTGGTTTCACACAATAAAATCCAAGGCACATGTGATTTATATCCTGGGATAATAAAAAGCAATCTTTTATAAGACCCCAGGTTTTTAAAAACACTTTAAAGAGAATAGGTTAGTCGGTATAAGCAGCATGTATTTTATATGTATAAGAAGTAAATTTCCTCATACTAATATTTGCTCTAAAAAGGACATTACTACTAGATGAGGTATAAATTTTAGATGCAATCTATCTTAATTCAAGAGCATCAGAGATATAGTCTAGACCAACATTAGCTGCATGCTCATCTGCTATAGAATATGTATAAATAAGTTATTGCAGATATAAGAGGAGAGTAAATCAGCCAGTGAGTTAACCAACCTTGTTGAATATTTGTGGAATAGGAGAACAAAATGTGCAATGCTTTAGAAAGCTGATTCAGAATTCAAGTGACCTTGGAAAATTGAAGACACAGTCAAACACAAACACAGAAAAGTGAAAGCAAAATGGGATCAAGTGTAAAGTAGTTCAAAATGAGGAAGAAAATCAAATAAAAATTGCAGAGAATTCGTTAAACATAAATGAGCCACAAAGCCTATGTAATAGCATAATGCATAGCAAAAGGACCAAAGTTAGTCACAGCCTCATGTAATTATAAAAATAATATATAGAAAACAGAATTAGCTAGGCACAATTGTGCATGCCTGAAATTCCAGCTCTTCAGGAGGCTAAGGCAGGAGGATAGAGTTCTAGATTAGAGGCAGCTTAACAAACTAATAAACTTAAACCAACAAACTAATAAACCACGTTAATAAACTTGAAGAATCCTTCCACCAGTGTGTGACTTGATACTGTCTCAAAATAAAAAATAAATGGGCTGAGGATGTAGTTCAGTGGTAGAGCATTTACCTAGCATGCGCAAGGCCCTGGGTTCAACCCCCCAGCACTGAAATAAATGCAGAATTTATAGTAGAAGTAAAAATTATTTTACAATAGAAGTTAATTTGAATTTATAATTACAATACATTAGCACGTTATCTATCTATATGTGGAGAGATATATAAAACCCTTGTTATTATACCAGGAAGTGTAAACAGGTTTTTAAATAAACACATTTTAATGGTTCTGATCATGATCAGTGTGATCCTGACTGAAAGTTAAGGTACTTGCCATTTGTTGATCCCCTGACTTAGGTATTGGTATGCCCTATTCATTAATCTTCAAAGCAATTCCTGAAAGTAGCTAATGCCATTCCTATTTTATAGATAATAACAATGAGGCCCAGAGTCCTAAACAGCTTGTCAAAGATCACACAGCCAATAAGTTACAAAGCTAGTACCAGAACTCAACTCTTAGCCAATGCTCAGGCTCTTCCTAAATGTCTGTTATATCTAGGGAAAACAGAGGTCTGGAATGACTTGGAAGAGTGGACTGTTAAGGTACAATTTGACAGCAAGAATGCATGAGTGTGGAGGTTGCAATGGCCAAATTTCTGATGTTCAGAAGTAGTTTTGATATCATGTGAAAATGAGTAGGGTACAACTTAAATAAAAATATCAAATTGTAAGAGAGAAAGAAATAACTATAACTTCTCTGATGTGTTATCATGTTTAAAATGAAAATAATATAAAAGTCAGGCATGATGGTGTATGCCTATAATCCCAGCAACCTGGGAAGCGGAAGCAGTAGGATCACAAGCTTGAGGCCAGAAGCAGCCTACATAACTTAGTGAGATCCTGCCTCAAGATAAAAACTTTTGAAAAGGGATTGGAGGTGCAGTTCAGTGGTAGAGTACTTGCAAAGTATGTGCAAGGCCTTGGGTTCAGCCCCCCAGTACTGTAATAATAATGATGATGATGATGATGATGATGATGATAATAATAATAATAATAATAATAAAGTAAATATGGACACAAAAGTAGCAATCATTTTTTCTATAATCCACCAAGAACTAATTGGCCCAGGAGTCACGCTTCTAGACAGCTAACTTCTTTGGCTGGACTTATCTAAATTAGCAAAAGATATTTCATATTTTCCTATCTTATATCTCATTGCTTAGCATTACTTATTCCAGAGATATAATAGCTGAGTAACTTAATGTGATTGAATCTTCAGAAATAAATTATAGAATTGCTAAAATAACCATCAATTCAGGAAGTATTTATTGAGGAGCTTCTATAGATCAGACACCATAGATGAAGACACAATTTCTTCTAAAAGATGCTTTATAGGAAGTTGAGGACTTTTTAAATATATTGCCTAAATTCTCATCAGCAAAACAGTGTAAAAAATGTATAGATAGATATGTAGCTGCAAGGAACTTCAAAATCATTTTTTTCTGACTCCTTTGTTTTATACATGTAAAAAATAGATATCTAAGTGAGCCAAGGGCATCTCATTATTCTTGAGTAATTTAATACTAGACCTAAAACTCTTAGTAAAAATCAGAGTAGAAACATGAGTTCTGAACAATTATTATATTTCAAATACACACAATTTTTTAAATATGAAAGAATTAGGATAGAAGCTATCAACAACATGAATCAAACTACTCTTGCCAAAACATTTCCTTAAAAGTTTGCCTAAACATGCTTACAACACAAATTTCACAAAATAAAATGACTAACTCATTAGATAAGTGTTCATTGCACATAGTAAAATATTTCTAAGAAAAGGTTTTAAAATATCAGCAGCAGCCTTCTTTGGGATAGTTGCAACAACAACAAAATAAGTCTTATAACATGCTGAACAGAACAAACAGCTCTGCTGGGCTTGTTTTCTTAACTTTGGCCAAGAGTAAACACAAATGATTTTGCAAGATTCTAAAGAGCAACCCTTGCGATGGAGAAGGTGAGGTAGTCTGGGTCATGTGACAGGAGAATATTGGACCCTCTTTAAATTAAACATATTTGATGATCGCAGAGAAGCACATTGTGCAAAGGTCTTGAAGGCAATGGCCTTGTGAAATAAAAGACAGCAGTTTACTTTAGAATGACGTGAACAACTTTAAACTGGTCACCTACGCACATTCCTACTCCACCTTCTGTTGTAGGACATTTGTTATTTAAGTCTGATTCCTTCCATAGCCTCCTATTTGCTGGAGAATTTGGTCCAGAAAGATGTTTTCCACCCTCCTAGAAACTGGATGACTGATTTCACAGGCATTAAGTTAATCTTCCTAAAATTTTATTGCAACTTGCCATAAATGGACCACACACTTATTTCTTCCTCCAGAAGTGTAGGTAACTGAATCAAGTCATTGTACAGAAGTAACTTTTTTATAATTTTAGAGAGGCTAAAATTTTTTGGAGAAAATAAATGCTCTGGAAATGAAAAAAAAAAAAGTCAAAGAGGAAGAAGAGCAAGAAGAGGAAGGAAAAGAAAC
Source organism: Pedetes capensis (assembly GCA_007922755.1). Lineage (NCBI taxonomy): Eukaryota > Metazoa > Chordata > Mammalia > Rodentia > Pedetidae > Pedetes > Pedetes capensis. The sequence continues at coordinate 205,498 of VMDO01001226.1, read as the reverse complement.
GAACATTCTGATCCTTAAATTCGACAAACTGCTAACAATTAGTCAAAAGTACCTACTTGGATCTCAATTCTTGACATGCCTTTGAGTGTTGAAGAATTAAATATTTTATTCTGGTATTATTTATTTGATGTCATTTATTTGTAACTTATATTTCCCTTCATCAAGATCACTCTCAACTGTTAGGAAGAATAAACTATTTATTATTAATTGATCTTGAATGAGGGAACTGATTATTTCAAGAGAACATTCTTGGAAACTGTATGAACTAAAAAAGCAAAAGAATGAACATTAGAAAATCAAAAATTATGTCAAGATTTTAAAAAACTTTTTTCTTAAAAAATTAATCTGGGTTAAATATTGAAGTCAAGTAGTAATAATAAGAAATCTATAAAAAGAATGAGTAGACAATTGTAAAATATAAGAGACATAAGAGAAATAAAATTGCATAATAAAAGAAAAAAATTTTTTTGCAGTCCTGGGGGTTGAACCCAGGGCCTCACACTGGCATGCTTTGCAAGTGCTGGACCACTAAGCTATATGCCCAGCCCATCTTTTCTACTTTCTTGAGAGAGGGTCCCGCTAAATTATGCAGAGTGCCTCTGGTCTCGAACTTGTGATACTCCTGCCTATGCCTCCCAAGTGGCTGGGATTACAGGCATGCGCCACTATGCCCGGCTCAGAAATATTATTTGTTCTGTGTTAGTTGCTCTACATGGTATACTTATATATAACTTGGAAAAAGAAAAGCTTTTCAGGTTTGAATAAGATACTAAAAAAAGAGAGTGAATACATTCTTCAAATTATTAGATACTCTAACCCTAAAAAGTCACTCATCCATAAATGTCTTGTTTTCAACCATTAGTTAACAAGATTAATTAGTATTTGATTTATTAATCAGCATTTCTCCTATGATAACCCATATACAATTAAAAACAAAGATAGTTGTAAGAGTTTCAGGGCCTAAACTTGTAATATAGAACTAGAAAGGCCCAGTTATTAAATAATGCTGCTCCCAGCTGAGGATTCTCTCAAAAATATATCCAATTCCTCTCCAAATTCTCAAATATATACAATTATACATTCCATAAGTAAATTGAGTACTTGAAAAACTTTTAAATAAAAGATAAAAATACTTTAAACAAAAGGTCTTTTATTAGGACACGGTATTTTTTTCTTATTTTTCTATTCACGTGAAACATTGAACCCAACAAATCAATACACCTCTAATGAATATTTACAGACAAATCAGGGCACCTCTAATGATCATTTTTTTAGCACAATATTAAAGGAATTACTTTTAGAAAAGGTATATAATACTTCTATTTCAGTTTTATATTTACATACAGGGTAAAGAAACTGAGAAGTTTATTTATTGGGAAGGTAAAGCAAAAGTTGTGTTGATCATATTTAAAGAAAACTAAAATATTACAGTGAACTGAGAAACAGAATGTAAAAAAAAGGAATAAAAACCTTTAATGACCCAAAATTAACTTTTGAATTGTCAGCACTAACAAATTGCCTTTGTAGGTAACTTTCTGCAAAGAGACCAGAATCAGTTGCCATAAAATCAATGTTTTAAAGATAACATGCTTTTAAAAATAATGTTTACATTTAAATAAAATGATAAAAAAGATTTTAAAAATAGCAAATACGTCCATTTAGCACTTTTTTAAAGTGTTATTTTCAGTCCTTGGGCCTTAGAAGTATAATCTTTGGCTCAGATCTCAGGCAAATATAAAGATCTGTTGCAGGAATGAGGACAGGCCTAGATGGCCCTTGAACATAAAGGTCAATCCTGACTCCTGGCAGAGACAGGCCAGGGGAGGGTCCAGCTCTACTGTAAATTCTTTCACTACCCTTCCCTACCAAGGCAGCTGGCTGCAATCCCACGTCTTAATACTCCTGCTTTCTGACTACATTTTTCTCAACTTTTCTTTCATCCTGTCACATGAATTTCATCAGAGAAAATATTTAGGATGTAACAGGAGAGGTACGAATAAGAGAAAAGTCAAAAGAGGAGTGTGTTATTATAAAACAACATTTTAAAACACATAAGTGAATCTCAGCTGTGCCTTAACACACAGCTGATAGTGTCAAAGACTACTCAGTTTCTGTTAACTAAAGGTTTTTATCTGTATAAAATGGAATTCACAGAGGAAAAATTAATAAAACAGACTATGAACCAATTAGCCAACATAAAATGAAGCAATGTTTTACCTGATCAAGAAACCTGAAGGTAAATATTTATTAATTTACTCAATTTGTCTATTTCCTATCAATCCTTCAAAGCCATGTGAAATCAAACTTTTTTTTCCTCCAGTACTAGGCAGTTGAATCCAGGGCCTCAAACATGCTAAGCAAGCACTCCACCACTAAAATGCAACCCCTAGCTTCTTTATTTTTATTTATTTACTTAATTTATTTATTTTATTTAGAGATAAAATCCTGCTAAGTTGTAAATGCTGTCTCTAGCCTCAAACCCACAATCCTCCTGCCTCAGTCTCCCAAATCACTGGGATTACAGACATGCACCATGGCATCTGGCTTTAAAATCATTTTTATGATCTTTGTGTATATCTTCTTCGTACCATACAGTCAACATACTATGATAATATTATTTCATCACAGGTACTACCCTGATTAAAATCATTAAGTAGCTCCATGCTGCTTATTACCTACAGTGCAAAGCTTTATAAAATATAATATGTTCACTTTTCTAAAGTTTTAGGCTCATTTCTGCCTTGTTTATGTTGTGTGATGCTAGATTAATCTCTTCATTGTCTCTGTTTAACATCAATAAATGGGAAATGGTAGCAATTATTTCCTCGCATAGGCCATAAGTGATAATCCTTCAATTCCATCAACATCAATTGAAGGCCTTTTACATGCCAAGCATGATGCTAAATCCTGAGAATTAAAAAAAAGGACTAAAACACAGCCTTGCCCTTGCAAAAGCTCATTTTTGAACAGCTTTAAAGTTTATTTTTAGAAACAGACACAACATATCTTTTCAACTCTCCAAACTGAACAATAAAGAATAACAAATAGAACAGAAAACCTAAGACTCTCAAGACCCAAAAGGCCCAGGATAGCAGTATTCCTCCCCAGCAGCTCTCTCAGGATGTAGTGTGATCACCCTGTTTATGCACTTCACAAAATAATAATAATAAAAAAACATGTCTTCTTTCATATCTTAAAGGGGTTGACCCACACCCTAGGAGGCCCCTTGGGTCACATACCTTCTCAGAAGAACAAAAGAAGCACTGTTTTCATCAACCAATTTTAGCTAAAAGGTCTAGTGATCAATACTGAACAAATTAACTAGAGTAAAATTGTAAATATACATTACATGCATAACTACAAAGACAATCATGAGATTATACGTTAATATCTTTAAAAACCAGGAATATAAATACATGATAAAATGCATTTCAAAATAAATTTAGATTAATATTGAATACTATAAATATGTAAGACATAAGAGAAAAAGCAAGTCTTAACAAAATACAAACACCCATGAAATAATAAATCTACAGTTGCTATCCCATCCACCAAGAATACCACCACAATATAATTACTAAATCACAGAGAGAAAAGTAAAGGCTCATACCAAAGTTATATTAAAGTTATAAAGGTTTTTAAGACTCAGGAATAATAAAATTTCTCAAGAACTCCTCATCAGAATCCAATGAATTACTCAGCTCACCACTGTTCCTTCTTTTCCAAATCTTGAATATGAGCAGCTAAGAAAAGATGAGCCACATCAAAATCAAAGCAAGCAAACTTTTGACTGTTAAAGCTTAGATACAGGATGGCTGGAAACAGGACTGCCATGTCCAGGCCCAAGTTAGCAAAGTCCTTTTCTTAAGGAGATTAATGTTTTTCTTCAGGCTTGGAAACTCTGTGCTACGTTTGGGAAAATAACTACTCCACTACCTTGATGTTGGATTCCGTGGTTCTTCCAGACCTAAGATAAGACCCTTCTCCTTATCTCTGAAGAAAAGAAATGGCTTCAAAGTCCAAGAGACAAGTTATATTATAAAACTGATAGGCTTAGAGGCCTTGCCAGATCACCTGACTTAGAATTAGTATGAAGGACATAAAATGTACTGGACACTTCATTTAAATTTAAAAATACCCCAAATTAACATATTTCCTTAGTAAATGTATGTCACAAATACCTTAAGAAATGTCAATATTAAATATGACAATTATTCTTTTACATACCTAATGTATTTCAGAATGACATACCTCACTTTGAATTAACCAGCAGAAATATGCTCCAACCTTTATTTGCAATTATATCTCAAGCCTGATGTAATTTTTACTCAAGGAATTAGTATAAAAAGAACTGTAATTAAATACAGTTGAAAATAATTTATGCCCTTAAATCTATTTTAAGTAACATTCATATGTATGAATGACATATAAAAAATTAAGTAAAAAGTTATATAAATGATTCCCTTGAAGAACCAAAAGCATCCTGATTCCTATTAGTCTTCCTCTGATATGTTTAAATCTTAGCAATCAGCAGAATTAGGATTTTTTAATATTAAATGTACAAAATGTTCTTCAAGTGACAATTAAAAGCATAGTTTTATGTTTATACGAGAGTCTACTAGAAACCCCAGAACTGAGCTTTAACATGAATTTATTCTATCCCAGTGGCTGAGTTATTTAACTTTGTATCCATCATTTTCTCAGAAGGAAAATGAGAAAGATTGATGATAATGATGAAAGAATTCCAGGCCTAAAGGTGTATTTCATTGAATGTGTTGTGTGCAGAGGAGGAATATTTAGAGTACTACATTTCAGAAGTTTCCAGTATCGCAAACCTACTGACATAAATTTATTTCCAAAATATTCTCTAACAAGTGTGCAGCATGTTAAGCTAGTCAAGAACTAAAGATTAACTCTACCTCTGGCTCTTTCATAATCTTCTTCTGTCTTTAGCAAAATCAGGTAATCTTCCTTTTCCCCAGGTTTTCTAAAAGCTAGTCAAGAATATGACACAATAATGACAGAGATATGAAAGAGTTAATAAGATCCATCAAGCTCTGTGCTCTCAGAAAAGAGCACGTAAGAAACATAAATTTGATCAAACTTCAAGTGGCCCAAATAGTGTTGAAACCCTTCATAGAGTTGTTCACAAATGACCAGGGGGGAGGGGGGAGTAATTCCTGACCCTCTAATTTTGTATGTTGAACTGATTCAACATTTATTTATTCATTTATTAATTCATTCAACTAGTTGAGTATCTTTTACCACATACAAGATTATCCATTAGATAATGATGAAATAAACTGACATGGTCCCAAACTTCATATTTATGGGAGGTACTTGACAAATATAAATGAATTAGGGTGCTATGGTTCAGGTATAGCTTTAGTGTGACAAGGTTTCATGTGTTGAATGATGTCCCTCGTGTGGAAATGTTTAGAGGTAATGAGCACTTTAACAAGTAGGACTGAATGGGAAGTGTTCACTGACCCTTTCCTAAGTTCTGGCCTCCTGTTTTACCATGTGATCCCTTTTGTTCACACTAATACCATGATACCATCCACAGTGGAAACTCACAGAGCCAATGTTATCACCATGACTGTGAACCTCTAGCTTCAGGTACTTCATTATAGTAACAGCAAACTGACTAATATAGAAGATTGGAGCCAGACATGGTGGCATACATCTGTAGTCACAGCACTTGGGAAGCTGAGACAGGAAGATGACATGTTTGAGGCCATCTGGGCTACATAGCAAGACCCTGTCATGAAAAAAAAATGGTGCTGAGGTATAGAGTCATTACTATGTTGTTAGGTGCTGTTGAGTCAGTGTCCAACTCATAATGACCCTATGTACAACAGATAAAACATTATTGTCAGTGCTTCTCTGCTATTCATAGGATTTTCAATGGATGATTGTTTTGGGGGAGTCAGCTGCTGGGTCCTTCTTCCAAGTCTACAGTACCTGGTGTTTCCAGGGGGTCTCAAGTACTTACCAGGCCCCACCCTGCTTAACTTCCACAATCTGACAGGGTCAGATGCCACAGTGGTATGGCTATAGGTTAAGTCATTAATATAACTACCTGAAAATGTGGAAGTGGCTTTAGAACTAGGTAATGGGCAGAAGTTAGAAGAATTTGGAGGAGCAAGCTAGGAACATCTAAAATGCTATAATCAGAGAGATACAGGTGATTCTGTGTGAGTCCTAAGAATATAAGGAAACTAGGGAACTAGTCTCATGGAAATGAGTATCCTTTTGGAAATTGAAGAAAAGGCCATCCATCCTTTTTACCACCATTGCAAAGAAACTGATTCAATTGTGTCCGTGCACTAAGAATTTATACATGGCCAAACTTAAAAGTAATGGACTATTTGGCAGAAGAAATTTCTAAACAACAAACATTCAGGCACTAGCATAGGTATTATTAGCCACTTTTAGTCAGAATTATAGTGGATTGCAGGAACAAAAGAAAACAGAGTGGAAAGAATTGGAAAATTCACAGCCTAATCAGGGAAAGAGAAAAGACATGTTCAGTAAAACAAAACAGTGGTGCAGGCCAGTGACTATCTTGCTAAAAATATTAGCACAAGCCAGGTGCGGTGGCACACACCTGTAATCCCAGTGGCTTGGGAGGCAGAGGCAGGAGGATTGCAAGTTCAAGACCAGAGGCAGTCTGTGTAACTTAGAGAGACCCTGTCTCAGAAAGTTAAAAAATGGGCTGAGGGTACAGCTCAGTAGTCCAGCACTTGCAGAGCACACAAGTGCGAGGCCCTGGGTTCAACCCCTAGTACTGTAAATAAATAAATAAATAAATAAATAAATAAATAAATAAATAAATAAATTAGCACAGATAAAAATAAAAGAATCCAGTAGCTGCCCATTAGAACAACTGGAATAAAGGGTATCTCAGGAATCTTCAAAGATGCCTCTACAGTCACAGGACACAACTGTTTCAGGAAAAAGCCCTCAGGCAACCTCCAGGAGGGTTATAGCCCTGAACCTCCTCAGAATGCACTCCCTGATTTTCTGGTGAAGCACTCCACAGTGGTGCCATGGTCCAAGCAGGCCTAGGCGCTGCTGGTGCCAGTAGCAGCCCTTGGTGGCATCCACATATTGCTGATTTTGCAGGTGTACAGAATGTAATAATTATGAGACCATGACAGCTTGCACTGAGATTGCAAAGGAAAACTTGAGTATCAAGGTAGAAGTTTGCACAGGGTAGAATCCCTTGCAGAGAGCCCCCAACAGTGATGCCTAGTATGGCCAGGGGATTGGAGACACAGCAGGGATGCTAGAGTGGAAGAGCCACCAGCAGCATGCCACAATGATCTTTCTTTCACAGACACCAACCACACAGCAACCATGTGACCTGTGACCAGCAAAGCCATAAGGCAGGCCTGCCTGTGACCTATTCCGTGCTACAGTGTGCAGAAGATGCTAGACAAGGAGCTTTTAGGATTCAATGTCTGCTCTGTTTGGTTTCAGTCTTACTCTGATCCACTTATTCCTTCTACTTCTCTATACCTCCCTTTTAGAATATGTTAGTCCATTTATCTTCCCTGTGATCAAATAATCTGAGAGAAACAATTTAAAGAGGAAAGATTTCTATTGGCTCATGGTGTTGGAAGTTTCAGTCTATCATAGTGAGGAAGGCAGGGCAGAGCAAAATAACTCATGTCATAACAACCAGGAAAGACAGAGAGAGAGAGAGAGAGAGAAACACCTGTGCTAGCAGACCCTTTTCTTTTTTTCCTCTTTTATTCCATCTAGGCCCTCAGCCTATGGGATGGTGATATCCACAATCGGGCATATTTTTCCCCCTAGTTAATACTCTCTGAAAACACCCTCACAGACATACCCAGAAGTGTACTAACCTCCAAAGGTGCTTCTCAAACCAAGCAAGTTGACAATCAAGAATAATCATCACACAATAAGAGACTATCCAATCCCTGTTCCACCATTTCATCTTGGAAGACTGTAACTTGGTTTTGTATTTTATAGAGGCCCACAACTGAAAGAGATGCCTTGAATATTGGAAGAGACTTTGGACTTGTACTTTTTTATTGTTGTTAGGTGCAGTGGAGTAGAGGTCGACTCATAGCAAACCTATGTACAGTGGAACGAAACACTCCTCGATCCTGTGCCAGGCACATGATCTTATTTATCTTCAGTGTATATTAATCATACAAAACAATGGGTTTCATTATAATACTTTCATACATGTATACAATATACTTAAATTATATCTATCCCATTAGCCTCTTGTACCTCCCCTACACCTTTCCTCTTCCCAAAGAGTCCCCTTCTACTTTCATGTCTTTTTTTTAACTTTGGACTCTGTGTATGAGAAAAAGTATGCCATATTTGTCTTTCTGAGTCTAGTTTTTTGGTTTAACGTGATGATGTCTAGTTCCATCCTTTTTCCGATAAATGACATAATTTTGTTCATCTTTATGACTGAAAAATTGTTTATATATATATATAACAATTATAATTGTTTATATATATAGAAAAAATACTCCATTGTTTATAGACGTATATTTATTTATATGTATTTATATATGTATTACACATACATCTATAAACAATGGAGTATTTTTTCTATATATATAAACAATGGAGTATTTTTTGAGTCATAAAGATGAAGAAAATTATGAGCAAAATTTATATATATAAATATGTATTTTTACATATATGTATATCACATTTTCTTTATCCATTCATCCATTAATGGGTGCCTAAGCTTATTTCATAACTTAGCTATTGTGAGAAGTGCTGAGATAAACATGGGTATGCAGGTATATCTATTGTATACAGACTTAGATTCTTTCAGGTATATAGAACTAGAACTTTTGTAAGATGCTGAAATGGATTCAGACTTTGGGGACTACTCAGAAAAGAATGATTGATTATTGTACTGTAAGAAGTTCATACACCTTGGGGCCAGGAGCAGAATGCTATGGTTTGTACGTGATTTAATTGTGTCCCACAAGGTTTCGTGTATTGGAATATTGGTCCCCATTGTAGCAATGTTAGAGGTAGTGCAACCTTTAACAGATGGGGCTTAGAAAGAGGTTGTTACCAGCCATTCCTCAAACTCTAGCTTCTTATCCCGTGTGATTCTTTTCACTTGGGCTCCCACCATGATTCTATCTGCCACAGAGTCCTCATCAGAGCCAATGCCAGTACCATGCCCTTGTACCTCTATGACAGTGAACTAAATAACATTTTTTTTATAAACTACTCAACCTCTGGTATTTTGTTACAATATCAGAAAATAGTAATACATAGGGCTATCAGTGCATTCAAAATAGCTTAGAAATCAATCACACAACACATAGGTACAACATATGATTATAAACTTTGCAAGAAAAAATAGGGTGTTTTGAGAGAAAATAATAATGATGAACACAATTTAGGTGAGTAGTTAGGAACAGTCTGAGGAAGCTGAGATGAAGATGATAATAATAATTAAATGGGAAATGTAGAAGGGAAACCATCCCAGCCAGAAAGAGCATAATGTATAAAAGTTTTGAACTGGGAATTGATGGCATCTTCCAGGAACTGCTTGGTGAGACAAGAGGATAGTGAACAAGGCAAAGAGTAATATGAGGAGAGGTATGAGAGTTAGTTAGATCCCAGATCCTATACAGGTTGGTAGGATAGGTGAAGATATTGTTTTGTCATTCATACTGCAGTAGGAAGACACTGAAAGATTTTAACATGGAAAGTGAAAATGTTTCATTTATGTTATAAAATGTTATAAAAGATTAATCTGGTTTTGTATGGAGATACATTGCATTGTATGTAAGGTGAGTCCATGTAAGAAGCTACCACTAGTGGTAGACCTGGTTCTGTGCCCAACACAAATCACTTTTCTGGGCCCAGAGCACCCATAGCCAAGCCACCATAGATGTTGGCTGCTAATCACTCACCTGACACCTTTTCCAGAGACTTTTCCAGAAGTAGTGTGTCCTTGCTCCTTTCTAGGGGCATGAGAGGCCAAAATCCTTTACCTCAAGAGGGGCAACACTGTTGTGTGGTCTGTGCTCCAGATCCTGCCCCTATGGACCTGCCCAGGGCTAGAATTTACCTGCGACTACATATTCAACTTGTTTAAATGATGGAGGTAGAAGTCAGATTGAAGCAGATCAAAGAGTAATATGACATAAAAATAGTATAGACAACATGTGAAAAAAGCAGCTAATAAAAGAATGGAAACTGGACGAGAAAGTGGAGCAAAGAAGGGTTTGGTTTGCTATGAGGATGGTGGTTCATTTGGTTTGTGGTTTGTGTTTTGGTTTAGTTTTGAGATGGAAGGCTAATGAGACATATTTGTAAACTGATAAGATTGTTTTACCTGAAAGGGGATGATAAATTTTCATGAGAGAAAAAGTATAACCAAAAAGTGAAGACTTTGAGAAAGAGCAAAAAGATGAGATCTAAATATGATGGAGAAAGATTCATTTCTGATAAGAGGGCACATGTCCACCAGTGTAACATGAGGGTAGAAGGAGAAGATGCATAAAATATCCTTTCTCTTATTGAAATTTTGTTGACTCAGTAGTGTAAAGAGGAGAGCATGGTCATCTTGTGGTTTATGCTTTTTAATGAAGTAGGAGATAAAGTTTTCCATTAATTGTTGAAAGGGTTTTTTTTAAAAGTAGGATCATTCTCTCCTTAGTCTCATAGCAGAAGAGTCAAATAGTATTGATTGCCCTTTGAGATCAGTGATCATGAATTTATAGTGACATCAGGATAGCAATATATATGGTTTTCCCCAACCATTCTCAAATGCATGAGTTCAGTATAAAGATGGAGGATTGCTCAGCAAAGTTTCGAGCTTCGCCATCCACACAGAGAGAAATGAGGACGTGGCACCTGAGAGTATGTGGGAAGGAATGATTATAAAGGTAACCCTAGATTCTAATCCAAGTAAGGTGAATCCTCAAAGACCTGTTGCAGTGAATGCTCAAAGAACTGTCCCACTTCAAAGAACCACAAAGTAGGTATATGAGGTCCCAGAACAAGAGGTAGAGAGGAAAAGGGATCTTTAAATTTTCAAGATGGCACAGTTTCTATCATACCATTTGTTTCACACAACTCCAGTATTCTGCCTGCAACTGTACCACTGTGGTGTCCAATCCCATCAGGTTTCAGAAGCTAAGCAGGGTCCAGCATGGTTAGTACTTGGATGAGAGACCACCTGGGAACAGCAGGTGCTGTAGGCTTGGGAGAAGGACCCAGCAACCCACTCTCTAAAACAATCAGCCATTGAAAATCCTATGAATAACAGAGAAGCACTGACAATAGTGTTTCCTCTGTGGAATGTAGGGTCACTATGTGTTGTTCACGGATTCAACAACACCTAACAATAACCAGTATTCTGTGGTCAGCCAACATTTGCCAAATAATATTAATTCTCTTTACAAAAATAATTAACTGTCATTACATTAAAAGCAATCCAGGTGAGTAAATTACCCTAAATGAAACACAAATATTTTCCAATTTTTTCCCTTTGGGGAAACCTAAACTTCACAAAAATATTGGTTTAAATGAAGTTTTAAGAGCAATGGGTGGGTGTTTTTCAGCAGTTAATAGTACTAATGTGGCCTTGGACTTCTCTAAGTCAGCACAACTGATCAATCAGCATTTCACTGATTGCTTAATTCCTCCTTCTCTACATAAGAGGGGGAAAAAAGCCCTTGCAAAATGTGTTTGCTCTGTTTGTTATTCTGGACAAAACCGATAACGAGTTGCAGCTGCTGTACAGAGTGTACTGCTTGCCGAGACCATTGCTGGAACTTATAGATAGAAAAGAGCAGCCAGAGATGTGCCTCAGACTGAAGCCAGCGCTACAAATAGGACACACTCGCCAGCTACAGTATATGCATTTCATTATCCAATAATTTCTTCTGGGAAGACAGTTTGATTGGCCAGGCAGCAGACTCTAAAGAGATTTCTAAATATCACAACTCAGCTGAAAGAATTCTGTGTTTCTGACCGGAGGAATTCGTTTCTGTTGGTCTCAATAAAGATCCCTATAATAGCACGGGAGATAGACTTCGAACATGCTTGTCCCTCTGGAAAGAGAACAGCACTGATGATTCGAGTCTTAGAGCAATGCCTTGGGCCTCATAATTCCTAGTGCTGAAGCTTCTTGCACACCCAGCCCTTCATCCAACTCAGTGTGGCTCCTTTTTCCTGAGTTACTAATGGCTATGAGTCAAAAAAAAAAAAAAAGTGAGGTCAACAAGTCTACCCTTGACCATTAGATATTTAAACTGAGCTAACAGAAAATACCATCATTTTTCCATTACTCATGATATAATTTTCTATTTTATCCTAGATTATTAATTAAGATGTAAGGAAAATAGTGTCAATATCATAAAGTTTTACTCAAAATAGACATATTTCTAGAATGGAACAAGAGCATGGTAGGCTTCTTATGCTTGGTTTAAACATTTTCCCAAATTAGCCACTCATTTGTGTGAACTTGAGCAAGTTTCTCTGAACCTCCATTTCCTCATACATAAAATGGAAATGATAACAAAATGATAGCACATGCTCAGAATTTAGATGGAGTAACGTCAAATTTCTGGCAGTGGTGGTAAAGAATACTCTCTGTGACTCATAGCAAGAGTATAAATTGCTCTGGTCACTTTGTAGCATATTTTGTAATTATAGAGTAAAACGTAAACTGTGCATACTTGTATGGCAATTTCTCAGCATACAACTTAAAGAAATACTAAAATATATGCAGAAAATTATAGATATATATATGGATACGTAAACATTCATTGATGCCTAAATGAACCCATAGGAATAATATTTAAATATATTAATGTTCTTTTCTATTTTGAAATTATTTTAATGACCTGCTATACACACCCATTTGTTTTGGAGTAGTTTAGGATTACTACAGAAGGAAAACAAGAGAAAAAAAACAATTAATCTTCTGATCTACCAATGGAATTTTTCAGCAAGGCAATAGTTCTAAAAATAAGATTTATCCAAGGAAAAAGGATTTTATTAATCCGTAACCTGCTATTAATTTATCATGATGCAACCTAGAGGATCCAGATTATATAGTATTCTTTCATATCACAAAGAGACAGTCCTTCCTATTATGATTGCAGGATATAAAAAAAGGTAAAAGGAGTTGTGGCATAGAGGAATTGGATCATCCAAACTCCAATATTTGTAGGCAGAAGGGTGGTAGGAAGAAGAATGGAAACATAGGGGTCACATTGTTGTTGTTGTTGTTGTTAGGTGCCATGGAGTCGAGTTCGACTCATAGCGACCCTCATAGAGTTTTCAATAGCTGACTGTTTCGGGATTGCCTTGAGAGTGGGTTGCCACATCCTTCTCCCATTTTGTGGTGCTGGGAATAGAACTCAGGACCTCAGAGACTGCAGAGCAGCGCTCTACCAACTGAGCTAAATCCCAGTGTGGGGGTCACATCAGCATCCTTTATTTACACTCAAAACCCACTCTTCAAAGAAATGAAGGCATGATGTAACAGAAATGACAGCAGCAGGCCAGCAGGTACATATACCTGAAACAAAGCCCATGGCATTCCAGGGACTGGTGGCTGGGGACCCAGAACCACTGAAGGTCTGTCTCACTGTGCCAACACAGAGGTTCTGAGAGTGTCAGAGGAATTAAGAGGCAGAAAGTCATGATAAAACAACCACTGAAGGCAGATCATTTCAAAAAAATGGCCAAACTATTATCATCCCCAAAGAGCAGATGCAACATAACATCACACAGGGATCAACACAACGAGCAGACCAGCTCGTCCTCTCTGTAGATGTCAGAGTCCAGAGGATGCCACATGGGCCTAGGCACCTTTCTGTTCTCCTCCAGCAAGTCATATAAGCTAAACCACCAGATATCATCTAGAAGAGGAATAGGGAGAACCAGAGAGATTTCCCTAAAGGCAGTATTTAAATTGAAGCCCTTGACTAAGGATGAGTATTTAGTGGAAGAACTACATCAGAAAAGGTTTGTTTCTTTTTAAAGAAAGGTGCACTTTCTTTGCACATTTGAGCCTATTGTGGGTAATTCAGAACCTTGCTTCAAAATAATCAATAGAGATACTACTAAGCAAAATATAGTATGCCTTTTTTGTGTAATATTTTGCAGCAGCTTATAAGGTTAGAGCAGAGATAGAGTAAGCACTGGCACCATATTTACTGTATGACAGGTTCTGTTCTGAGTGCTTTACAGATATCAACTCATATTGTCTTTCAGTAATCCTGAGAGGCAGGCTCTGTGTTATTCTCATTTCACATATAAGGAAACTGAGGCACAGAAGTGGCCTTCTCAAGTTTCCCCAACTAAATAGTGATGAAGCCTAGTTGGAAAGAGCTTGAAGGCATATAGGTGAGTGAGAAAAGCAATTTACTGAATAATCTGTACAGTATAACAGTAATAAAACACACATACAAACACAAGCCAACAATCTTATGTGTAAATGACTGAAAGGATAGTATAAAGTTAGTAATAATATTTTCCTCTATTAGTGGGAACAATTGTTTTCTCTTACAGAGTTGTTAGTCTTGTCTCTACTGTTTTAAGTTTTTATGTTGAGAATATAGCAATGTACTATTCATTTCTCTAAAACTAAGTAAAATATATGATGCTAAAAATGGTGATAGAAAGTATGCAATATTTTTTATTTTCTACTTTATCTGGAATATGTTTATATTATGGAAATATAAGAAAATTTAGGTAAGTGTACTGGATAATGTTGAAAGTTAATAATTTGCACACTGTTGCCCTGCCATCCCCACTGGATGTCAAAGAACTGATTTTTAATTATGCAATCACAATTAAAGTGGTAACAATGTAATTCTCTCAAGAACACTAACACAAACACAGATAGTTACTTTAACAAGATAGCTTCTATTCAAAATATAAAAGAATTGGAAGTAAATTATTAAAATTAAATGCAAAAAGATATATCATTTTAATGCATTGAGTACATTTAGCTACTGTAAAATTCATTTTTCTTGATGCCTCACAAAGCACAGTGGCACATTCCTGTAATTCCAGCACTCAGGGGGCTGAGGCAGGAAGATCATGAAGTTGAGGCCAGCCTGGGCTACAAAGCAAGACTGTGTCTCAAAAATAAACAAACAAACAAACAAATAAATAAATAAACACAGTACCGATTTCTCTTAAAAAGCAACTGAACCTCCATTCTATATGGGTTATGTTGTACAATTTCTAATATACCATAGTTGTTGTTGTTCTTGTTGTTTTTAGGTGCTGTCGAGTCGGTATCCGACTCATAGCGACCCTCATAGGGTTTTCAATGGCTGACTGTTTCGGGATTGCCTTGGGAGTGGATTGCCAGGCCCTTCTCCCATTTTTGTGGTGCTGGGAATTGAACTCAGGGCCTCAGAGACTGCAGCACAGCGCTCTACCAACTGAGATAAATCCCAGCCCAATATACCATAGTAGAACATTTCAAATGTGACATTATTATTTGTGCATATAAGCATAAAAATTAAAAGAAATAGGCATAAACCTTCATTATAGTAAGAAATATAGGCCATAATAAAGTTTTTAATGTCCTTTAAAACTTGCAACAACAATAGGGACCCTCAGAGGGTTTTCAATGGATGACCGTTTCAGGATTACTTGGGAGTGGATTGCCACACCCTTCTCCCATTTTTGTGGTGTTGGGAATTGAACTCAGGACCTCAAGAGATTACAGAGCAGTGCTCTACCAGCTAAACTAAATCCCAACCCACACAGACTTACAACACAGAAAATCTGAAACTAATATCTTATTAATTTTGAAAATAATTTTTATTATATAATCACACAAACTTTATCCCTATTTTAAATCCTTCTATAAACAAACAAAATTGGCTGACATAGAAAAGATGATGAAAGATGCCACCCTCCCCCCAGGCCAAGAGGATCAAAAACTCACATTGAAATAGAAAAAATAACATCATTGTTCATTATGATAAAAATACAGTTAACTAAGAATTATACATTTAAGTTTTAGTACTGTATATGATCTACAGAGTGTGTTTGTATATTTTGCATATATACAACCTATAGTTTTATCTCCCCCATGTGCCTGTCAGTTTGCCATACTGTGGATGTTTGTATGTTGCTGTGATGCTGAAAGTTATGCTACTGGTATTATAGATATCAGCATGGTCACCCACCCATGGTTAATGGGTTTCAGCTGAGCTTCCAGACTAAAACAGATTAGAGAGAAGGACCTGGCTAACCTACTCCCAAAACAATTAACCATTAAAAGCCCTATGAATAGCAGAGAAACACCATCAGATATAATGCCAGAAAATGAGCCCCCAAGGCTGGAAGGCACTCAAAAGGTAACTGAGGAAGAGTTCTCTCCTCAAAGTAGAGTCTACCTTAATAACATGAATGGAGTAAAGGCCCAAGAACCTCCATTTTCTGATGTGGCATGACTCAAAATGAGAAGGAACAACTCTAAACATCCATTAATATTAAGAACATGGAATGTATGTAGTATGAATCTAGGAAATTAGAAGTCATCAAAAGGGAAATGGAGCACATAAACATTGACATTCTAGGCATCAGTGAGCAAAAATGGACTGGCATGGGTCATTTTGAATCAGATAATAATATAGTCTGTTATGTCTGAAATGACAGATTAAAGAGAAATGGGGTTGCATTCATCATCAAAAAAAGACAACTCAAGATATGTCCTGAAGTACAATGTTGTCAATGATAGGATATATCCACACACCTACAAGGAAGCCAGTTAATATGACTATTATACAAATTTGCATACCCACCACTAAGGCTACAAATTAAGATAGGGAAGATTTTTACTGACTTGTACAATCTGAAATAAATTGAACACGTACTCAAAATGCACTGGTAAATATTGGTAACTGGAATGCAAAAGTTGGCCTTGGTGACAGAAACTATGCTGGAGATCACACAATAGAATTTTGTCAGAACAATGATTTTTTCATTGCAGATACATTTTTCACTAACATAAATGGTGACTATACATATGGAAGTCACCAGAGGCAACATACAGGAACAAAACTGATTATATTTGTGGAAATAAATGATAGAAAACTTCAGTATCAAATATCAGAATAAGACCAGGTGCTAACTGTGGATCAGACCATCAACTGCTCATATGCAGGTTCAAACTGAAACTGAAGAAAATAAGAATAAATGCACAAGAACCAAGGTATGGCCTTGAGTGTATCCCACCTGAGATAAGAGACTGCCTCAAGAACAGTTTCGACACATTAGACAATAATGATTGAAGACTGGACAAGTTGTGGCATGAGATCAAAATCATTGTTCATGAGGAAAGCAAAGGATTATTAAAAAGACAATAAAAAAGGAAAAGACCAAATTATATATGAAAAGAGACTCAGAAACTTGCCCTTAAAAGTTGAGCAGCTAAAGTAAAACAAAGATATAACAAAGTTAATGAACTCAACAAAAGATTTCAAAGGGCAGCTCAAGAAAGCAAAATCATATATTATAAAGGCATGTGTAAAGAGCTAGAGATAGAAAACCAAAAGGGAAGAACATGCTCTGTTTTCCTCAAACTTAAGGAATTGAAGAAACACTTCAATCCTCCAGTGGCAATAGTGAAGGATTCCACAGGGAAAATATTAAACAACATGTGAAACATCAAAAGAAGAGGGAAGGAATACACAGAGTCATACCAAAAGAATTAATGGATGACCAACCATTGCAAGAAGTTGCATATGATCATGAGCAAATCATACTGAAGGAAGGAGTGGAAGCTGCCTTGAAGGAATTGTCAAAACACAAGTCTCCAGAATTGATACAATACCAATTGAGATGTTTCAACAAATAGATGTATCACTGGAGGTACTAATTTGTTTATGCCAACAGATTTGGAAAACAGCTACCTGTCCAACTGACTCGAGCAGATCTGTATTTGTGCCTATTCCCAAGAAAGGTGATCTAACCAAATGTAGTAACTATCAAATAATATCATTAATATCACATGCAAGTAAAATTTTGCTAAAGATCATTCAAAAGAAACTGCAGCAATATATAGACAGGGAACTGCTGGAAAATAAAGACAGATTCAGAAGAGGGTGTAGAACCTGAGACATCATTGCTGATATCACATGAATATTAGCCAAAAGCAGAGAATACCCGAAATACATGTATCTATGTTTTATTGACTATATAAAGGCATTTGACTATGTGGATCACAATAAATTATGGATAACATTGCGAAGAATGGGAATACCAGAGCATTTAATTATACTCATGAGGAATCTGTACATGGACCAGGGGGAACTTGTACAAACAGAACAAGGAAATAGTGCCTAGTTTAAAGTCAAGACAGGTGTAAGTCGTGTCTGTATCCTTTCACCATACCTCTTCAATCTCTATGCTGAGCTAATAATATGAGAACCTGGACTTTATGATGAAGAATGTAGCATCTTAATTGGAGGAAGACTAATTAACAACCTGCATTCTGCAGATGACACCACTCTGCTTGCTGAAAGTGAAGAGGATTTGAAACATTTACTGAACAAGATCAAAGAACATAGCCTTCAGTCTGGGTTGTGACTCAACATCAGCAAAACAAATCCTTACCACTAGGTCAGTACACAGCTTCATGATAAATGGACAAAGATTGAGGTTGTCCAAGATTTTGCTTTATGCAGTTCTATAATCAACAACTACAGAAGCAGCAGTCAAGATACCAAAAGACACACTTCACAGAGAAAATCTGCTGTTAAAGACCTCTTTAAAGTGCTGAAAAGTAAAGATGTCACATTGAAGAGAAAGGTAAGTCAGACTCATGTCATGGTTTTTTCATTCATATAAAATGGTTGTGAAAGCTGGACACTCAATAAGGGAGACAGGAAAATAATGCTTTTGAACTGTGGTGCTGGAGACAAATATTGAATATACCATGGATGCAAAAGAACCAACAGATCTGTCCTAGAAGAAATGCAACCAGAGTTATTCTTGGAAGCAAGGATGACTAGACTACGTCTTATGTATTTTGGACATGTTGTCTAGAGGGATCAATCCTTGGATAAGGACATAATGTTTGGGAGAATGGCAGGTCAATGAAATAAAGGAAGACCCTCAGTTAGATGATTGACACAGTAGTTTCAGCTATGAGCTTAAATATAAAAAAGATTGTGTGCCTAGAACAGAATTGGTGAGTGTTTCATTCTGTTGTACATAAGACCGCTATGAGTCAGATCCAATTCATCAGCAATTACCAACAGCCAACACATTTGCCTGTATAGGAGATGCATCCAGCAGCCTATTCTCAAAATAATTAGCCATTGAAAACTCTGTGAATAGCAGAGAAGGACTAACAATAGTGCTGGGCATGGCACAACTGTCAGCTAGTTTTTCCTCTCTTGTATATAGGTTCACTATGAGTAGGACGCGTGCAGCTGTACCACCATGGTGTCTGATCCCCATCAGATCTTGGAAGCTCAGCAGGGTGGGGCCTGGTTAGTACTTGGATGGGAGACCACCCGGGAACACCAGGTGCTATAGACTTGGGAGAAGGACCTGGCAACCCACTCCCAAAAAACAATCAACCATTGAAAACCCTATGAATAACAGAGAAGGACTAACGATAGTGTTTCACCTGTTGTACACAGGGTTGCTATGAGCTGGACACTGACCTGACATCATCTTACAACAACAGCAATGACTAGGACATGACTCAATGGCACTTAACAACAACAAAAATAATAGTTGTATCTAATACAGTGTTGTTATTTCAGCCTGCAAATATTACTAGTACCAGCCAGTAATGGAGAAGAGGATATTTTGGTATTTTGGAGGAGAATAGGCTGCTTTACTTTCTGTACAAGGCCAGACTCAGTACAAGCACATCTGTCAATAGTCCCTGATGAATCATATCACTGCTGACTCTAAAATAATCACTGCTGTTTTATAATTTCCATATAATATGGCACAGTGTTTAGGGAACTGTGGCAGCTTACTACAAATTGGTGCTGTAAGACATGCACCTTGGAATCAGGGTATCATATTTGATTAAGACTGCAATTGAACAGCAGTTGAATAGTGTTTCTGTAATACCCAGAGAACACTTGGATGTGTCAGCCCTCGGTACTTCAGAGGGCTGCTTTGGCAGGCGTTATTTATGCTATTTATGGGTAGCAGACATGGCACTGGAGGAACACAGCAGTTCCATGCTACAGTGAGCTCATCATCCTGAACAGAGTCCTTACCTATCACTCCAACCAGACAGAATTAGGCAATGTTCATTCCTTCAGAATATGCAGCAAATGCAAAAGAAGACAAAGAAGATTATTCACATGAAAAGAGTTGTACAATTATTCTTTTTCCTCTTCTCTGAACACCAGTCCTTTTCATTACTCCATGGTTTGAAAATTAACCCCTTAGCAATGTACTGTAGCTGAACCTGCTGGTGATTTGAGGAAATAGAAATCCAAAACTGATAATTCATCTTTTGATAATATGTAATACACCTCTGTAGCTTATCAGCATTTCAAAGTACAAAAGCTGAAGAAATTCCTTCTAAAACACATCTTGGTATCATGAAGACGGAGAATGGTGAACTTTATATCTGAGTTTCTGGTATGCTCATGGATCTGATATAAATTTATTATAGACTTTTAAGTGTTATTATTTATACCACATGAAACAGTGAAATCACCATGTGAGCTTTTCTTCTCTTCCTGTTTATCTTATACTGTTTAGCTTTAGTTTAAGAAGTAATCTAGAAATTATTCAAGATTCCCAGCCAATAAGTTCGGTGTTTTGGTTCTTTCTTCCTTATTCTCATTTCTTTAAGGGATGTGAGATCTACCAGGGAAATTAATTTGTTTGTTACAAAAAAAAACTGTTATGATGGTGTTGTTGTTGTTGTTAGGTGCCAAATCGTGTCCGACTCACAGCGACCCTCATAGGGTTTTCAATGGCAGATTGTTCAGGATTGCCTTGGGAGTAGGTTGCCACGTCCTTCTCCCATTTTTGCAGTGCTGGGAATCGAACTCGGGACCTCAGAGACTGCAGAGCAGTGCTCTACCAACTGAACCAAATCCCAGCCCCCTGTTATGATGGTAGATACCCACAATTGGCATCTATAGGTTTCAGGGTTCTTTAAAGACCTATTGACTCATTTTGAACTGTCAATCCACTGAGCTTATATCCAAAGAAGTATCTAAGTACTATTTAAATCAGAATATACATATATAACTGTACCTATAAATAACCATACAAAAATACATGTATATATAGCTACACAAGGGCTGGGATTTAGCTCAGTGGTAGAGCACTGCGCTGCAGTCTCTGAGGTCCCACGTTCAATTCCCAGCACCACAAAAATGGGAGAAGGACCTGGCAATCCACTCCCAAGGCAATCCCGAAACAGTCAGCCATTGAAAACCCTATGAGGGTCGCTATGAGTTGGATACCGACTCGACGGCACCTAACAACAACAACAACATAGCTATACAGATAAAACTTTGTGATTATTAGTACTAGAGAACTTATTTGCTTTCAATTTTCAAAATTATACATAGTTTTTTAAATTGTATACAACATAAAATTCTTTTTTTTTTTTTTTTTTTTTTTTTTTTTGTATCAGGAGGTTGAACCCAGGCCACTGCACATGCTAGGCAAGCACTCCACCAGTGAGATGCACCTCACCCCAACTCTTTTTTTTACTTTTTTTTTATTTTGAGACAGGACATCACTAAGTGACACAGCCTGCCTCTAGCCTCAAACTTGCAATCCCCTTGCCTCACCCTCCTGAATTGCTGGGATTACAGGCATGGGCCATGGCACTCAGAGAGTAAAACCTTTCTGTTGGAACTTAACTTCCTGGAGTGTGTTCAGAATGGATTTAGTTTAATGTGTGCCTATGTCTGAAATAAAGTTGAATTGGAGATGGCAGTATAACTTCAACAGACCTAGACTGGCAACCCAGCTATCTCACTCGCTGAATGAATCTGGAAATAATATCTCCAAATAAGTTTTCTCCCCCCAAAATGAAGATCATATTAGCACCTCTCTCATAATTAGCACCCACTCTAGATGGCCTAAGGATAGGCAGCAATCTGATGTAGGAGAAAGAGGTTAAACTGCGTAATTTTACCTAGTAATGAGGCTGTTTCAATATCTTCAAAGAATGGAGGAGGAAAAAGAGGTGAGAAGCTTTACTCTTTTTTTTAAAGTGCATGCAGAAAAGAAAGAAAGAAAGAAAGAAAGAAAGAAAGAAAGAAAGAAAGAAAGAGAGAGAGAGAGAAACTGCTATAGCTGGGATAATATTTTTGGAGTAGTATCTGATGTATTTTCTTCCCCAGGAGCCCCTGTGTTTTCTACCTTTCCCACTGAATCAAACAACATTCCCTTTCCTGGAGAGGGTAAATATGGCAGACAGCCACATTGTCATTTCTCAGCTTTGATATTGAAATCTGACTTTTTAAAGCCAGTAACTGAGACAAAAGTCTAGAAAACAAAGTTTTCAGGTATTATTATAAGAAAATAGATTTGTAGATTCCAATGGCCCAGAGTTTAAATGACTAAGCATGATATTTATAGCATAAAACTTCAAGCCACAATGAGACAGGAGGCTTTTCCAACATTAAGAAATATATAAAAGCCTTTGGGGGTGAGAACTGATGGAGGTGAGTGCCCATAGGTGAGGCTGGGCTTATTACAACATGCTAGTATGGATGTGGATGCCTGACTGCTCTCTACCCACTCACTGATCCCTCTGCAAATATCCCAGATTCAAAGATCAGCTAAACATCTAGAGCTTTCTTTCCCAAAACAAAGCCAGCGAGTACTTCAGGCTCTTAGGAAAGCTACTCACTCAGCATGGAACCAAAACAACGTGGCAAAAGGGCCACCCCAATAGCTGGGGAAGCTTCAGGACAGAGGCAAGGGCTTCTGGCAGTCCAGAGTTTACTTTCTGCACAGAAAGCAACTACAAGTTCTTGGGCATCCTCTAAGAAAAAACAGGGAAGTGTGGAGAGGGCCTGTCCCTGAAGACAACCAGAGTTTGGGTATGAGCAATTACCTAGATATCACCCCAGAGACCTAGCCAGGCCTATGTAGGCCATATGTACCAGTTGCTGCCCACGAGGCTGCAAGAGAACAGGTATGGCTCAATGAAGGCAGCAAGAACCAGACAGGACTCAGAAATCAAGACACTTCCCTCCCACTGCCAGGATGGACCATAGCTACCCAGTAACTTAGATCATCTCTAGAGATAATCAAAGGAGAAGGAAGAGACATTTGAATGAACAAACTAGAAGTAGCTAAATTAAGTCAACATGGCAAGAGTAACTGTTTTCTGTCAACCAAGGAAATAGGGGCCTGACTTACGCTCAATAATAAAAAAACACAGTTTCACTACTATACCCATGGGTTATAATTGTACATTTAAAATCCACTATATCTTATCAATTAGATATTTCTACATAAAGCAGATCTGCTGAGACCTCCTGGAAACCTACGATTACTTCTAAGACACTTTGAAGTTAACAAAAGCATGCAGTAGGTGATATACTAAAGTCAATAACTGCCATAGTAGAACAACCATAAAAATTTACAAAACGAGCCCACAGCAACATAAAGTAATAGTTTTGGGTCATTACTATATGAGTGGACATTCATTTCCCCTTCAAGAATGAATCTGCATTAAGCAGAAGAAAAATGAAGTGATTACTACAGTCCCTCCTCTTTCCAAGGTGCCCTTCATCCCTTTCCCAGCACAAATGAAAGTACACCTGAAGGGAGCAGAGTATCCATCAATCAATTCCAGGGCTGGCTGCGTGCCTACACAACATGTGCATCCATGGGCAGCCTTTCCACGAGCAGTCTCTTTGCCCTCGAAACATTGCTTATTTCCCCACAGGATATCCTGACGCTTCTTTTAAGAAGCTGTGTGACAGCAAGCAGCGGAGTGCTAACTCATCAGAACATGTGGCAGGAACATCCAACATGGCTCTTTCACTCAAATTACACTTTGACTAATCAAGGAGCAGCCAGAAAAAGACAGCTAAGGACACTGGTTTAATTGAACAGTTTGCTGTCTGGTTAAACCAGGAGGAGAGAGTTCTAGAGGTTAGTTACCTTTTCTCCAACATTCTTCATTTGAAGAAAAAGAAGAACAAAGGATCATTTTTTATCACTCTGGAATGAACTTGCTCCCACAGTGTTTACTAATAACCATTACCTCAGTCTCCTTTAGTAGGCCCCTGTCTATTGCATGATCTTTCAGGTTCCTTCTGGAAATAGCTACCCAAACCATCCAAGAAGCCCCTACACTGCAAGTTAAGAAATAATCAAAGTGATTCGTTTCCAGACAAAAAATAAATTTTTATTGTTTTGGAGAGTCTGATGTAAAGCCTGTTACCACTTCCACCTCTATGAATCTAGACATACACAACTTTAATTGATCCATGCACGTCTTAGGAAGCATGATTATGAAGGCTATAGTTGAGAACAGAGCTTCAGAAGTTCAAGATCCTGATCCACATCCTGGATCCTCCATTTATTAAATTTGTGAACTTAGGAGAATTGCCTAATTACATTCACAGTGTGTCAGTTTTGCATCTGTATAATGGCATTAACTATGTCATAGGGTTGCAGTGAAGATTAAATGAGTGACTTCTAGATAGAGTACTTATAACCCTGTCTAATATATAATTAGTGTCATAGAAGTATTAGTTACTATTTATTTCTTACTGTTATTGATATTGTTATTTTGCAACCTCAAAACCTTTTATTTATGAGGACTCAGTTTTCTAAACCTCTTATCTAAATTTAAGCATTCAGAAAGCCCTTTCTAGTCACTACCCTAGTCCTAAGAGAAATCAGTAAAGAAAGATAGGAAAATCTACATCTAATTCAGAGTTATGTACCATTATAGCAAAGCAAGAAAGTAATTCAGAACAGGACTACTAAGTATAAAGCCTTTCATTTAGTATTTTGTCAAGTTGTCTCTCCATTTGTCAGAATAATTTTTAATCTAAGACTTGCCAAGTAACATATTCCTCTACTAAATGACTCCAAGGTTAAAAACTAATTAACCTTTTGTCTTGAAATTTGGCAAAGATACAGACCTTGTTGCTTCATTTTAAAGTTTGGAGCTGTCTTTTATAACCCTCTAAAATTATTTAAACACTCTCTAAATTGCTTCATAGTTCTTTGTGACCTAGTCAAAATTAATTCAATACTTATATTTTCACCCCAGGGCCCCTAAATGAAAATCATCATGTGCAAATGTAGAGTTAATCATCAACCTAACTAAATAAGAATACCAAAGAATTGTGGAATTTCCAGAGTTAACAGGACTCTGCATCCTTGGAAAAGAATGTCATGTGAACCAGTCAGAAAACCTTGCTTTCACTACCCTAGGGACTTAGAGCTGCTACCTTAACATGAGAGTGTACATCTTCCCGGCAAATAATAAGGAAAATTATATTTGAGGTGGTAACCTCACAAAAATAGTCTAAAAAGCCATGTTCAACACAGAGGAACAGAAAAATAGGGTATGGCTATCCATTTGTGCTTAAATTTTAATATTCAGAATATCCTAAATATTTCACATCATATCAAAGCCAAAACAAGCTTTTCCCAAATTCTTTTTGGTGGTAAATTATAAACAACTTAAGCAAACTATCTATTCAAGGAGCACTCTAGTATAAACTCCTCCCCATAAATAACCCTTTTATTATGTACCTCAAAGCTACCAGAAATTCTCCAAGTTTTCCTCTCTCTCTCTCTCTCTCTCTCTCTCTCTCTCTCTCTCTCTCTCTCTCTCTCTCTCTCTCTCTCTCTCTCTCTCTCTCTCTCTCTCTTTCTCATTGTTTAGGCCAAGTGAAACAGACCTTGTAGGCATAACCTCAAATTTGAACAAATACTTGAATGCAAATCTTTGGGTTGGATTGCCTCATTAAAATGTTCCCAATTGATTGCTTTTATTGTTCACTTTTTCAGTAGGCATAGAATGATAAGTACCAGAGAAATAGAAATCCTAAAATAACTAGTAAATCACTTGACAATTGAAAGACCATTACACAATGCTAAATAGAAACCACAGGAGCTAATGCCTGGCAGAAGAGTATTGTTCAAAATTACAAACTGAACAGAGAATTATCTGTTCTGCAGAGTTCATACTTTTTTCTCTCTGTCTTTGCCCACTATGACTGAAATTGAATCCCTAGGGCTTTCAGCCCCAAGGCCATGATCTTTCCATGAACAGATAAGTTACCCTGTCATCATATTTCCTAAATCAGAAACTTTATGTCAGGTCGCAGAGAGTTTCCAACTGGTGACATGGCAAAAGATTGTTGGGCAATAGTACAAGTTATGTTTCAAAACACATATACAAAATTTAAATTAGAATAATGATTTTAAAAAGCCATTATCTCTCTTGTGAGCAATTTCCTGGTATTAACAGAGATAGTTATTGTACATACTTATGCATAGCAACTGCAAGGAATGATTATTTAAAATTCTTATTCTCAGGCCACACATCAGCTCCACTGAATCTAAACTGCTACAATTAGGGTTGAGGATCAACAATTTTTTAACAAGCTCCCCAGCTGATTCTGAAGTATGTGGTTGTCAACTATGTATTCAATAAAAGTAGTGTATGAGCACAGGTTGGAAGTATTTAGAAGTTGAGTCCAATTTTTCCTCCACCACATGATACCTTTGTAGTAGACATTACAGTTATCTTGATGATCCTGAATAGAGTCTTCCTTACTATGCTTTTAAGAAGTGTCATCAAAGCATTTTTCTTTTTCATTCATGGTCCTGCAGGAAGTTTCTGGAACTTGGTTTAACAGTTGACTTTACCATTATCAGTCATAGCTACTACCTTAGGTTAAACTATATAATCTTCCTCAGCCTCAATTTTCTCATCTGAGGAGTAAAATAGAAGTATCTACCTCAAAGCATTATTTTACAGATGGGTTTTACAGATGACTTTTACGGATGAGTTTACATTACCGAAAACATTCCATAAATAGTCGATACTATAATTTAGCTAATTGAACACCCCAACTTGATGACAAGTCAGAACAACAACAAAACTAAGTAAGTTTTTCTTCAGAAACTATGATGCTTGTTCTTATGTTTTCCATGTGCAAATCAAACATGCCTATGTCAGAAATGGGAGGTAAGTGTGGTATAAATAAAGAAATACAAGTTCTAGAGCTAATCGATCTGAATTTAAAAATTAACACGCCACTTATAAGAGAAAATTAATTAGCATTTACATCAATTGGTTACCTCCTTTGTAAAATCAGCATAATAATTCGTATCTCACATAAAGTATTTGGCAGTATTTAAGCAATTCTCAATAGTTTTGCTACTGTTGCAAAGTAAGAAACTGGATTTGATAACAAGAGTGTATAATTTTACTTATAGTTGAGGGTAAAAGAAAAAGTATAAACTACTTTTCTCTTTCCTTTTTTTTTTTTTTTTTTTTTGTGTGTGTGTGTGTGTGTGTGTGTGTGTGTGTGTTGCTGGGGATTGATCCCAAGGCTTTGCCCATACTTTGCAAGTGCTCTACCATTGGGCTATATCCCCACCCCTTTTTAAACTTTTGATCTTGAGATAGGGTCTCACTAAGTTATGTAGGCTGCTCCTGGCCTCAAACTCAAGATCTTCTGGCCTTCACCTCTAGATTTGCTTGGATTACAGGCATGTACCCCTGCACCCAGCTATAAATTATTAATATACAGTGAAGTCAGGTGCTGTGATGCATACATGTAATCCCAGCAACTCAGGAGACTAAGGCAAGAGGATTGCCAAATTGAAGGGCACAGGTAGCCTGCACCACTTACAGAGACCCTGTCTCAAAACAAAAAGTAAAAAAGGAGCTAGGATGCAGCCCAGTGGTAGACTATTTGCCTTAGCACAAGGGAGTCTCTGGATTTAATGCCCCCCACTAAAAAAAAAAATCATTGAGATTTTAGAAAAGCAAATTGTTAACATTTTCCATAAATATATTCCATATCAGGAGATTCTCATATAGCTGAAGAATCCAGTAACTCTGCTCACCAAAAATTGTATTACATGTAATAACATAACAACCTATTTGGAAAAGAGATTTGATCATTTTTGACCAATTTTTAACTAAGTCACTTCCTGCCTTTATGCAGATTACTAAACTGCCTATCAATGGAAGTAATTATAAAGCAGTAAGCTTTACTAAGATATTATAGTACTGCACTTTTGATAAAAAGTTTAAAGCCTCTTAGTTGAAAACAACTAGGAGTTTTAATTCACTAAAATTTCCTATGGGAAACTTGAGGTGCATAAGAAGAGAAGACGTGACAAGATCTGAAAGTGCTTTTGACTGGAAATGTCTGGCATTATATTGTGTGTATATCTCAAGTTGAAATAAAACAGAATTGAACTGACATGGAGCAATGAATGGGCAATAAAATGGGGATAGAATAAATGCAGTTAAGAAGAAACCAAATAGAATCTATATTTTATCCATCCCATCCATCTCCACAATATTCTCACTTATTATCAGGATATCTAACATAGTTTCTACTTGCAATGTGCCTGGAAATATTCTGTCTTTTGCTGCTGGTAGAAATATTGATTAAACAGTGAAAAGTAAGCAAAAATATTCTGGAATGCTTTATCTGTTCAGAATTTTTTTTTAAATCTTTTTGTCAGAGTCAAAGAAAAACTCAGACAAAAACATATCTCCTACTATTTCTCTCAGGATGCTAATGTTAGGACTTAAGCATCTGGAACGGAATGAGCTCAATAACCAAGAGAAGCAAATGAAAATTCCTTTGCCAAAGTGTGTAAATCTGATTGGAGAAAACAAAGGGTACGGTTATTGGTTATTGAAAGAAGTAGCTTTCTGGTTATTGAAAGAGATAGCTTCTAAACTAAAGTTATTCTAGTGGAGCCTTTAAAATGAATAAAAAAGCTTGAACTAGTTCCAGAAAGAGAGTAGAAGTTATTCTTGGCACTCTGCTCTTCTTTTCTCTAGGCTTCAGTTCAATCTAATATTACAATGACATTTTTTTTTGTACCTACTAAATGCTAAACTTTAGGAAGCTGAAGATGATCAAGGCATGTTTCTTATTCCCGAAGAAATGAGAAGAGTCAGAAATGTACAAAATTAACTCCAGAGAGAGTCTATTCTGATGACTGTCTTAACACCAACTTTATATTTCAGTCCTGCCTATCTTCACTCTAACTCTCTTTAAAAATCTTAACTTGGATGTCTCATTAGCATGATAAATTCAAAGCCAAACATAAAGCCAAACATGAGAATCCCCTCTCCACCATAGAAGTACTAAACAGTACCAGAAGTACTAAACAGTACTAAACAGTACCAGAAGTAAATACAGTCTGGATTTACTTGGAGTGCCACTATGTCCCCTAATCTCAAGGCGCTAAAGGTTCATATCATCTTTATTTATTCTTTTGGTTTTGGCCATATTCAATTAGCCATCAATTCACATCAAATTTTCCTGAGGAATAATTTACACCATAAAAATATTTTCCTTTGAATTCCTGCTACCAACTGTACCTTATTTCAGATTCCCTTTATTGTCAGAAGTAAACAGGATTACAGAGATCTACTTCACCCACACCCATGAACTTGAAACTAAATGAGAAACAATGAAATAGGCACCATTAGAATGGCTTCCTACTTCCCACATTCACCACTGAGGGCCAAGACCAACACTGTTCCTTCCTGTCCTGAGGCACTATTGCTTGATATGTCCTTTGCTTCTCTGAGCTACTTTGATCTATTTGAAATAAATTACTTTTTCTAACTTATGGATTTCTAAGAACCTTAATTGGGCTTGGTTTTAGCTCAGTTGGTAGAGTGCTTTCTCTGCACACTCTGAGGCCCTGGGTTCAATCCCCAGCACTGGAAAAACAGAGAAAGACCTGACATCCCACTCTCAAAACAATCCCCAAACAATTAGCCATTGAAAACCCTATGAACAGCAGAGAATCAGTAACATGCTGCCAGATATAGCACAGTGTTCAGCAGTGTTTCATTCTGTTGTACATAGGGTTGCTATGAGTCAAACCTGACTCAGTGGCACCTAACAACAACAAGAACCTTAATCAATATAAAGAGAAATAAGAGAGTTAAATCAATTAAATCAAAATGTAATAAGAAGAGAGAGAATATTTCCCAGGTCTATAAAATTTTGCTAAAGCCTACTTGGTGCTGTTGACATGCAGAAATTATGTATAATAAGTGAAAGCTGGGACTGAAACATGTTTTAACAGGGAGCTAAAATAATACCATGTACATGAAAAAGACTTCCACTGGGTTTCTAAGTGTTTTTCTTTTTCTACTGTGGGATAAAAATGTCTTTTTGACCTTGTAGCAATCTAGATAAAATATGCCTCAAGATCATCATCTTCTTTTTGTTCTAATTATATACCTACTAAATAATTGCGTTTGATATTAAGTGTACCCATACTACAATACTGGGGCTAGGATTTAGCTCAGCTGGTAGAGCACTGCTCTGCAGTCTCTGAGGTCTCAAGTTCAATTCCCAGCACCGCAAAACTGGGAGAAGGATGTAGCAGTCCACTTCTAAGGCAATCTTGAAACAATCAGCCATTGAAAACCCTATAATGATTACCTATGAGTCAGACACAACTTGACAGCACCTAACAATAATATACCACAAAACAGGTACTAGGGTGACCTGTGCTGAGGATGTAAACACTCTAAGGGCAGAACTTCTATTTTAATTTGATAACATTTCTATTCATTTAGTTACTGAACTTTTCACCAAGAGTCTAATCATTTCTGAGAGTGCCAATAAAAATTAGTTTGTGGTCCTAATATGTCAAGGAATACATTAACTGCCACAAATTCCCAGGAAATGACCTGTCTCTGAGTATTTCTCTGATGTAACCTTATTATCCCTTATTTTCATCCCTCACTCCCACACTACTACATCAAATTACAACATCTGTGTGACTACCCTTCCCCACAAAAAAATCCCTTATCCATTCATGTATTTGGGGCCTTTTTTTTTAATCTGTCAAGCATCAAGTAATGAAATATAATGGACACAAAGATAGAAAACAGCTAGTTTACTAATGACAATTTATTAATATTATGTTAATGAATAAAACAAAGGACCAATAAAAAGTTCTATTAGTACATGTAAGAGTGGGACTTATCCTAGCTACCAGTATCTCTGGTACCAGCTAGGCCACCTATGGTGACAGGTTTCAGCTGAGTTTCCAGGATAAGATAGACCAGGGTGAAGGACCTAGCAGCCCATTCCTGAAACAATTAGCCATTGACAACAATATGAATAGCAGAGAAATATTATCAAATATAGGGCTGGAAAATGAGACCTCAAGGATGGAAGGCATTCAAGAAACACCTGGGGAAGAGTTGCCTCCTAAAAGTAGAGTTAACCTTAATGATAGGAATGGAGGAAAGCCCCTGGGTCCTTCTTTTGCTGGTGTGGCACAACTCAAAATGAGAGGAAACACAGTGGGTGTGACAATGTGCTCAAATATAAAAAGATCATGTTCGTGGCATAGTGTTGAGTCGTGTTTTGTCTTATTGTGCATAGGGCACTATGAGTCAGACTTAACAGCACCTAACAACAATAACAGGGTATCAAAGAATGTTTCCCTGTAGAAATTCTATTGAAGTTAAACCTGAAAGATGGCCCTTGATTACTCCTTCCAAACCTTTTTCTTGCCATTGCCAGACAAATATTTAATAGAATTCTCAACACTTCTCCTATGTTCAAAATCACTACTTATAGGAAAATAGTTAAACTGGGGAAACTTATCTTTGGGAACCACTAAACAAGGTGATCTCAAAGGTCCTATATAGATCTAAAGCACCTATAGTTATTTTTCACTATGTATATAATGTTCCATCTTAGGGGAGCTCTGCAATTAGTTGGATGTCTCTGATATATTTTTATGTAAGAAAAGTAAGTTGCAAAGAAATGTATATAGTTGATTCCATTTTAAAGAAAATAAACTTCAGTTGAGCATGGGTGTGTTTGTTTATGTAGGTTTTTTATGAACATAGAGAAATATGTGAAGGGAAAAGCACCAAGCTATTAACAATGGTTTCCTAAAGGGAAGAAAGAAGGTAGGAAGAAATAGAGAACGAAAGAAAGCTGCTGAATAACTGAAAAAATCAGGTTTAGTTTTCATCAGAAATTCACATATATAATATATATGTACATATATTATATATGTATATATTACATGTATACAGTCTACTTTTATGAAAACCAATAAAAATTGAACATTTTAGAATTTGCCAAATAGCATGAATAAGTGATAGTATTAATTGACTATGTAACAAAATTAGAAAAATTATATTATTAGTATCAGTTATTGATTTAGTACTCTGCTTGCAATTGAGTAATGTTTAATTTTTTTGTGATTTTTAAGTACAATTCCTGCTATTTAGCTTCAAAGTCTCTCTTTAATTCAACTTCATCCTCTCTCTTCAATCTCCTACTACTTCCTAAATGCATCCACCAAGCACTTTTTATCAGGAACCTTCAGATTTACAGCACTTGTGTTAGATTTCAGGAAATGGGAGCAGGCAGGGCAGCAGAAGGAGATAATAAAATTTTCTTGATTTCTGCTATATGGCAGGAACTCTGCTAGGCATTTTTCAAACATAAATCCATTTATTGTTGTTATTGTTAGGTGTTATTGTTATTATTGTTGTTAGGTGCCATTGAGTCAGTGTCCAACTCATAGTGACCCTATGTACAACAGGCAAAACACTATTGTCAGTGCTTCTCTGCTATTCATAGGATTTGCAATGGCTGGGTATTTTGGGGGAGCAGGTTGCTGGATCCTTCTCCCAAGCCTACAGCCCCTGGTGTTCCCAGGTGGTCTCCCATCCAAGTACTAACCAGGCCGACCCTGCTTAACTCCCAAGATCTGGTGGGATTGGATGCCACTGTGGTATGCTTCAGGCCAAATCCATTTAGTCCTTTCAATAATGTTAAAGTGGTGATATTCTCCCCCTCTCCCTTTTACAGGTGTAGAAACAGTTAAGTCACTTTCTTGAGCTCACAGAACCAAAAGTGTAGAGCTTCAGTTTTCACATAAGATAGCCTAGTATTAAAATCCTGCATTTGCCCACTAGGATTTGTTTCCACCCACCTTTCCACACAGATGCCCCCCAAGTCTCCCGTGGGCCCTTCATGGCAGTCATCATGTCAGACTACTTCCCTTTTCCAATACAGCCTGTTCTTTACTCTCACCCACCCTCCTTTTCTTAATCTTCTCTTACTCCTTCTCCTTTCTACTGCTCCCCCTCACCCTCCTCCTTCCCCTTTCCCTTCCCTTTCCTCATACTTTCTCTCCCCCTCACCCCAACCCCAACTCACATGTATATTAAGCAATCTCCTATCGGCTCCCTAACATGCAATCCAGCTATCCTTTCCTTCTGCCACCCATCCCTGACAGGACATCCTCAAACAAACTCAAGAGCTCCTGATTCCCAGTATGCCTCTTTTTAATGTTTCTATTGCAGTACTTATCATAGCCATGATTATTTGATTATTTAGCCACTGGTTCACTAATCCTTCCCCTTCCCCATTCTATCTATGAGCCATTGTGAGGAGGAACAGTAATAAGTTCTTTGTCATGTCCTGGCCTCAGACAGGACCTGGAACTGAGCAAAAAATTAAAAAATGCATGATAAATGAATGAATAAATTAGTTGTCCTCTAGAGTTCGAATAAAAATTCAGAGTAATTTAGAGAAGACGGGTGAATGAACCTAACAATGAGCATGATAGTTTGCCCTCTGTTCATAGAAGATAACAGAGGCTTTCAGATAAGTTAGCTGTCTGAGAGAGGCTTTGCATCAGAGTAATTAGCTAGAGAGTACAAAGTTTCAAGAGAAATATATAGACCTACATATACTAAATTTTATATGCTGAACCTGTAAAAGCTGAACCTTAACTCAAGGATAACTGGCCATTTTAAAGATTTCCTTCTCCCTGATATAAAACAAAAGCTGCAACAGGGAGTACTTCAATAATGACCCATGTAGAAAATTGACTGATCATGACAGGAAACTGCTTGCTTCTCATCCCTACAGAGAAGGAGGACCCCACTAAAAATTAGATTTGATTTCCTACTGCCCCAGTGGACAAAAGCCCAGAGCTGAATTTGAGCAAATAAATTAGAAATAATGAAATGTGATGCTTCTCACATTTACGTCCACCTCTTGGTACAGATTTGATATATCAGGATTACTTGGTTCCAAGCAATACAAAATTAGACTCAATAGCAAGGCTCTGTGGCTCACCATTTGTAAAAATCCTAGGGACATGGAAGCCGAGGAAGGAAGACAGTAAGCTTAAAGCCAGAGGTAGCCTGCACAATTTAGTGGACCCTGTCTCAAAAACTAAAAATAAAAAAGTGGCTGGAGGTACAGCTCAGTAGTAGAGCACTTTCCCAGCACATGCAAGGCCCTGGGTTCAATCTCCAATCTCCCCCACACAAAAACATTATATTTGGTAATTTAAGTGACAAACAACTAAGGAAGTTTTTCACAGGAGGAACAACCAAAGAATAAGGCCTTTGGAACTAACAAGAACTAGTGAAGCTCTGAGGCTGTAAGTAATAGGCCTTTGTCAAAGGCCATCTCTGAGTTGAATTCAGTCCAAACATTTGCTTGGTTAAGGATGATCATGTGTCCACAAATTGGCTGAAAGAGAGACTGCAATAATTTTGGACACAGTCCCACCAAGAATCCAACCATACAAGGGTGGCAAACTTCCCAGAATGAAATATCAGAGTATGGAAACCAGAAAATGAAGAAATATACATAGATTTGGAACAGCAAAGATTGCATATCTACTACTTAGTTGGATCCCTACTTTTCATTATAGTATTTAGAATGTAAGCTCTATGGAGACAGAAAATTTTGTACTGTTCGCTTACTGTAGGGGTCTCCAAACTTTTTTTGAGACCAAGGCCTTGTTTCATGGAAAACAAGTTTTCCACCAGGTGGTGTGGGTGGATGGGGTTCAGGATGATTCAAGCACATTACATTTATTGTGTAAATACAGATGAAGCCACTCACACTGGTACTGGTCCATGGCCTGGGGTTGGGGACTCCAGCCTTACTATACCCTTGTCACTAGAATATTATCTAGTGTGTAATAAACATTCCAAAATATTAGTTAATTTGATACTTTGTCTCTAAGTAAATTCCCTTTTGTTTTCTCTAGATAGATATTTAATAGATCTAAGAAGAAAAAAATGTATATATGATAAATTTTAAGTGAAACCAAAAGTTTACAAAAGAATCAAAGTCTGAAGCAGGCTCTAATTAAGAACACTGAATGAACAGATAATCATAGAAATGTTCCAGAAACTTATAAAATGTAATTAGCACAGTACCTGTATGGGCAAGGCATGGGAAAGATGGGGGAAGGGAAGTAATGTTCATTGAGAGTCTACACTCTGACAGCTGTTGTAAGCTCTTTTGCATATGCTGTCTCATTAAAATAGTGCCCCAAAACTTCAGGAATGTGCAAAAAGTAATGACTGTTCCAGAATGTGGACTTCATTTGCTTCATAATCATGAGCACATCAGGCCCTTGACCTGAGGTACCCTCTGCTAAGCACACATTTCATTTGCACAGTGGGACCATTGACTCTGGTAAAGAGCAAAGTGTCAATATTGCTGGTCAGAGAAACAACAGTCTTTCTTTTCATCTCTGCCCCACATTTGAACATAACACAGCAAGAAATAATGCAAAGCAGTTTACAGATACCTAGGTGAGCAATCTCTCTAACACATACAGATACTACAATCAGCTTACCTTTTTAAGAACTCCTTCTCCTCTAGCTTCTAATGTGGATGGAATATAGCTTACTCTATCCTAAAATACTGCTAGATGGAGGTCAAAAGATGTTTCCAGATGATTCTCTTCACAGACATTTAGACCTAGAAAGGGCCTAAAGAACTCTAGTCCATGCTTATTTTACAGTTGGCATAACAGAAGCTCAGATAAGAAAAGACAATTGCTCAATATTTCACAGATTGTTAGTCTTAGGGCCAGGACTTTAACCCAAATCTCCCATTTTCTAATTTAGTTCTTTTCTTATTTACCAGTATTTATTTAAATCTCATGTTAGCTTTTGTTGTTGTTGCTAGCTTTCAGTTGTCTAAAATAACACTCATAAGAGTCTTTAGAGACCAAAATCATGGGTCATCATTAGAAGTTTTAGCTTTGAGGTACTCTTTTTCTATTTGAGGCCTCAACATGGTAGAATGTTCTTTGTGATTATCAAAGATGGTGATGAGATCCATGAACCCAAGAAGCAACATCAAATGTCCACTATGATATCTGGAGGTTTTTGAAATCAAAACACCTTCAACCATCCAGATAAGGAAGTCCCTCGGTAGTTGAGCCAATAGCACCCTCTGGTTGACAGAAGTAAACGCAAGCAACAAAAAACCAAGGTGTCCAGAATAAATGGCTGTGATTTCAGAATATCTCACCATATTTTGGATTCAAAATCTGTAGAAAGGAATATAATTCTTTTTGTCTCCTCCTTAATTATCAGATCAGTCAGTTTTCCTACTTACACACTACAAAATCCACTCTGACTAGTTTAAGTAGAAAAATAACTTCTTAAAATAGTAACACTCTTAACTATAATAAAAATGACCCATAAAATATAAAAATGATGAGCTGCACTTCATCAAAATTTTTAAATATGCACTTCAAAGGCATTGTTAAGAAAGTGAAAAGGAAAGAGACAGTGCCTAGCAAGAAAATATTTGTAAGTCATATTATTGGTAAAAGATTTGTATCAGAATAGAGCAAGAATGCTTGTAAGTTGATACTAATTAGAAAAATAATACAATTTAAAATGGACAAAATATTTGTGTATTTATTTCAGCACAAATGATACACTAAATAACAAGTACAGCAAAAGATGCTCAACATCACTAGTCACTGAGAAAATGCAAACTGAAACCAAAATGAGGTTTGATGCCCACTAGAAAAATTATACGCAAAATGAAAAGTCATAACAAGTATTTACAAAGATGCAAAGAAATTAGAAAATCCAAACATTGCTAGTAGGACTATAGCATAGCACAGATTCTTTTAAGTCAGTTTATTAGTTTCTTTAAAATGTAAAGTTAAATCTATTATATGATCCCAAAATTCTATTCTTAGGTATCTACTCAAGAGAAATGAAATGAAAAAATACATTCTCACAAAGACTTTTACACATATACCCATAGGAACATTACTCATAATAGCCAAAAAGGAGGAATAATCCAAATGTCTATCAATTAGTAAACAGTTAAACAAAAATGTGGTATATTCATACAAAGGGATACCACGCAGTAATGAAAAAAAAAAAACCTACTGATAAATGCAATCACATGGATAAAACTAAATCATCCTAACTAAAAGAATCCAGATGCAAAAGGTCACATATTTTCTGATTCTAGCTATATAAAACATTCAGAAAAAGCAATTCTATCCAGCAGAGTGTAAATTAGTAGCTATCCGGGCTGGAAGTGAGAACAAAGAATGATTGCAAATGGCCATGTGTTCTTTTGGGATTGACAGAAATGCTGTAAAACTAGATAGTAGTGATGATTGCACAATTCTGAGAACCTACTGCAAGTCATTGGATTGTTCATTTAAAAGAGTAGATGCTATAGCATATAAATTAAAACTTAATAAAGCTCTTTAAACAAAGGGTAAGACTTGAGCCAGGTGCTGTGATGCACACCTGCAATCCCAAGATTCTGGAGGCTAAGGTCAGAAGTAGTTATGCAACTTAGCAAGACCCTATCTCAAATTTAAAAAAATACAAAATGGGTCAGGGATATAGCTCAGTTGTAGAGCACTTGCCTAATATATTTGAAGCTCTGGGTTCAACACCTAATACTGAATAAAGAGCAAAAAAGGATAAGACTTTTTACTAAGCTATTGTAAGAAAGACTGAGTATAACTGCCCACATGAGATAACCAAAAATAAAATAAAATAAAATAAAATAAAATATATGTTATTATTGTTATTGCTAGGTGCCATTGAGTCGGTATCCAACTCATAGCGACCCTGCGTACAACAGGCGAAACACTATTGTCAGTGCTTCTCCGCTGTTCATAGGGTTTTCAATGGCTGATTGATTTTTGGGTAGTGGGTTGCCAGGTCCTTCTCCCAAACCTACAGCACCTGGTGTTCCCAGGCGGTCTCCCATCCAAGTACTAACCAGGCCCAACCCTGCTTAGCTTCCTAGATGTGATGGGATTGGATGCCACAGGGCTACTGCTGCAGGCAAAAAAAGAAAAAAAAAATACACACATACATATATATATATATATGTGTGTGTATATATATATATACATATATAATATATATATATTAGAAAGTAAATGTTTTTCAAGACTCAAAAACAAGCAGCCAAGGATAGACATCACATACTAGATACAAATGAGATGTATATGTACCACTTTAGCATACAAAGATTTAGTGTAACACTACTATGATGGCTCCAGTTTAGTGACTTGAAGACTTTTCAAGCTTTGGCTCAGGGAAAGGGGACTGAGACAGAGTCCAGTGGACTCCTAAATTTTAGAACATGTAGCTGAAAGTCCAGGGGACAAAGGCAGCTAGAAATCTTAGTAGAGTATCATAGTAGACTGAGCTACAAAGAATGAATGTTGGTGATCTACAGAAGGTCTTTCTCAGGTATTCAGTATTTGCATGTAAGAAAGTTATCCAAGGTCAAGGAAAGTACCAACTAAAAAGATCAGAAGGGACAGCCTGACTAAAATACTTCATACTCCACAAGTAGTAAACAAAGTTGGAAAAATCTTGCTCCAGTAGTGGGGAATAATTAGCCCTAAGCAAAACATGAGTAAGATTCTACCTAAGAAATCATAAGCAAGACTCAAAAAGATCAAACTGTTATCAAGTAATTTAGTTGTGTCCTAGAACAAAATTCAGGAATGTTTATATGAATACAAAAATCTCCATCACAAAATAAATCACAATGTCTGACATCCAATCAAAAAATACCAGACATACAGAGTAGTAGAAAAATGTGATTCAAAATATGGATAATAATTGATCAAAACTGACTCAGAACCAACACAGATGTTAAAATTAGCAGACAAGAAAATTAAAGCACTGATTATAATGATTTTTATGTCCAAAAAATTAAGTAGAAGCATGAGAGTTACAAAAATGACAGGCATTGAACTTACAGAGATGAAAACTATAATATCTGACATTAAAAATCCACCAAATTAACACCAAAATATTGCAGAATATTGTATAATAAAATATTGCACAATGAAATCAAAGACACAGCAATTGAAACTCTCTAAAATGAAATATGAAGAAAGAAAATATTTTTTTAAAAAAATGAACATTAGTGAGTTGTTTGACAACTTCAAGTGGTCTAATATGTAAGTACTTGTTGATGTATGTATTTAGAGTCCCCAGAATAGAGGAGCACAGGAAACAGAAATATGTGTGTGTGTGTGTGTGTGTATGTGTGTGTGTATACATACATACATATATATGTGTGTGCGTGTATACACACACACACACACACACACACACACACACACACACACACATATATATATATATATATATATATATATATATATATATATATATATATGGTAGTGGTTGAAATTTTCTCAATTTGATAGAGACTATCAATCCACAATTAAGCCAACAATCTTCAAGCCCAAGATACATAAAGAAAACCCCACCCAGAATCATAATCAAACTGCTTGAAGCAAGTGATGAAAAGTCTAAAAAACAAAGAAAAAAGAAACATTATACAGAAGGGATTAAAGACAAGAAAGATAGCAAATTTTTCCTGGAAAACAATGGAAGTAGAGCAACATAATTTAAACTACTGAAAGAAAATCAAATCTGTCAACTTATATTTCAATAACCAAAAATCTTTCCAAGAAAATTCATTAGGGAAATACAAATTATAACTACCATGAGAGGTTACTACCTTCCTATAAGAATGGCTCAAATTAGAAAGACTGACATATCAAATACTGATGAGGTTTGGGAGGATTGGAATTCATATACTACTGTTAGGAATGTGAAATGTTAGAATCACTTTGGTAAACACTTTGGAAGCTTCATTAAAAACCTTAACATATGTTTACCACATAATCTACCCATTCTATTTCTAGATTTTTACCCAACGGAAATAAAATCATGTTCCCATAAGAAAACTCAAAAGCTCATATTCTTAGCAGGTTTATTTTTTAGCAGCCAAAGTCTGGAAACAAATCTAAATAGATATTCATATAGGTGAGTAGTTTTTAAAAAATTGTATTTTATCCATACAATGGAACATAACTCAGCAATGAAATTAACTATTGATTGCTATACACAGCAATATGGATGAATCTGAAAATAATTATACATGGTAAAATAAGCTAAACAAGAATAATCCATAGTATATGATTAAATTTTTATAAAATTCTATAAATTTGAATTAATCTATAGCAACTGGACTAGTCAGCTTGAGACAGGATAACTTTAGAAATAAAAGAGATTTAGGCTAGGGATGTAGCTCAGTGGTAGATCATTTGCCTACCATTCATCAAAGGACTGGGGTTTAACTCAGTTAGTAGAGTGCTTGCTCTGAATGCTCTGAGTCCCTGGGTTTCAGTCCCCAGCACCACAAAATGGGAGAATGACCTGGCAGCCCACTCCTGAAAACAATCCCAAAACAATTAGCCATAGAACACCCTACCAATAGCAGAGAAGCACTGACATAGTGCTGGGCATGGCACAGTGTCGGGGAATGTTTCATTGTGTTGTATACAGGGTCGCTATGAGTAGATCCTGGCTCAATGGCACCTAACCACAACAACAACACACAAATCTCTGGGTTCCAGCCCTAACATTACAAAACAAAAGTTTATTTAGCTCAGAGTTTTAGAGGCTGAAAGTTCAAATGGTATGGCACAGGCTGTACTGAGGCCCCCATGGAAAATGACAAGAGTATGTGTAGGAAGAAGGGATCCCAACATAATCCAGGAAGCAAGAGATACTGGGTTGGGCCAGACTGAGATTTTATAACAATTTCCTCTTGTAAGAACTCCCTCAAGAGTCTGGTATTCTTTTCCAAAAGCAGTTCTCCCAATGTCCTAAGGGTCTCCCACTAGATCCCACCTCTTAGAAGCTCCCACCATCTCAACCTTACCACACTGGGGACCAAGAATCCAGTAAGTGGACTCTTGAGATACAAATCACATCCAGAACAGAGACATAAATAAATCAAGGATTAACTAGGAACAAGGATAACAAACAGGAAAGAGGACTTACAAATAAGCACAGGCTTTTAGTTTGGAAATTAACAGAATTAAAAACACAAAAGAAGCAAACTTGAAGAAGAAGTTGAATTTGGCAAATTTAGGCTTGAAGGACTTGTGAGTCACCTTCATGGAAAGGTTCAGTAATCAGAAATTTTGGCCTGGAAATTAGGAATCATGGAAGTATTAGTTTTAGTTCTCAACACTTACTTTGTTTTGATTTTGTAATAATGAGAATTAGGTTAAAAAAGAGAGAAATATTTGAAATTTAAACAATATAGAAACTTAGTTCTGTCTCATCTCTGTTAAGTCCAGAATTCACTCTGGTACAAGGCTCCATAGAATCAGGGCACAAGTTTGTTTCCTTACTTGGTTCCTTTCCCAAAAGTTCTTTCATGGTCCAAAGAGCTGCTGGAGCTTCAGCTATCATATCCATATTCCATCTAATGGGAAAAAAGGAAAAAGAAAAAAATGAGCCCTTCTCTTTAGTGATACTTCCTATACATTGGACATCATTTCCACCTTTACCGCATTAGCTAGAACTTAGTCCTTGGCCGCCCCTATGAACAAGAATTGTGGGAAGTAGAGTCTTTATTCAAACCACCCATCTACCCAACTAGAAATCACGGTTTGTTTTACTATGGAAAGAGGGAAA
Organism: Pedetes capensis; assembly: GCA_007922755.1. Lineage (NCBI taxonomy): Eukaryota > Metazoa > Chordata > Mammalia > Rodentia > Pedetidae > Pedetes > Pedetes capensis. Next base: position 163,473 of record VMDO01001226.1, on the reverse strand, counting down.
CACTACATATTGAGCAATAATTAGCATTTAGCACAAGTACCAAGGATAAATGTCTCCAGTAGGACTATCCCTCCCACTAAAGAAAGTAAGTGGCTATAACAAGATCATCATAGAGATCCCTATGAGTCCAGTCTAATTTATAAAACAGAAAATCATTCACAATCTTTGGTACTTTACCAATCATTGTTGACAAATTACTTACAAAACACACATAACATTATCAAAGTGTCAGAACATCTGAGTACATATAGCCACAGCAATGGCAAACCCTCAAAACCATCAAAAGTCTATTGACAGCCAGGTGTGGTGGTGCATGCTGTAATTCCAGTGACTGGGCAGCTAAGGCAGAAGGATCATGAGTTTGAGGACAGAGGCAACCTGCGTAACTTAGTGAGACCTTGTCTCAGATAAAGAATAAATTGAAAGGGGGTGCATCTCAGTGATTGAGTGCTTGTAAAGTATGTTCAAGGCCCTGTGTTCAGGCCCTATTACTATTAATAATAATAATAAAGTCTATTCGTTCTAAGCACTTCATAATGCCCTGGATCTGATGTTTAATATTGATATGAAATTATAAAAGGTTGTTTATAGTTATCAAAAATACAAAACATTTATTTTGCATAAGTACTTGATTAGCTAGTTCAAAATATAGCATAGCCACAGTGAATTTCAACAAACAAAACTATTATACTGTTTTCTATTTCATATTCCTCAAAAGCCATAGGATCCTATTAGATACAAAAAAGAGTAAAGAAAAGAAAATTGGAAGAAACATCAGTGAGAAAAGAAAAAGGCTAAAGTGTGTAAATGGAATAACTGCTATCATTTTTCTTTGCCATTACCTTGACAATAAAATGTTCCTATGGAAGCTCCTGATTTATGGTCCTTTCAGGCAGTCACTGCTGAACAAAGCCACATTGATTTCCCAAGATCCAAGGTGGAGCAGTTCAAGGCCACTAACAATTGCAGCTCACACTTCTATTCGTTGATATCTATGAATTGAATCTAACCCAGACCAAATTTATGAATGGGGCTGATCTTGGCCTACCTGTCTTATCATGAACAAATGGAAACTTTTACCTTACAAGAAGTCATGTACAGGAGTGTCCCCTGGACTTCTGACCCAGGCCTCTGCTAGCACTCTAGTTTGGAGACCTTAAGACTCTCTTTGAAGATTATGCACCAATAAAGTGCATTAATCTTTGATACAGCCAAACCTTTAACTGCTGAGAATAGTGCTAATACAGCAACAAGACTAACTTAGAGGAATTAAGTAGAAAAGTCCAATATGTTTGATCCTAGGCTTCTTTAGATTTCCTTAGGTTAGCGTTATTAATCAAGTAGGATTAAGAGTTCTTTTATGAAATATTTTCTTCTTCACAAAATATCACAAGGAAAATACGTAGAGAAATAAAGTAAGGACATTAGAGAGTAAAGCAAAAAGTACCATGGAGATATATAAATTTACACATAAAGAATAAAGGAGCTCAGCATGGTGGCACACGCCTATAATACCAGCAACTTGGGAGGCAGTGGCAGGAGGATCACAAGGTCAAGGTCAGAAGCAGCATGCGTAATTTAGCAAGACCCTAACTCAAGATAAAAAATAAAAGTGGGGCTGGGAGTGTAGCTCAGTGGTGGAGCACTTGCAAAGTATGTACGAAGCCCTGGGTTCAGCCCCAGTACCACAAAAAAGAAGAAGGAGGAGGAGGAGAAGGAGAAGAAGGAGGGGAAGGCGGAGAAAAATAAGAAGGAGGAGGATAAGGAGGAGGAGTAAGAAATGATTTTTAAAGAACTAAAAACTAACATTTTAACAAATAATTGATAAAGAGGAAAAAAGTATAACATGAAAAGATTATTTAAAAAGTAATTATACACATTGGAGAAACAAAGAAAAATTTTAAAAATCAAAGTCTTAACTGTTTTTAAATGGTGTGAATCATTTAAAAGCTTTCTAGAGGAGGTGGCTGGAGTTGAATTTTGAAGGACTAGAAGAAGTTAATGCAGAGAACAACCCATGTAAAGACAAAAAGATGTGCATAGCAACCCATCTGGAAAATTATATTCAAAGGGTACTGTGGGCTTATAAATATTGTTGTTGGTAGGGTTAAAATCTTCAAAGGCTTTGGGCAGGAACGCATAGTTTAGCTTTGTCCAGAAAGCTCCATGGAGCTGCTAAAGAAAGTTAAGCATAAAAGTAATATCAGATATGAATTTTAGAAAAATCATTAAGCCAAAGAGAAGGATAGAAATGTGGTCATAGATGAGACAATGCTATAGGTGAGAAGTGACAAGATACTGAATTAAAGACACTATGAAAGAGGAAAAGGCAATAGATTCATGAGGCAGTAGGAAATAGAAACTGTGGATCTTGTCATTGGTCAGATGATGTGGTGAGAGAGAAAGTAGTATAAGATGGCACTGCCCATGTTTCAGTTCTGAGCAGTTAGGTAGCTGGTTTTGTATTCTGTAAAATATGGTCACCAGGAGAATGAAGAGGTCTGGGGACAAGATGGTGAATTCGGTTTTGATGATGTTCAATTTGAGTTGTCTGTGGATAATCAGATGTCAGGAGGCAGCTGAATGATGCATATGAAATTCAGCTCAATTCAGAATGCAATGACTCACATAGAATATGACCTAGAGAAACTCATCTACTAGAGAATTATATAGATGTGACTATATTTGTCAAGTATTAATGATACTACAATGTATAAGTGAGAAAAATATACAGGGTATGATATGTACCTCAAACTATAAAAGATAACAGTAATGCCAGCAGGGGTGAAATATGCCAATATCTGCAGCAACTCAGGAGGCAGAAGGAGAGGGATCACAAATTTGAGGCCAGGTAGCCTGTATAGCTTAGCATGACCCTGTATCGAGATAAAAAATAAAAAAGGGGCTGGGGGGGTGCAGCCGAGTGGTACAGCACTTGCAAAGTACGGGCAAGGCCTTGGTTTCAACCCCCAACAACTGGAACAACAACAACAAAAAAAGATAACAGTACGTTTTGAGTTTAATCTGTAGCCCTTCCACATTCAGGAACTGCTTCTGATCCTTACTGCTGTGGCTCCAGGAATAGCTTCTCTAACAGGCTTTTTTAATGATTCCAGAGTTAGACCATTGTTTTCTTGTCCCATTAGGTCAGATGACAGTGTGATGTGAGTTGATTTCTGTCTTGAGTTGTGTTCTTTTTTTCTCGTTACTGGATAGTCTCTACATAATATGTTGATTGAAGAACTTTCAAAGTCCTAATGATGGAACAAGTTTCTACCTTCTACAGTTCCTATTTGCAATACTATAACACTACCCTGTAAATAGCTCAATCAGAGAATGATTCCTGTGTGCTTTCTTCATGCTCAGTATCACATGAGCTATATTAAGAAGAGTCCTTCTTGGGCAGATAAATGATTGCCTCTTTCCTCTAGACTTTTGTGGGCCAAAGAAGTTAGGATACGGCTAATGGTGAAAACCTCCCAAATGTCACCTGTTACTTTCATTTGCCATACTGTGGGGGCTGGCATGTTGCTACAATGCTGAAAGCTGCGCCAGCAGTACTAGGTACCAGCAGAGTCACCCCTGGTGGACAGGTTTCAGCTGAGCTTCCAAACTAAGACAGGCTACAGCCCACTCCCAAAACAATTAGTCATTGAAAACCCTATGAATAGCAGAGAAACATTGTTAGATATAGTGCCAGAAAGTGAGCCCCCAGATTGGAAGACACTCAAAAGATGACTGGGGAAGAGTTGCCTCCTTGAAGTAGAGTCAACCTTAATGACAGGAATGGAGTAAAGCCACAGAGACATCCATTTGCTGATGTGGCATGACTCAAAATGAGAATGAACAACTGTAAACATCCATTAATGATTGGAACATGGAATGTATATGATGTGAAACTAGAAAAATTGGAAATCAACAAAAAGGAAGTAGAGTACATCAGTGAGCTAAAATGGACTAGTATGAACCAGTTTGCATCAGATAATCATATGGTCTACTGTGCCTGAATGACAACTTAAAGAGAAATGAGGTTGCATCCATCATCAAAAAAGACATTTCAATATCTGTCCTGAAGTACGAAGCACAATGCTGTCAATGATAGAATAATATCCATATGCCTATAATGAAGGCCAGTTAATATGACTATTATTTAAATTTATGAACCCATCACTAAGGCCACAAATGAAGAAAGGGAAGAGTTTTACCAGCTTTTGCACTCTGAAATTGATCAAGTGTACAATCAGGATGCACCGATAATTCCTGGTGACTAGACTGCAAAAGGAAGAAACAAAGAAGACTCGGTAATCAGAAAATATGGCCATGGTAGTAGAAATGATGCTGGAGATCACTTGACAGAATTTTGTCAGTTCGAGGACCTTTTCATTGCAAATACCAAAATTTTTTTTACCAAATTACTAATTTTTTTTTACCAAAATAAATGATGACTGTACAGGTGTAAGTCAACAGATAGAACATACAGGAACAAAATTGACTACATTTATGGAAAGAGATGATAGAAAAGCTCAATATCAAAAGTCAGAACAAGAATAGGTGCTGATTGTGGATCAGACCATCAACTGCTCATATGCAGGTTCAAATTAAACTCAAGAATATTAGGACAAGTATATGAGAGCAAAGACATGACCTTGAGTACATCCCATCTGAGTTGAGAGACCATCTCAAAAACAGATTTGATGCATTAGACACTAATGATCAAAGACCAGATGAGATATGGCATGACACCAAACTTCATTCATGAGGAGAGCAAAAAGTTATTAAAAGGACAGAAAAAAGTAAAAGACAAAGTACATGTAAAAAGAGACTCTGAAACTTTCCCTTGAATGTTGAGTAGCTAAAGTAAAAGGAAGACATGATGAAGTTAAAGAACTAAACAGATTTCAGAAGGCAGCTCAAGAAGAAAAAATCAAGTAGTATGACATACAAAGAACTGGAGATAGAAAACCAAAAGGGAAGAACATGTTTCTCAAGCTTAGGAATTGAAAAAATTCAAGGCTTGAGTGGTAATAATGAAGGACTCTACAGGGAAAATATTAAATGATGCAGGAAACATCAAAATATGATGGAAGGAATACACAGTCATTATGGCAAAAAGAATTGGTAAATGTTCATTTCAAAATTTTGCAAATGATCAGGAAACAGTGCTACTGAAGGAAGATGTGGAAGCTGTCTTGAAAGAATTGGCAAAACACATGGCTCTAGGAATTGATGGAATACCAATTGAAATGTTTCAACAAGCAGATGCAGAGTTAGATGTGCTAATTTGTTTATGCCAAGAGGTTTGGAAAACAGCTATCTGGTCAATTGACTGGAAGATAATCTATATTTGTGCCTATTCCCAAGAAAGGGGGTCCAACTGAATGCAGAAATTATCAAATAATATCAACATCTCATGCAAGTAAAATTTTGCTAAAGATCATTCGAAAGCAACGGCAGCAGTATATGAACAGGGAGCTGTCAAAAAATCAAGCCAGATTCAGAAGAGGGTATGGAACCAGGGACATCATTATTGATGTCAAATGGATATTAGCCAAAAGCAGAGAATATTGGAAAGATATCTGTATTTTAATGACTATGCAAAGGCATTAGACTGTGGATCACATCAAATCATCAATAACATTGTGAAGACTAGGAATACCAGAGCGCTTATTTGTGCTGAGGAACCTGTACATGCATCAAGAGGGAGTCCTATTAAAAGAACAAGGAAACACTGCCTGGTTTAAAGTCAGGAAAGGTGTGCATCAAGGCTGTATCCTTTCACCATACCTCTTCAATCTCTATTATAAGCAAATAATCTAAGGAGCTAATCTTTATGAAGAAAAATATGGCATTATGGTTGGAGGAAGACTCACTAACAACCTGCATTATAAAGATGACACAATTTTGCTTGCTGAAACTGAAGAGAATTGAAACACTTATTGATGAAGATCAAAGAACACAGCCTTCAATATGGATTGCATCTCAACATCAACAAAACAAAATCAATTTACAACTGATTTAGTAAGTAACTTCGTGATAAATGGAGAAAATATTGGGATTGTCCAAGATTTTCCTTTACTTGGTTCTACAATCAACACCCACGGAAGCTGCAGTCAAGAAATCAAAAGATGAATTGCATTGGGAAAAGCTATTGCAAAAAGCCTCTCTAAGTGTTGAAAAGTAAAGATGTCACATTGAAAATGAATGTGCACCTATCTCATGCGATGGTATTATTAGCCACTTATATGGTTATGAAACCTGGACATTGAATAAGGGAGACAGGAAAAGAATTGACACTTTTGAATTATGGTGCTAGACATGAATATTGAATATACCATAGACGGCCAAGAGAATCAACAGACCCATCCTAGAAGAAGCGCAAACCGAGTGGACCTTGGAAGCAAGGATAGCTACAATGTGTCTTAGGTATTTTGGACATGTGTCAAGAGGGACCAATCTCTGTAGAAGGATATCATATTTGGGAGAGTGACAAGGTCAATGATGAAATGAAGATCCTCAACTAGATGGATTGACAGTATCTGCAACAGTAGGCTTAAACATAAAAAAGGTCATGTGTGTGGCACAGTGTCATGGAGTGTTTCTTTCTGTTGTACATAGGGTCACTATGAATTGGACATGACTTCAGGGCACCTAACAACAACAAGAAATCCCTGCCCTCTTTCTGGTAGTGCAAAATGAATCCACAAAAAATAGACAAGAATTATCCTTCCAGTTGCTTGCTTCCTAAACTTATGTAGGATTGTACAGATATTGGACAATACTTGTTGCAATTAGGAAAGCTGTTTCTTCTTCTTGATTCCTTCTCCAATAAGAAGCAGGTATACCACAATATGTTAGCTCTTCTAGAATGGGGGAATAAGTGGATTCGCATCATCTACTCCACCATATACAAAAAAAAAGCTAATAATACAGTACATTAACAGGAAATACACTCTTTTCTAATGATTTCTGTTGTTGTTAGGTGCCATCAAGTGGGTATCCCACTCATAAAGACCCTGCGTACAACAGGCGAAACACTATTGTCAGTGCCTCTCAGTTGTTCATAGGGTTTTCAATGGCAGATTGATATTTGGGAATGGATTGCCAGGTCCCTCTCTCAAGCCTACAGCACTTGGTGACCCCAGGTGGTCTCCCATTCAAGGGCTAACCATGCCTGACCCTGCTTAGCTTCCGAGATCTGACAGGATCAGATGCCACAGCTGTACAGCTGCAGGCTTTCCTAATGATTATCCAAGTGGAAAATCTACCTGTTGTTTGTACGTCACCTCAATACATAACCCTTTAGAATCTGGATATAGGGTTAAGATGTACTGCATCAGACCTGGACTCGGAGGACTGGCTCAGCTGCTTACCAGCTGTGTGACCTTGAGTGATTTATTTAACTCTGTTTTTCACTCATTTTCCTCCTCTGTAAAATGGAGATGATAAAAACAGGATACACTTCATAATTCTGATGTGAGAATTAAATAATATGTCAAGTGCTTAAAGCACTACACACAGTAAGCACGTGGCATACAGTAAGTGGGCAATTTACCTTAGATATTTACACCAAAAAAAAAAAAAAAAAGAAAAAGACTTTTTCTTAAATTTTGGGGGTTTTGCATGGCTTAGGGCTTTTTTGGTTGGTTGGTTGTTTTCTTTTGCTTTTTAATGAAGATTTCAAACTGATGATGTCAGATGGAAAAAAGAAAAGAATAAACAGGTGTCTTCATGAGTGGACACTCTCCATGCTTTACTCCACTGTTCCAAGCAGTGACCCATCACTATATGTCACTAAGGGAAGAAGAAAGCACAATGGTATATCCTGGCACTGACAGTATAGCATCTCCCTGAACCACTAGCAGCTGGGCTGGAACAAATCCAAGGAAGGAATCAGTCACTTGTGGGGGGGGTTGGGGAATCACAACACATCTTCCTATTTTGACAGTTCAGGGAAAAGCAGCAGCTTTATAGAATAAAGCAGCAAGTGTGCTTTGAGATCTCCCAATGAAAAGGAGCAGAGAAGCATACCCTATTATTGTGCAAAACCCCTACTTATGTGTACACTAAGAGCTTTGGCCCTTACCCGAATTGTACTATAAAGAGGAGAGGATTTTGATTGCTTTTCCCTGATAGGGCTTGAAATTCTTTCTTTCTTCCTGGGTTTGGCTGGTGCTGCCTCAGCTGTTAAAAACAAACATAACATTGCAAAAGAAGTCTCCTGAATAAGATTTTTCCCATTGTAACTTGAATATGATCACCCTTCTAAGAATGTTGGGTGGGAATCACGTGTAGCTTCCTGAAATTTTTATCAGCCATGAAGATAGTAAAGTAATATTTAACCCAACATTAGTTCACTATAACCAGATTATAAATAGTTAGAGGTAGGAACTAAAAGTGGAGAAAGAATGGAAAAGAGAGGGTACAAGTAAGGAATAAAAGAGAACTGAGGGATGAAAACACCTACTGGAAGAAGAAATATGTGAACCAATATTTATGCAGAGGGTTCACCTTCTCTCTCCCTTCAGACACTAGTAAGTTTATCTAATGAGTCTCTATCAACTTGTCAAGCAAAACAGCTTCACTTCCTGAACTAAAGTGTCATGTCCCCACAAAGACTCCTAAAATAAGTGTCTCAAGTATATTTCACAGGGAAAATGAAAATCACAAGTAACCAGAATCTCCTCCCTCCCAAGAAGTGCCTGCGCCATCTAGTGGCAGGATGTAATATAACCTCCAATTGGTTACCAAGGGATTCACCCGCCACGGTCATCTTTAGTAGGTGGTGGTGTTAGGTGCTATAAAGTCTGGTCCGACTCAAAGGAAGTTATCCACCTAGGCACAGAGTGTCAGTGCTAGCGAGACATCAGCGAAACCAATGGTCTTCACTCCATCCGTACATGGGGAACTTTTAAAAGATCAGTGCATGGGTCTCATGCCAAATAAATGAGAATTTCTAGGAGTCAGGCCCAAGGAATTGGAATTTTTAAAAAAGCTGTTCAGGTCACTAAAGGTGAATCGAGCCTTAAAAAACACTGGACTACCCCACCCCTTCTTTGTCTTAAAGTACAGAAAGAACGAATGACCATTCCTCATCCTCAGTTGCTGGAGGAACAGAGATGGGAACTAATGTCCTCATTCAGACTCTAAAGTCTGGTTAATACCACCTGGAAGCTAGGAGACGGAAGAATCAGGGCAGGAGGGAGGCAACAAGACATTTCAGTCCCTATGACTTCCCCTTAGAGTGGAGTTGTTTTACAATTTTCTTTTTTCTTTCCTCTCTCCTGAAATCCACCCCCAAATTGTTGAAACAAAATGAACATATGCAAGCTGTACTCTTGCAAAGATGCTTTTCATAATGAAAAAGTATAAACTCCCAAGATAAATAGAATGCAAGTATTTTTAACATTTTTATTATATATTGTTGTGGCTATTAGGTGCAGACGAGTTGATGTCCAGCTCACAGGAACCCTATGTACAACAGGCAAAACAGCACTGTTAGTGCTTCTCTACTATTCATAGGGTTTTCAGCGGTGGATTGTTTTGGGGGAGTGGGTTTCCAGGTCCTTCCCCTATGCCTACAGCACCTGGTGTTCCCAGGCCATCTCCCATCCAACTACTAACCAGGCCTGACCCTGCTTAGCTTCCAAGATCTGATGGAATTGGATGTCACAGTGGTATGGCTGCACACTGTTACATATTGCATATATTAAACTTTCTAACAAGTTCTATGTGCAAAAATGTTGCAGGCATTAGAAGTTATAAAGATGAATTTCTCTTTATAGTTTGCCTCACTTCGAATAAGATTTGGAACAAAAAGACATAAAACAATACATTCTTAAAAGTCTTAAATCAGAGTGAAAGGTGCTGATGACCAAACAGTAAGATGAAATCAGAAAGAGTTAATACAGAGGAATATATTCCTTAATTAGATCCTACACAGATATTTCTGAGCTTATTGGAGCTAATGAAAAAAAAGGGGGAGAAGGGGAATGGAATGAGTTACAAGATTTCCATTCCCTGTTTGGTAAAAACAGGCCATTTTCTCAGAATGAGGGTACTATGGTTTTCTTTGGCAGAAAATAAGTAACATACACTATCCGATGATGACAAGTGCTACAAAGGAAAATAAAACAGAGAAGGATAGAGTGTCAGCTTTTAATCACGGCCAGGAAAGATGTTGCTGAGAAGGTGAAGTCACTAAGCCATGCAGCTTCCTAGAGGCAAGCATCCCAAGCAGATGGAATAACAAGTACCAAGGCCTTGAGGAGGAAGCAAGTCTGGTGGGTATGAAAAACAGCAAAGAAGCCAACTAGTTGGCAACCTGGTTGCAACCAAGGTTAAGTTTTATTTATATTTTGTCATTTCTCTTTCCAGAATCCTCCAATAGCTTCCCATCTTGTTCTGAGAAATAGTCATTGCAATGAAAGTCCTACATTGTCTGGACTCCAAGAACTCCGTCCTTATATCCTGCCAAGATACATGAACTACTGGCATTCAAACATTTTTGCACAGAGTGTCTTTCATAGAACTCAATTTGCCTGAGTTATTCCTATGTTGGCTTTTATTTGTGGCCAGAGGGAGAAGGTTTTATTTCAGGACATCTAAGGAACAGAGGCAGGAAATGTTTATAATAAAGTGGCAGCACCTTCTAGAGTAGGAAGTTCTAAGAAATGGTAAGAGAAGAGGCAGCAGACCTTATTTCCATGAAAGACTCTGACCACACAGAGAAATATACCATTTTAATTCTTCAGATAGCAAAATGTGGAGTGGGAAAGTTGAGCATTGTCTTGTGCAATCCATTACACTCAGGGGCAGATGCCATAGACACTTCTGGGGCACTGGAAATAGTTTGAACTTTTTGGTAAGAAACTATATAAGATATAATCCAAGAAGTTAATAGTGGAGGGGACAAGGCATGTTGGTGACAATAGGTTCTGTATATTTGAGAAATAATAACAATGTTTGGAGTTCTCCCACCAATTTGCCTTTTTTTTGCAGAAAGACAAAAAAGGAGAGAGGAAGGGAGACACTTATGGTACCCTATCCCTCCCACACACATAGACACATATGCTCAAGCACATTCATGTATACACTTATGCACATACACTCATACACACACACACACACACACACACACACACACACACTGATACCCATGCACCTTGAATAGATACTGAAATCTCTGCTCAGTTACAAAGAACAGAGGTATGACAAAATAAAAATTGAAAGTCATCTACTAAACATTTTTCTTCACAGATCCTGTTTCTAAAAGTCTAAGCCCGATTTGGCATGGGGAAATTTTTAAAAATCTCCTGACTATATTAAATATGGAAGACAGAAACGTGAGAGAGAAAAAACTTTCCTTGGATTAAATGAGAGCACCCTCACCTGGAAGGAATTAGCAGGAAGAAAGTGGTCCATATGTTGCTAGAAGGGTTGTATTTCCTAGAGCAAGGAAAGAAGCAGGTGATGCATGGGGTGCTGACCTTGTTTTTAATTTAAAAAGTGGACATTTTCTTCATTGTGGATTTTTTACATTAATTTGGATTTTGGTAATTTTACATGAAAATATGGTTTATGTGATTATTGAGTTTCGCAGCATCCCTTAGTACTAGTTCTAATCCCCGAGCGGAGGCACACTACTGAAGATGCCAGTATTCCAAGTATGGCATGCCCTGGGACGCCAGGTACCACACTTATGGGGCACTAGACACCTCAATGAACAGATGATCTACAAAGAAGAGTTTCTTGTGCTCCCCAAAATTTTGTATTGGAAATTTGAACTATGAGGGTAAGTAAACCATAAGAATGAAGGAGATTAATCGCAAAATTTAAGTTAGAAATAAAGTATAGTGTTCTGTTTCTTGCCAATATGAGTTCATGAGTTGATAGTTGCATTCATTTACCAATAATTTTCAACCCTGACTGAGCACTAGAATCACCTGGAAGGCTTTTAATACATACCAAAGACAGAATTCTACCCCAGGAGGTTCTAACTTAATTGGTATATTTGTAAAACTCACCAATTTATTCTGAGATGCAGTCAGAGCCGAAAGCCTTTGCCTTACCCCATCAAATATCAATGCTATGTGCCATGTACATTCTGACAGTCGAGCCTCAGAGAAACCCAGCAGCTATGGAAACCTCCCCGCAGCCTTCCCAACCTCCTTTCTCCTGTGGCTTCCAGATAAATCTTATTGCATCCTGCAGTGAAATATAAAACAAAACGGAGTTCACTACAAAAATCAGAGAGCATAGGAATGTAATTAATATAACAAATTTAAGAGTCCCTTCACCTAAGGCCCATACAAGTGTCAATTCTCTGAAAAGTATGTTCGCATTTATGTGATTGTTTATTTCAAGAGGCCAAAACCATTGTATAGTCAAAAGTTAGGAAATAAAACACAATTTTAGAATAAAATAGCACAAAATCTATCTTAGTTATTTTTTGATAAAATTAACTTATCATCATAGCTTAAATATTTTCTCTAGATATTCTAATGACTGCATAATAACAGCAGACCCTGAGCCATCTTTGTCTCTTAAAGCCCAAAAGCAAAGCATTCCTCTCTACTCCATGTGAGCATGGACCTGCTTATACTGTATTAAGCTTAACCCTGGTTTTCAAGGTGCTTATAATCTAGGACACTATTGGTATTTCACTATTTAGCATCATGACACCATGACAGATGTCCCTCAAAAAGTCTGTGAACCAGTTTACAACTTCAGGCAGCTTTATTAACCCATCTGTTCATTCATATGAATGAAAGCATTCCTCAATAAACCATAAATGGCTACCACTTCAAATGACAGTACTGCAAATGAGATGTTCGACTTGAAGGAGTATTTGCTTGCCCCTAGGGAAATGTTACAGCCAAGAGAAGTAGGACCACAAAGAAGTTGAAAAAGAAGTACTTCCTGTTTGCCATATAAAACCCACAACCGACTTATGATACTAAAGAGAAATTGCCAATCTCAAGGTGATTGAAAAGTGTCTATAACAGCCAAAAATATCCCTTTACCCATCTACCCGGGTGCCTAAGAACCCTAAATATATCATTGACACTAGATTTCTCTGGTTTAAATGCTGTCATCACCCCGCAGAGTGCATGTAAATATATATATTTAATACACTCATGTTGCTAAAACATTGTCACAAACAATAACATCTAATTGAATTGTTCATATCACTCAAAAGTCCTGAGCATCTGATTTGGAGGAAGATTACTCAGAAAATATGAGTGCCACAGATGAACAAGCTTATCAATTTATAAACTTGATCTAGGGTTTATCCAGACTGTTCTTACAAAAATCTTCTCCTGACTTCACTCAGTTCTCCTCTAGTGAACCCACCAGTATGTTCCCTATTTGATGACCTATTTAAAACCCCTATTTGTACATGATCTTGGAGAAGCAAGTCGTGAAAAATGATTTGGAATCCCAACAAAGAAGTTCTTAATCTTGAACTCATAGGGAGGGGACCAGTGAGAGAATTCACAGGATCCATGAACTCAAATTGACACACACAAAAAAAGGTTCAATCACTTATTTTTACTAACATCAAGCTGAAATTTAATATTCATTCAAACATAAATGCAGGAACTAAACCTTAGTTGTAGCAGCAGTAGCTGTGACTTTGTCACAGAATTTGCAAATAGTTTTATTTTTTGTTGCATTTGGTGCATATGTTTTGAAAAATCATATGTGTCATTACTTCAGGTTTAGGATAATTAGTCAATTAGATTCTGTTATGTAATGTGTAACACTATATTCTGTTATCAACATGAAGCACACATATTCCTGTATCATAATGTTTTAAATTATTTTATACCTATATTTCAATGTGATATGTTTTCTTTGAATCCTTGGTATTTTATATTGTGCATTTAAAAGCATTATTCAAGATCAACAAAACAAAAAATAACAAATGCTGGCAAGGTTGTGGAGAAAAAGGAATGCTCTTACACTGTTGGTAGGACTGTAAATTAGTTCAACCCCTTTGGAAATCAATATGGAGATACAGCAGAAAACTAAAAATAGAATTGCCATACGACCCAGCTATACCACTACTGGTAATATACCCAAAGGGAGACAAGTCATTATAAAACAGAGATACCTGCATCTCCATATTCAATGCAGCACTTTTCACAATAGCAAGGATGTTGAACCAACCAAGGTACCCATCAACAGAAGAATGGATAAAAATATATGGTACATGTACACAATGGATTACTACTCAGCAATAAAAAATGAAATGATGTCATTTGTAGCAAAATGGATGGAACTGGAGAAGATCATCTTAAGCAAACAAACACAAGCTCAAAAAGAGAAATACCGTATGTTCTCACTCGTATGTGGGAGCTAAGTCTTAATAGAATAAAAAAGTCCTATATATAAGTTGATATATAAAAAATACACAATTAAACTTAGTGAAGAAGGGACAATATAGAGAGTAGAAAGGAGGGAGGGAACTAGTAGAGGGAAGCAAAGATTGCAGAAGGTAGGATAGGGAGGAGAATCAATGTAGAGGCATAAAGGGGGAGAGGATAATCTCAATGTAAAAAAATCCCACTTCATGAGTACATTGGAAAAATAGGGGAATATAACACAAATATGCACTTGAGTTTTACTTATATTAGTCAAAAAGTTGCATAGATCTTGTAAAGTGATGAAAGTGTAATTAAAAGTAATGTAATAGTTGCATAATGGAAAAAAAAACCAGTGCTGTATTACTCTGTACCCTACCATCACTTAGCAATAAAGGGAGGAGAAAAACATTATTTGAAAGGGGATTGATATGCTTCACTACACTACCAATCATGACACAAAAAAGAATGAAAACTTTACTTTGGAGAAATTCTCTTTTCATTATAGTTACTGATAGACTTTTGTGGACTCAGTACATATCTTAAGTACATGATTTTTCTCATGGAACTTGCAGGTCCTCAAATTCAAATCAACAAGATAGACAAGGAATAAAGTATCCTGTACCAGATTCTATCCTACCAATGGCCTTCTGGGCTCATGGTGAAGAACAAAAAAGGCAAGTGTTCTCTACACTTTATTGCAACATTAAAAGTTATTTTCTGCATATGACATGAAATTCTTTCACTTGCATGACTTAAAAAAGGAAAGAAATTACTACTCATTCATTGTAGCCACCCTGTGTCTAACTTCTGTAGTGACTGACGAGAGGACTGTAGCAATTAATGTTCTGGAATTTCTTCTTCCCTGTATTTACAAGGCATAAAACTGTGGGTCATTAAATTATATAACTTATGTCTAAAAGTTCTCCAGCCATCAAATACTGCTATTGCTTGTAGCACTTTGAGATTTCTACATTGTGAATGTTACATAATCACAAAATGATGTTGCACCAAAAAAAGAATTCTGGAAGAATAGTGAAACCTAATGCTTGTCTGTTGGCGTGTGGTGCTTGCCTCTAACTAAATTCATTGCCATCAACTTTGTTGGTTTCTACCCTGTCACCAGATTCTTGTACTATCTAGCAACTCCCCATACAATTGTGTTGGTTGCTGCCCCTGGCTCAATGGTAGTGGCACTTTCACAAGCTTTATTGCCACCATCCTTAAATCTTCACTGAAGTCCCTGCTAGGTTAAGGGGGGTGAACAGGAAGAATGGAACAATATGACCATTTCTGAATATAATCAACATAAGTGTCCCGGTTGTTCAACCTGTACTGGACACCCTAAGCCCCAGCAGAAGACTTCTCTTAAGAGCAAGGCACCTTCCACTCCCCAGTGCTGACTGGCCAGCTGGAGGTGATCTTGCAACTTTTTATGAGGAAAGAAGTAGCGTCTAGGTACCTTAATGACAGAAGTAAGGCAGTAGACTCCCATTGTCACAGGACACTCAGAACACCAGGGAGAACCAAACAAGTCCACAGATATTAAATGCATGCTTTCACAACCCACACAATTCAAAATATCCAACATTTAAATCATTCCTACAGGAACTCAACACAGGCGATAATTACATCTTCCAAAGAAACAAAACAAAAACAAAACACTCTCTTATAACCAATTAAACTCATTCAAGTCAATTATTCAAACAATCCCTGCCAATAAACAATTCAAACCTTCGCTTCAAAAGAATTTGTTTACTAATGGCCTCCAGAAATTAGCGTCCTGGAAGCATCATGGCATTTCATTGTGGAACAGCACAGCCATGAGTGAAACTGTCTAGTTTTGACCCCAGAGCCTTCTGTTTCTGACAGATGAGGAATCCAGAGACCATGGAGTTTGAAGGAACTTCTGTGATACAAGAGACTTTTGAGGCACAGACAGAGCTGGACCCCCAAACCAGGATTCTGTGTAGACAATATTCCTACCTTACATGCAAAAGTATAAACTGAACTTTTCAAAACTTGCATTAAAAGACCAACAAGTTCATTATGTATATGTGTATTAGGTAGTTCAAGTTTTAGATGCCAGCTTAGTGGTATAAAAATTGAACAGTCCTACTTTCCATTTTCCAAGAAATCTAGACTATTTTTTGTTTGTTTGTTTGTTTGTTTGGCAATCCTAGGGAGTTGAACCCAGGGTCTCTCACATGTCAGGCGAGTGCTCTACCACTGAGCTGCACTCCCAGTGCTTTCTCATTTTTTATTTTGAGACAGGGTCTCACTAAGTTTCACAGGCTGCCTCTGGCCTCAACCTCCTTAAATCTTCCTGCCTCAGTCTCCTGAGTCCTTGAGATTATGGGTGTGCACCATGGCACCTGGCAGAAATCCAATTTTTAAATTGTAGCCATGGTTTACTATTGAAGAAAGAGAGAGTCTCTTCTGTCCCTGCTTTTGATATGCCCTTCTGTCTCTTCCCAACAACTTCCACAAGTATTCTTTAATCCTATCTCTACAGATGCAATGTACTCAACTCCACAACTGAAATGAGAGCTTAAGTTTTAGTGGGCAAGTCTAGATGTCAATAAGTACCATTTTTGAATTTTTAATTCTACAATTAAAATGCTACCATAAAATCACTTAAAACATAATTCCTGATATATTTATTAAAGACTTATGCATGTATTAGATGAAAATTTTTGTCTATGAGAAATGCTGAAATACGGTTGTTCAAGACTTAGGAGTAAACCTATAAGTATTAAGATTTATAAGATTAATTCATGTTAGATTTATGTAAGCATTTATGTATCACATAATCTTCTAAAACATTAGCACTAGCACTAAAGACCTAGCTCTAGAAGATCTTCTAAATGCTGTTTCTTAGCAACCACAAGAATGCTGTTGATAGGTGAATCTCTCTCCAATGGAAGTGAAAGTATAAATAAAGTAAAATGTCCTTCTTTCTTCTTTATCTTTCTTCCTCCTTCCTTTCTTCTTTCTTTCCTTTGTCCCTTTATTCTTTTCTCCTCTTCCTTTCATTCTAAAAATAGCTTGAATAAAAGCAAGTATTATCTCAGTCTTGTGATTGGTTTGTGGCTCTGTCTCCCTATTTTGTGATTTGGGACGTAAATGTCCATATCTTTGATCCTTACTTAGTATTTATTTACTTGTTCCTATGACCTCCAAATTGGAAATGTCAAAGTGCCAGCAGGTGCATGTACCATGAAAGAGAAGTTTCTCTCCTACTCACACATAGAACTGCAGTAGTCACCTCTTTATGGGTGATTCCACCAGGATTAAGTCAATATGCAAGGAAAGTATTCAATCCTAAAATGTTTCAGGGAGGACAGAGCATCAACATGTATTCACCTGCATTGCACCCAACAAGATATCTGCTGCGTCCTCAAAAATAATCAGTGGAAAAATTCAAAACAAAGTTATCAATAGTTGACTACCTCACCTGACCCTAACTAAAAAGGGCAAACATCAGAAACTAGAAAGGAAGACCTATTTTCTTTTAAACACTGGGATGTATATGTTTCAGCACTAAAAGGTAACTCCTGCTCAAGATTTCCTTCTTGCTAGGCATAATGGCACAAGCCTGTAATCCCAGCACTTGGGAGACTGAAGCAGGTCCAGAGTTCAAGGCCAACTTGAGCTACATAATGAAATGCTGTATCAAGAAAAAGAAATTATTCAGGGCTGTTTGCACTGGGCCAGAGTTTTGGGGTAACTTTTTCCATCATCTATAAATTTTCAATGTAGGTGCACCAAATAATTTTTTGAGCTTAAAATAAGTAATTTTTACTAAGGTCTTCAGTGAACAAATTTTAATAATTCTTAAAATCTTTTGCATCTCAAATTTCCAAGATTTGTATAAAAATTAACATTACAAGGATATTCATGTGAAATATGGATTTGCAGTCCATTAAAATTTCTAGATTTGATAGAAAAATTTCAGTAATCCCACTCAGTAAAAAATCTGTACTTTTTCCCTGTTATTAGGCGCCATCAAGTCAGTCTGACTCATAGCAACCCTCATAGGGTTTTCAATGGCTGGTTGTTTCCAGATGGCTTTGGAAGTGGATTGCCATGTCCTTCTCCTGTTGTGGTGCTGGGGATTGAATCCAGGGCCTCAGAGAGCATAGAGTGGCACTCTACCAACTGAGCTAACTGCTGGCCCTCTTTTTCCCTGTAGCATATAAAAAATTAACTCTCTACTATTTTTCAGGATATTAAATGCAATTATAAATCAAAAATAGAAGGGAAAGGGGAATGGAAAAGGAGAGATAGGAATAGTTGTAAATATAAGTTTTTACCCACAATCCCCAAAGAAAAACATTACTTTCCCAAGAGAGAACTTTCTGTTATTGTCCAAAAGAGGGGTGGAATTTGTACAGTTTCTGATAAATCCCTTCATTTATTTCGGCTCACAATGCACCCCTAATCTCTCAAGGCAATGGTACCTACATACACAAAACAATCACTATCACAGCAGGTGCAGCAAAAGCAGAGAGAGGGGACAGGCAGCATATTAATAAGGAGACAGTTGAAAAAACCCCAATCTGTCAAGCCCTGAGAAAAGAAATACGGTCAGGAGCAAATTTAGCCTACAATCAGAGACAGAGCTTTTACAGTATGTGTCTGAATGATAATCATGGGCCCAGATGTATGTCATCCTTCCTCACTTTTGAAATAGAAAGATGTTTTAGCTTCAGCTATGGCATTGGAGATGTAATAATACTTTGTATTGACAACTGGCTCTTCTCTCCTCTACACCAAAGAAGGTGTGCTCTTTCCTCCAACATAAAAGGAAAAGTTATACCCAGGATCTGAAAAGTATAATTCAGTCTTGGTGTTTTTCTTCTCTCTCTCTCTCTCTCTCTCTCTCTCTCTCTCTCTCTCTCTCTCTCTTTTTCATTCTCCTCTTTTAATCTCGGAGAATAGTCAATTTGTATAGCTAAAAAGGAACAATGCAAGCAAGCCAATGAAAAAGCTTATAGAGCAGTCAGATATTTAATAAAGAAAGGAAAAGGCCATTTCAATGCAGATTCAATTAATTTCAAGTCCAAAGGTTTCCCACAGGTCCCCAACACAGACCTGTTGTACAGAGCTGTACTGAGATGAAGATGCCCTTTTTTTTTAAAGAACTAGGACACATCCCCATGGTCCATGACACAGGCAGGAAAACTGATTTAGTGGCCTAATTCCATTCTCAAAATTTGAAACTCAAGTATTGCATTGGTGCCTTCTGGGCATTTTCCTGACATTTCACTGATGCTAAACTGTTCTCTATTTCACTTTCTACAAATTGATACATATGGCTGGGAGCACAAACATGTGTAAAGGTAAATTTACTATCCAAACGCTTGAATGAGAAAAGCTAAACTATTGGGAAAAGAATTCATAAAAGAGAAATCAGATTTCTCTTTAGGCCAAAAAAGGGAGTCTCACAATGTGCCAAACAATCCCTAAAATAATATTAAACATAAGGATACATCATTCAAAGAACACTAACATCAAGGGGTGACTTGAGGAAACATTCCTGTAATTTCCACCAACCATCCTCTCTCCTCATTCCTTAATATGCACAATGGATGCTCTTCTTAGTAACTGTTTTGTAAATACAGGTTCAGACAACTCCATCCTGTCCTCCACCCTGCAACAGCTGCCTGGGCCACTGTCATTTGTTTAATTACTAAGCTGCCATGAAATTCAGATGAATCAAATTGATTCTGTTATATATCAGCGTCCATCTATCACCTGTACTAGCTAGATATAGGACAACAGAGAGCAATTCCTCCTACTGAATTTCTAAATGGCTGAGGTCAGAGGGCAGGAGAGAGTGGCTGACTGTAGGGGAGCAGAGAGGAGGTGGTGGGAGAACCACACCTAGTGTTCTGTGAAAGAAAAACAATGGCACGTGTCACTAGACTTCTAAGAAAGTGACATATAGCTTCTTTAAGGAAAGAGGGTAGAAGGTTAAAAACATTCTTGAGTTAGACTTCATTTCCAGAAATAGTAACTAGGGAAAAATAAAGATATGCTTTCTGTGTACATTGTTCTGTGTATAGAGTGTAATTTGAATACAGAGTAAGGATTTAAAGCCAAAAAAGAGTGCCATGGGTCTGTTATTGTGCAAGCAGGAAATACCTCTCACAAGCTCTTGTGTTTGAAGGTTTTATCCCTAGCTGGTGGCACTATTTTGGGAGGTTGTGGAAATGTGCCAGGGGGGATCCTAGCTATAAAAAGTAGGTCACTGGAGACCTCTGAAGTTTATATCTGGCTCCTGGATCCTGTCTCACCCTCTGCTTCCTGTCTACCAAGAGGTAAACAACTCTCCTCCACCACATATTCCCACTGCCATGATGTTCTGCTCAAGTGCACGGGGTCAAGTGACCACGAACTGAACTCTCCGGAAAGCATGACCTAAAACAAGTCCTTCTATCTTTGAGTCATATATTTTGTCACAACAATAAGAAAAGTAACTAATACAGAGTATAGGTTTTAAATTTAGTCCCTGGAAACTGACTCCAGGAGGAGACTTGCATGGAAGAGGTTATAGTGAAGTACCTTATGGAATGAGAGCTTTGGAGAGGCAGATTGTGAGAGAGATAGATCAAGTGGACAGAGAAGCTGACTCACAATTCATTTTCAAAAGTATTATCTTCTAATCCCATGGAGAGTTCTGGACCTAAGTGTCTCTGCAGAGTGTTCTCAGATTGAATCAAGGGTATTAGACATTTGTCTTTCTGTATAGAAACAGATATTACATACTTTTCAAAGACATTTGTTAAGAAAATGAAAATAGAAGCTATAGCCTATGGAAAGCATTTATAATCACTTATCTAATAACTTGTGTTCAGAATATGAAGTATTCTCAATGCTATTAAGGAAACAAACTTTAACAAGTTAAGGGAGAGGTAAAATGATTTGAATAGATACATCACCAAAAAGCTATATGATTGGCAAATAAGCATTAAAAAGTTTTTACCACCATTAGTTAGGAAAATGAAAATTAAAATCAA
The DNA here is from genome assembly GCA_007922755.1 of Pedetes capensis. Taxonomy (NCBI): domain Eukaryota; kingdom Metazoa; phylum Chordata; class Mammalia; order Rodentia; family Pedetidae; genus Pedetes; species Pedetes capensis. Next base: position 142,082 of record VMDO01001226.1, on the reverse strand, counting down.
AATGAGATATTACTACAAATCTACTAGGATGGCTAGCATTAAAAGGACTGAACATACCAAGTGTTGTTAAGCATGTAGAGACTCTGGAACTCTCAATCACTGCTGGTGAGAGAATACAGTGGTGCAACCATTCTGTTAACTAGATTATCAATTTCTAAAAGTTAAACATATAGTTAACATATTACCAGCCACTTTGCTTCCAAGAAAATGGAAATCTCAAGAGAAATGAAAGCATATATCCATACAAATACTTGTGCCTATTACTAGAAGTTTTGTTGGTAATAGCTAGTGACTAGAAAACCCAAATGTTCACTAATTGGGTGATTAAATAAACAAATATATATATATATATATATATATATATATATATATATATATATATATATATACACACACATTTTTATATATATATATATATATATCATATATATATACCATATATATGATATATATAAGTATATATATATATATATATATATATATATATATATATATCATGAATGATCATTTTGAGTGGACTGCTTTGCTTCCCAGATCGCAAGGTGAACAGTTTGCTCTACCACATACTCCCATTATGATACACTAGCTCATCAGAAGCCTGAAGCTAATGAGGTCATTCAGTCATGGACTGGAACCTCCAAAACCATAAGCCAAAGTGAATCTTTTCTGTTAATAAGTCTTTCTGTTAATTGCCTCCAGTATTCCATTATAGTGACAAAAACATAAGACAGAAAATGGATGCTGAGGAGAGAGGCAGCCTTTACCATTTCTATATACCTGAAGATGTGGAAAATCTTTTGGAATTGTTTTATGGGAGAAGTTTGGAGGAGTTTGGAAGAATAGGCTGGAGAAAGCTCAAAATGACATAAGCAGAGTTTAATGAATGATTTTGGTGAGGGCTCAGAAGACCAGAATATTGACAGAAAGTAGACAGTAAGGGTCATGCACATGGAAATGAAGACTCTTTGAGAATTAGAGTAGAAGTTATTTTTATTGCTCCAAAGAATTTGGCTGCATTTTGCCCATGTCCTGAGACCTTGTGCAAGGCCAGGGGTAAAGGTGATGGACTAGTTTACATGGTAGAGGAAATTTCAAAGCAGTAGCTCATTCAATTTATGTAAGGGTATTATTGGCCACTTTTAGCCAAATTTACAGTAAGAACCAGGAGCAAATAAGAGTGGGAAGATTTGAAAAATTAGCATCTGGCCAGGAAAGAAGCATGTGAGAAGGTGGAGCTAAAGCAGTTCTGTTGCTTAACAAATTGTCAATGAAAAGAAGCGAAGTGCTTTGCACCAGGGCATTAGGGAAAATGCCTCCAAGGAATCTACAAGTCTATCCCATTAAGCACAGGCTTAAAGGTATAAAATTGCAAATTTGTTTCAGACTTTCCAGGGTAGAATCAATTTAGAAAAGAGCCCCAGGACTACCTTCAGATTTGATTTCTTGGGATTTGTTTTCCTTTGTTCAGACAACAAAGTAGTTGGAGGCCCACATAGCTGTGGTTCAAGTAGGACCAGGTACAACTTGTACTGGGAGCAAATGTTAGTGTCCTTCATTCTATGTTGGTCTTGCAGGTATGTTGGTAACTTCCATTGAGATTTTAAAGGAAAGCACAGGAGGCCAAGTAGTGTGGTGCAAGGTAAGAGTTTCCTCATGCAGCCTCTGACAGAGTGATATATAGTGAAGCTATGAGATTGAAGCCAAAGATGTGATGGAGTCCCGGAATAGTAGAGATGCTAGCAACTTGCAATGCTCATCAGCAAAGCTACATGCAGTACAAAGCACCAACTCTAGAGAGAACCATGTGGGCTACTACCAGCAAAGCCACAAGGATGGGACTATCCCAGCCCTTAGCAGCCAACCTGTTGCCAGAACCTGGAAATTCTGCAGCCTACTGTTTCCTCTGAAAACCAGAAAACAAAGATTAGTGGAGGAGACAGTTTTTTTATTCAAGTCCTGGCCTGAGGAAAATGGTGTAGATGTTCCTTCTCAAAGACCCCTCATTCTCACAACGGGGATGTCTCGTGGCTTTTTTATGACATGGATGGAAAATTCCTGTTGCTCTCCTTAGGTGCCATAGAGTCAGGTCCAATTGATAGCTACTCCATGTACAGCAGAACAAAACAGTTCCTGACACTGTGCCAGACGCATGATCTTATTTATCGTTAAGTCCATTGTTGCAGACACTGTGTCAATCCATCTAGTTGAGGATCTTCCTTTCATTGAACGGCTACTCTCCTAAACATGCTGTCCTTCTCCAGGGATTGGTCCCTCCTGACTACGTGCCCAAAATATTTCAGATGTAGTCTAGCCACCCTACCTTTCAAGGAGCACTCTCATTGCACTTCCTCCAGGACAGATCTGTTGGTTCACTTGGCAGTCCATGGTATATTCAGTATTTTTCTCCAGCACCATAATTCAAAAGCATCAGTTCTTCTCCTGTCTCTTTTATTTGATATCCAGCTTTCACAATCATATTATGTGACTGAAAATACCATGGCGTGAGTCAGGCACACCTCTGTCTTCAGTGCGACATCTTTACTTTTCAACACTTTAAAGAGGTCTTTTCCCAATGTAATATGTCTTTTGGTTTCTTGACTCCTTCTTCTATGGGTGTAGAACCAAGTAAAGCAAAATCATGGAGAACCTCAATATTTTCTCCTTTTGTCATGAAGTTGCTTACTAAGCCAGTTGTAAGGATTTTTGTTTTGCTGATGTTGAGGTGCAATCCATACTGAAGGTGGTGTTCTTTGATCTTCAAAGAAATGTTTCAAATCCTCTTTGCGTTCAGCAAGCAGAGTGGTGCCATCTGCATAATGCAAGTTGTTAATGAGTCTTCTTCCAATCAAGATGCCATGTTGTTCTTCATCAAGTCCAGCTTCTCAGATTATTTGCTCAGCATGGAGACTGAAGAGGTACAGTGAAAGGATACAGCCCTGAAACACACCTTTCTCCACTTTAAACCAGACCGCGTTTCCTTATTCTGTTCAAATGACTGCCTCCTGGTCCATGTACAGATTCCTTATGAGTACAATTAGATGCTCTCATATTCTCATTCTTTGCAGTGTTATCCATAATTTGTTATGATCCACACAATCAAATACTTTTGCTTAGTCAATAAAACATAAACACCTTTTTGGTATTCTCTGCTTTGGCTAATATCCATCTGACATCAACAACAATATTTCTGGTTCCATGCCCTCTTTTGAATCTGGTTTGATTTTCTGGCAGTTCCCTGTGTATATATTGCTGCAGTCACTTTTTAATGATAACTAGCAAAATTTTACTTGCTGTGATATTAATGATATCATTCAATAATTACAATATTCGGTTGGATCCTCTTTTTTGGGGATAGGCACAAATATGGATCTCTTCCAGTCAGCTGGCCAGGTAGCTGTTTTAAAAATCTCTTGACATAAACAAGTTAGCACCTCCAGTGCTGCATTTGTTTGTTGAAACATCTCTATTGGTATTCCATCAATTCCTTCAAGGCACCTTCCAATTCATCTTTCAATCCTATTGGTTCCTGATCGTATGCAACCGCTTGAAATGGGTGGTAATCCACCAATTCTTTTTGGTATGATTATGTCTATTCCTTCCATCTTCTTTTGATGTTTCCTGCATTGTTTAATATTTTCGCTGTAGAATCCTTCACTATTGCCACTCAAGGCTTGAATTTTTTCTTTAACTCCTTAAGCTTGATAAAAACAAAGTGTTTTCTTGCCTTTTGGTTTTCTATCTCCAGCTCTTCACACATATCTTTATAATCCAGCATATATCAAGTTTGCAAGAGTATCACATTAAGATTCAACATAATCTGCAAGATTTCATCTACAAGATTTATATGAAGGCTTTAAAAATGCAGACTCAACCCAAACTTCCTGAACCAGAATTTCTAGCAGTGAAGTCTGAGAATCCATATTTTGAATAAGTTCTGTAGGTGACACAATATATAGGAATTTAGTGCTCTAGAAATTGGGAGTTGATCAAGGAATAAGTTTCATATAACTACTTGGACTCCAAGTCCTATCCCTCAGAAGTCAGGAAATTAAGACTGAAAATTTAATCTTCTCTTTTTCACCTACTTCTAAGAATAACCCCAGATTCAGGCTTTGTGGCTCAGGCTAAGTATTATAATGTGGGTCAAGGAGCCAAGTCCTCCCTGCATCTATGGCTCTAGATCTTACAGCTCCTCTCTACCATCCTATACCAGCAATATGGTAGATTCAAGGTGATCTGACATGGTGATAGGAGAGTGAATCAGCTAGACACTTAAAGCTCCCTTCCACAAATGTAAATTAAGTGTCAATGATAAATTCACATTGCCCTGATGAAGCAGCTTCTCCCACCTCTTATAAACTGTAATCAACTCACAGTTACCTGTACATTTGAATTCTTGCCTCTTACAACAAATAGGAAAGAAATTGAAGTGTCAATAATGTGGCTGCCAGGTAAGTTGGAAAATATTGAAGTTTCTCTTAAATGATTACAAAAGACCTTCTGTGAGATAATTCTGAAACTTAAGTATTGTAGGGGCTGATATCTCTCTGTTGATTACTTTTCCCCACTAGGAGCCAGGATGGTCAGATATGCCAAAGAACACCTCAAAATGGGACCAACTAAGGGTTTGGTAACATCATCTCCTTCCACTGGTGAATGCTGTGTGGATGGGTAGGGTGGAAGCAAATGCAATCCACTTGATGAATGGTTTCTTTTTGTGAGAAGGACCCCCAGGTAAGGGGACATACTGACTTTTCATCTCTACCTTCATTATGCATTTCAAGCACATAGAGAATGGAGGCCTGAATATTTTAACAACACAATAGAGGTACACATACATGTTCAACAATAAAGGGGAATGCCTCCTTTTCTTTTTGCTCATAAAAGGACCAACTGTGCCATTGATCAATATCCCTTCTCAAGTTAAATGTACAGAATAAAAACCAGTTTAAATGTCTGAACATCTTTTACCAACTTTCTGTACTCATAATCTTTTTAGTCCCCTAAGGAAACCCCAGCACACCTGTGTTTTACATAATAGCAGCTCTCACCCAGCAGGTACATTTAGACAAAGGAATCTGTCAGCATACTAATAACAGTCCTGACAAGCAAAGGAGGAAATTTTGCCAGTGCCATAGGAAATACTGTCTCCAAGAAATTAAAAGTGTACTGTAGCATGCCCAGTGTATGTCTGTTTACGTTCTTGTTTCCTCCACTAGTAATAGGTCCTGTCGATCTCTGAATTCTGTACCATGAATGAAACAGAAAATTGTTGTTTCTGAAGGCTCAAACTTCACTACAAAAATCACATTAGAGCCGGGTGCGGTGGCGCACACCTGTAATCCCAGTGGCTTGGGAGGCTAAGGTGGGAGGATTGCAAGTTCGAGACCAGAAGCAGTCTGCATAACTTAGTGAAACCCTGTCTCAAAAAATGTAAAAAAAAAAAAAAAAAAAAAAAAAAAAATGGGCTGGGAGTACAGCTCAGTGGCCCAGCACTTGCAAAGCATGCAAATGTGAGGCCCTGGGTTCAACCCCCAGTACAAAAAAATCACACTCAACCTTGTTGTTGTTAGGTGCTGTCTTGTTGTTGTTAGGTGCCGTCGAGTCGGTATCCGACTCATAGCAACCCTCTTAGGGTTTTCAATGGCTGACTGTTTCGGGATTGCCTTGGGAGTGGATTGCCAGGCCCTTCTCCCATTTTTGCGGCGCTGGGAATTGAACTCGGGACCTCAGAGACTGCAGCACAGCGCTCTACCCACTGAGCCAAATCCCAGACGCGCCAGGTGCTGTCTAGCTATATGCAAATAAATGTTGTTGTTTTTAGGTGTCATGGAGTCAGGTCCAACTCATAGCAACCTATGTACAACAGAACAAAACACTATCTGATGCTGTGCCATGCCTGGCACTATGTCAGTGCTTTTCTGCCATTCACAGGGTTTTTGATGGCTGATTGTTTCACGAGTGGGACCCCAGGTCCTTCTCCCAAGCCTACTGCACCCAGAATTCCCAGGTGGTCTCTATCCAAAGATTAACCAGGCCCAACCCTGCTTAGCTTCCGAGATCAAATGGGATCAGACACTAGGGTGGTATGGCTGTAGATGCAGCAGAAGCAGTCACTCTCCTCTATTGTATATCTTCACTTCTTGACGCAAACTATCTTTTAAAAAAATCTTTGTTTATATTCTCCACGATAACTTCTATGTCTTTTATATGCTAAACACAAATCGAGATTTTGCTGCTGCTATCCTCCTGGACCCACTCTCCCCACTGACAGCATCAGTTACTAAAACTTCCTTTGTGTTAACCATCCACCATGGTCAGTCATTTCCTTTTTTCATTACAGCTGAACTCATAGCTACTCAAAAGACTTCATTTCACAGCCCCTTCAGCAGCTAGACATGGCCATGTGACTTAATTTTCATCAACAGAACGAAGAAGACAATGATGAATTCTGCTCCCTGCACTGTGCACTCCTGTGTTTGCCTGACCTTCTTACAAGCTGGAATACAGACATGCCCTTAGCCATACGGTCCTTGAAGACATAGATAATGCACTTAGGAAAGGAAGGATGAGAAGATGGAAGGTATCTGTAACCCTGAGCGGTCACATGGAGCAAAACTCGTCTGAACTAAAAGAAATACATTACTATCAGCTTCAATGATTGTGTTTGGGGGCCTTGTTATAACTATAACTTGGTTTTCATGTGTTATAACATGTTGAATTGAAGCCTTAGAGTAAAAACTAAAGGACCCTCAGATGATGTTTACTTTCCCTGCTTAATATAACATTGCCCAAATTTCTAGAAATATTTTTTAATGGCAATAATACAATTATTTCCTGCGAATTTAAGCAAGACAGCTTTACAAACTAAGAGAAGGAATATAAATGTTTAAAAATCATTCTAAATTTATCAAAAGTAGAAAAACCTTTGAGAAATTATACCATCAAACCTATGTTAACCACAAATGTGTTTAGCCACTATAACTATTGGTGAGAGCATAGACACTATTATAGGATGAACTGTTGCTCCTAAAACTCAGATGAGAAGTCCTAACTCCCAGTACTTCAGCAATGTGGCTGTATATAGAGATAGGGTCTTTAAAGGAGTAATTTAGGTGAAGTAAGGTCATTATCCCCCACATGTTTATCACCTTGTCATGCTGTGGGGGCTTGTGTATTGCTGTGATGCTGAAAGCTATGCCTCCAGTATTTCAGATACCAGCAGGGCCACACCTGGTGGACAGGTTTCAGGTGACCTCCCAGATTAAGGCAGACTAGGGAGAAGGAACCAGCAGCCCACACCTGAAACAATTAGCCATTGAAAATCCTATGAATAACAAGGAAGCACTGTCAAATATAATACCAGAAAATGAGACCTCCAGGCTGGAAGGCATTCAAGAAATGACTGGAGAAGAGTTGCCTCCTCAAAATAGAGTCCACCTTAATGAATCGAATGGAGTAAATCCCCTGGGAACTCCTTTTGCTGATGTGGTATGACTCAAAATGAGAACAAACAGTGGCTGCAACAATGGGCTCAAACATAAAAAGATTATGTGCATGGTACAATGCTTAGTAGTGTTTTATTCTACTGTACTTAACATAGCTATGAGTCAGATCTGACTCGCCAGCAACTAACATCAAAAAGATCATTAGAGTGGCCTCTACTCTAAAATCATAGTGTTCTTATAAGAGATCAGAACACAGACAACACAGCCAGAAGGCCAACTATGTAAAAACAGAGTGAGGCAATGGCCACCTACAAGTCAAGGAGAGGGACAACAGAAGAAATCCTCAGTTCTGCCAACATCTTGATTTCAGACTCTGTCCTTCAGAACTGTGATTAAAATAAATTTATGTTATCTAAGCTACTCAGTCTATAAGTACTAAATGGCAAGGATTTTTGTTTTGACCTGGAACCAAGAAGGGATACTCTGGATTGGTTCTCTAACAAAAAGGTAGATAGAAGAGAGGGAAGAAGGGAGGGAGAGAGGAAAGGACCATATCAGTTCCAGTAATTCAAATCTTTGGGTTTTACAACAAGAAAAGAGAGGATTTTTCATGCTTTAACTATATGTACACTTACAATAAGTCTTCTACCTCCCTCACCAGAATAAGTTTGGATCCATGCCTTATGCCGTATTTGAAAATGAATTCCAGATAAAGTCTTAAATATAAAAGGTTAAATGCTAGTAAAATGTAGAAAGTGATCTTTGAAGTCTATCAGTAAAGACTTGTTAGTAAAGAACACGAAGCAAACCCCAAATCACAATGTCAAAATTGGATAGATTTAATGTCACTGACACCCTAGAAAAAGTTAATAGACTAGAGAACATATTTTTAATATTTAAAACCAAGGGATATTAATGCCTTCAAAAGAAACAAAACTCATACAAATCAACAACAAAACAATGTAATAAGTATGAGCAAAATGTGTAAGAATTTAAACAGGTAAAGCCAACTTGTTTAACAAATCTATGAATAAAAGCTTAACTATATCAGCAACAAGAAGTACTGAAAGTTTAAACATCAATGAACGTCCATGTTATCCATTTGAATGGTAAAAGTTGGAACACCAGACAATATAAAGTGGTAGAGAGATTAGAATTACAGAAACTACAAGATAGTATTGAAGGGAATGTAAACTAGTCCTGTCATTCTAGAAAACAATCCAACAGTATTGGGAAAATTAAGTTTAAAAATGTCCTATGATTCAGCAATTGGCTTCTCATACCCAAATCTACAAGAAAACATGTACCATCTTGATGTCCCTAGCTGTATTATTTGTGGTACACTACAAGGAATGCCTATCAGAGGGGAAAGTATTAGTAAAATGAGATAGAAGCAACTATGGTTTTGATATGAGTTGAGTGCATTCCAAAGGCTTCGTGTGTGGAAATTTAATTCCTATCGTGAGAATGGAAACTTAATCTGTTTATGATGGATTAAAGGTGGAGCCCTGGTGAGGTGATTACAGTTAGATAAATTCATGAGAATGGAGCCCCCATGACTGAATTTTAGTGGCTTTAGAAGTGGGAGGGAGCGAGCTGGGCTCAGTGGTTCATGCCTGTAATCCCAGTGACTCAGGAGGTGGAAGCAGGAGGATCACAAGTTTGAGACCAGAGGCAGTCTGTGTAATTTAGCAAGACCCTGTCTCAAAAAGTAAAAAAAAAAAAAAAAAATGGGCTGAGGGTGCAGCTCAGTGGTCCAGCACTTGCATAGTATGCAAGCGTAAGGTCCTGGGTTCAACCCCCAGTACCACAAAAAAAAAAAAAAAAAAAAAAGTAGGAGAAAGAACAACACACACACGTGTTCCCTACCTCTCTGAAAGCAAGGTCATCACCAGAGGTGACCCCCTGACTTTGCACCTCCAGAACCATGAGACAAAATAAGTCTCTTTTCTTTATAACTTACCCAGTCTGTATTAGCAACAGAAAAAAAAAATGATAATATAGAGGCATACCAGGAAAATACACAATTAGCTCAAATAGCAAACGTTACCGAGAGTAATACAGATAAATGTAAAACACAGGTTGCTAAGTACTTATTCCATAATTCCACTAAACATTGTCAGATGAAAATCTGAAAACCAGTAAACTCTAACAGACCTTTATTTCAGAGAAGCTGCCACAGCTGTCTCTAACAAAGGAGAGAGCAAGAGAACAATAGCCAGGAGAGAAAGGGGCAAGGCTTTTATGGGCTCTAGTTGGGAGCGGTGGAAGGGGTAATTGATGCATCACATCAGGATAAGTAGGAAGCGGGTGCATGGAGGGTTCTGATAGGTTGTCAGGGTAGATTTTGAGTTAGGTTTTGGCAGCCTTTTTTGGCAGGCTTTTTGAGGACTGGGGCACAACTGATACAAGAAGGGACCACTTTATAGGCAAGTGCCATTTTGTAACCGGTCCTGCCTAACACTCCAATGGTTTTGTTTTAGGTTAATTGGGTGGTCTTCTGTAACTTCTTCCAGCCAAAAAGGGGTATTGTTTGTAGATGAAGGAGCTGATAGGGAGTGGATAAAGGCAGGATGTCTTGGTATAGGGGAAGATCATATCCTCTGAGGAGTGGTCAGTATCCTGCCACGAAGAGTTTGGTAACTGTCTGGTTGGTGAAGGCACGCATGCGTTCCTATATAAAATTTTGCAAACGCTGGGTGCAGTGGTGCATGCCTGTAATCCCAGCGGCTTAGGAGGCAGAGGCAAGAGGATCGCAAGTTCGGCACCAGAGGCAGTCTGTATAATTTAGTGAAACCCTGTCTCAAAAAAAGCAAAAAACAAAAAAATGGCCTAGGGGTGCAGCTCAATGGTACAGCACTTGCAAAGCATGCAAGCATGAGGCCCTGGGTTCAACCCCAAGAACTGCAAAAACATAAATAAATAAAAATTTAAAAAAGAAAAAGAAAGAAAAAGAAAAAGAAAAAAGAAAAATTTTAAAACAGCGAAACAGACAAGGCACACAGTCTAATACTAATAAGAGCATGACTAAGGGTCCAGTTAGGGGTAGAAGCCAGGACATCCAGGGCAGCTGTGCAAACCAGGAACCCCAAGAATCTGACAGCTCTTGGTGAGTGAGTGAGGCCTTTTCTAAGAAACATGACATATTTTCTGAAGGATTTATAAATTAAACATTGTGGTGGTTGGCTTCTGGAGGAGAATAATGGGTGGGAAATGGAGATTAAGGAGGAAAGATAGAATAGGGTCTTGCATGCCCAGACAAAAAGTATGCTTAGCTCAATTCTGCATCTAAAGTTTAAACACACAGACACACACACTCTCCTCAAGTTCCTTCTGAATCCAACACATTCTAGCAAGCCATTTCTGCAATGGGGATACTGGAGAAAAATCATCTAATTTTATTAAACCTTTTTGATTAGACTACCTTGATGACTCAAAACCAGGTCTATTTTGTCCCATTCCCACCTCCCAGGGAACAGACATTTGACAGCTAGAAGCAGGTTTTGATTGTCACTTCTTGGAGGAATGGTACCAGTCTCTAGTAATAGGGATGCTGCTGAACACTGAGGAGGACAGTCCCCAACATCAAAGAAGCATCCATTCCTATATTAGTGGGCTATTGTCACTGCAGCAGAAAAAAATAACAACAAAAAACAACAACAACAACAAAAAACACCCAACCAACCAAAATAAACACGGGGGAAGAGATTTCTTGGAAACTCACAGTTATAGATCAGTCCATACTGGCACCAGAGCAGGCATGGCAATGGCAGGAGGTAGGAACCACAGAAGACAAACTTAGATCTTCACAAGCAGGAAGCAGAGAGACCAGGGCTGCAAGTCCCAGGTAAAATCCTCAAAAGGCCCACCCACAGTGACATCACTTCCGAAAAGCTAAGCCCACCTCCAAATTTCCATGACCTCCACAAACAGCACCACCAAGTAGGGACCAAATGTTAGAGCACAAAATTAGGCAACACTTTATGTTGAAACCAGGACACTCCATCCCTGGCCCTCAAAGGTCATGTTGTTGTTGTTGTTAGGTGCTTTCCAGTTGTATCTGACTCACAGCAACCCTTATCGGGTTTTCGTTCTTTCTTTCTTTCTTTCTTTCTTTTTTTTTTTTTTTTTTTGCAGTTGTGGAGGGTTGAACCCAGGGCCTCGCACCTGCTGCATCCTTTGCAAGTGCTGGATCACTGAGCTACACCCCCAGCCCTTTTTTTTTTACTTTTTTTTGAGACAGGGTCTCGATAAATTACGCTGACTGCCTCTGGTCTTGAACTTGTGATCCTCCTGCCTCCACCTCCCAAGCCACTGGGATTACAGGCATGCGACACCACACCCAGCTTCTCATAGGGTTTTCAATGGCTGATTGATTCGGGATTGCCTCCGGGAGTAGATTGCTGGGTCCTTCTCCTGTTCAAAGGTCATGGCCATTTCATAATATAAAATGTGTGCAGTCCAATTTTAAGAGTCCCTAAAGTCTTAACCCTATGCATCTGTCATCTTCTCATGTTATGGGGGCTTACCTGTTGCTGTAGTATTGAAAACTTGTTGTTGTTGTTAGGTGCCCTCGACCCTCATAGGGTTTTCAATGGCTGTTTCAGGATTGCCTTAGGGAGTGGATTGCCAGGCCCTACTCCCATTTTTGCGGTGCTGGGAATTGAACTCAGGACCTCAGAGACTGCAGCACAGCGCTCTACCAACTGAGCTGAATCCCCGGCCCTATCGAAAGCTATGCACCAGTATTTCAGATACCAGTAGGCCACCCATGGTGAACAGATTTCTGCTGAACTTCCAGACTAAGACTATGGAAAAGGAACCAGCAGCTCATTCCCAAAACAATTGTTGTTGTTAGGTGCCCTGGAGTTGTATCCGACTCACAGCAACTCTCATAGGGTTTTCAATGGGTGATTGCTTTGGGATTGTTTTCAGGAGTGGAATTAGGCATTGAAAACCTTAGGAATAGCAGAGAAGCACTATCAAATATAGCGACAGAAAATGAACCCTACAGGCTGGAAGGTATTCAAAAAACAACTGGAGAAAAGTTTCCTTTTCAAAGTAAAGTTGACCTTAGTGATAGCAATGGAATAAAGCCCCACTGATGTGGCATGAATCAAAATGAGAAGAAACATAGTTGCTGTAATATTGGGCTCAAACATAAAAAGTCTGTATGCAAGGCATTGTGCTGGGTAGTGTTTTATTCTGTTGTACATTTGAGTCGGGTCTGACTCATGACACCCAACAACAAAATATAAAAACAATAGGATAGAGTGATACTATACTTTTAATGATTATAGAAAAAAATAATTGATAAAAGTGTCTCAATCCTCTTCCTTTCCTCTCTTATGATCTGCTCTTCTTAGCATCCATATCTTAAGATATAAAGGATATCCAGTTTATGATTCACTAAGGACCTCTACTAAATTTTCATGAATTAGATGAAGGGAAGGAGCTAATAAATTTCCTAGAAAGCAACAGTTGGTGGGGGGGAGGGGGACCAGGAGTGGGTGACAGGTGGGGAAGGTGTAGAAGAGGGAGGTTAGGGGATGAATCAGAAGTAGAGTTTGGGATGGCAATCACAAGGAGACAAACTTAGTCCAAAGTAAGTGTGGTAAGTGAGTGTGGTAAGAACTGAATTTCAGTAACTAGTAGTCTAAGGCTAGGATTTTTCACTGATCAAGAAGAAAAAGAAAGTAATGAGCCTGCCATTCTTAACTGGACTCAAAAATTCCCACAACAAACAGAATGAGTCTAATGTGTACCAGGTGAGACTGAGGTTTAAATGAAAAGTTTTCAGATAATGGAGTCTTAAACACTGAAATTACATATTATGGACATCTTGCTCTGTTGGTCTTTTTAAAGGGTTTCAATATCCAGTATTGTAGCCCAGTTTAGGACAAGAGGCAGATTAAATTTGGTAGGACCTATGATTTGGTTTTTTTAATGCATCATCCTTGAAGTTGTAACAATCCTTTGTCCCTTGCCACTCATGTCTCTTCTTCAGTGCCTTCAAGTATCCCCCAAAACATGTTATCCTTCTCCTAAGTATAACCTGGGCCGGGATTTAGCTCATTTGGTAGAGTGCAGCTCTGCAGTCTCTAAGGTCCGGAGTTCGATTCCCAGCACCGCAAAAATGGGAGAAGGACGTGGCAACCCACTCTCAAGGCAATCCTGAAACAATCAGCCATTGAAAACCCGAGGAGGGTTGCTATGAGTCGGGCACGACTTGACTTGAGGGCACCTAATGACAAACATAACCTGGTTTGTGGTGGTGGTGGTGGTGGTGGTGTTTTTGTTTCTTTACTTTCTTTCTTATTTATTCATTCATTTATTTTTAGAAATAAAAGGTTTGAGGGTCTCGGGAAAGAAACTATATTCCCCAATTTTATTTAGTTAAAACAGTAATAATTATAATATGTTCAGTTCTCAAAGCAGTTGTTTTATTTCTCCAGATTTAAAAAAAAAAAAAATTCTAATTCTTGGGACTCTGGGTTTGAATTTGCCTTCTAAAAAATTTCAAGAGAAGGGTAGGCTATATTGCACACATCTGCATGTTTTTCTAAGTTATATGCCCTCACTGCTCCTGACATAGGAATTACCCTATTGTTATCCTTTAAAAATAACACTCCTGTCTCTTTAACAAACTGAAAGTGAGGAGGAGGCGGGCCTCCGCAGCAGCGAAGGCTCTGATTGGTTCTTCTGGAAGGAAGTGGGCGGTGAAAGTGCTGCCTTGGCTGTTGTCACCTACAGCCGAGTGTCAGGCCTGGGCGGAGTAGTCTTTCGGCCCGCAGGTCCCGCGGTCACTCTAATTTGCCCGCGTGGGGCCTCGGGGTGCACAACGGGTCCCCTTCATCCCGGTGGGTTCCGAGCGCTGGCAGCCTTTTCGCGAAGGTGCCGTTACCGTGCGCCTGGGCCTCCGTGGGTCCGGGGTCCGCTAGTGCTGCCGATACCGCCCCGGGGCCCCGGAGCTGGAGGGCAGGGGCTGCCCGGGCGCCGCCTGCCGCCCTCGCAACCCGGCCAAGTCTCCCTTCTCAACCTAAGATCTCTTTTTCCCCTGTTCTGCAGGCTCGCTTCCGGCGTCATGGCTCAAAGGGCCTTCCCGAATCCTTATGCCGACTATAACAAATCCCTGGCCGAAGGCTACTTTGATTCTGCAGGGAGGGTGAGTTCGGGGTACATCTGCCCGCATCTCTGCCTGCCCGCCACCCCACTCCCCAAGGGTTTGGGAAGGATATCAGCTCTGCTAGGAAAAATAGATGAAGCGTCTGGCCCCCGTTATTTTTAAATATATAAAGTACATGTTAAAATAGTATTCAAGCTCTACATGTTGAAAGAGTCATTGTTAATATTACCAATTAATAATTGAAGAAATAACTTCGATTGTTGGGAATATAAACTGTAAAAAATTGGCAGACATGCAGTTTACCATGCAATTGGCTGGCACTCTCCATTGTGGTAGTCCCTGGTGCTATTATACCTTTATGATTGTTCACAAGTATGGGCAGGGGAATCTTGAGAATAAACTGAGTGTTTGATGAGGACGTCTTTAAACTGATAATGCTAAAAGAAATATGGTGAATAGGCCTGAAATTCTGTGTACCAAAGCCACTTCTTGAGGGACAACCCCCGAGGGGTTGCCTAGAAAGTTAAACTGGTTAACACATCACAGGACACTTGGAGAATCTGGATGTGCAGTTATGCCTCTGGGTGAATGTAAAAGTTAAGAGAGAACAACGCTTTTAAAGAATACCCAGTCTTGAGAAATCCTTAGTGAGTTAGATTGGTAGAGTGCAAGCACATTTGTTTTGTTACCAGTTTATTTCTTCAAAACTTGTTAGGTATACAAAAAGCACTTCATATGTGATATGATGGGGTTACAGATTTCATGTCTATCAAGTCAACTTTATGTGGCTCTATTGGTTTGTTGTCCCTGAAAACACTTGTCATTAAAGGTTAACGTGGGTCAGTGATGCAGGCAGGAGGGATGAAAGACATGAAGAAGAGATATAGGTTAGGAGGCTGCCAATGTGTGTATGGAGTCAGGGTCATTTTGATTATTCAAAGACCAATGTTGTAGAGATGATTTAACCAAGATTTTTATAATTGTCTTCAGCTTACATGGCTTCCCCTTGGCCAGTTGGGCCTGTCCTCATTCTGCCTACCTCTGCAGGTATTAAAGCTGAAGTACATGCATCGTCTTGTTGGAGGAGGATGTGCTGCTTCATGCTGGCTTGGCAGAAAAAAACACCTGAGGATGTGTCCTAATGATAGAAACCTTCAAAAAAATGTAGCTCACTAAGTAGGCTGCTTGTAAATTAAATGGTTTTTATAAATTTAATTCACTCCTGAGGGAGAAAAGAGGACTTTCATAAATCTAAACTCTTACCCCAAAATAATAATAAATTGTCTAACATAGTTTTGGGACAAATCCTACAAAGAAACTGGCATACCAGTTTTAAAATTATTTAATGTTGAACCCAAAGGATTAGACTCTGGAGAGCTTTCCTGTTTTTTAACACAAAGATTTCAGTAAGGCACTGCTCTGTTTTCTGGCATCCAACAGGAAAAAGGAGCTTTTAGAGACTTCACGTTACTGCTAGAGTTAAAATAATTTGGTGGTCTGCCAAAAGCAATCAATATTCTCAGCCAGGTCACCTTTATTGAATGCAGTATGTGGCAACTAGAAAGTAACTTCCTTTCCTGAGGCTGAGGCATTCTCATTATTCTTGGCCTCTTAAAGTCAAGCCAGACAAGATGATAAATTATATATGATCTATGTACAGGTGACATGTTCTCATGTGGATCCACTCTTCTGTCTACTTGAGATTTGTGGCTTTTATATTAATATTGAAGTCTATTTTATCTTACTAAACATTTTCAAGATTTCTTGAAATCTTTTTGGCAGAAATTGTCAAATAATGAAAGTGTATCTTTTAATGTGGTTTCTTTCTTAGAATGTGAAGTAAGGAATCAAAGTTGTGCTTCAGAATAAATAATCCAGATGTGGTTAAAAGTCTGACTTATCAGGGATGCTCCTCAGAAGTGAATCTTAGTATCTTTTAGAATGATTTATTAATTCTGGTACGTCCTTCGTTTTCCAGTTGTCTGTTGATAACAGTGATTAGGTTTGTTTCTGCAGTGCTTACACGGTGAAATAAAATGTTTCTACCCTTGTAATATTCCTCAGAATTGTATTGAAATTTTGTTACTTTGTGAAATGCAAGACTGGGAATCACAATAAGTTTCTAAAATGATTGATATGTTTAAGTGACTTTTTAAGACACTAAATTATTTGGTGTATACAGAATTATAAATTCTGTATATTATAAATATTTTTCAGAATTATAAATATTTTTCAAATGTCTTTAGGAAGAATATGCATTTAGGAATATGACTGTGTTAGCCTCACACTTTCCCCAACATCTGTAGAGCTTCAGTTGGCTGTTACTAACCCCAGATCTCCAGCCTCAGTGTACTTTCAATCTCTATCCAAGTTAGTACTTGCTATAGGCCCTTGATGGGAGAAGGACCTGGCAATCCACTCCCAAGGCAATTCCGAAACAGCCAGCCATTGAAAACCCTATGAGGGTTGCTGTGAGTCGGATACCGACTCAATGGCACCTAACAACAACAACATAGACCCTTGAGCTACTAAAGACTAGTAAAAATGTCATTATTTTCTTCCTTGAATGAGAAAAACCTGTGACACAATCTTATCTAATCCTTAAAGTACCTTTTGAAATTGCTAAGGCAGATCTCATTATTTTGACTTGTCCTGGAAATTGAAGCATAAAGTTGTTAGGAACTGAGCAAGATCACTCAGTTAATAAGTGGTAAGGATATAGCCCAGCTCATTCATTGTTGTTGTTAGGTGCTCTTGAGTAGGGTCTGACTCATAGCAACCCTTTGTACAACAGAAGCAAACACCAACCAACACCGTGCCATGCACACAATCTTTCTATGTTTGAGCCCATTGTTGCAACCACTGTGTTTCTTCTCATTTTGAGTATTTATGAAGCCCCTCTCTTTTGCCAGGTGCAGTGCTGGACATAAATTTTTGATTCTACATTTGATGCTCTTTCCACACTGCTTGAGGTTGCTGATGTTCATGCTGGGGGTTTTTTTGTTTGTTTATTTTTTGTTTGTTTGTTCTGGAGGGGTTTTGTTGTTGTTGTTGTTGTTGTTGTTTGTACTAAGGGGTTGCACCCAGATCCTTGCACATATTTTGTATATGCTATACCACTGACCTGCATCCCCAACCCCTTTTTTATTTTATTATATTGAGAAAGGATCTTCCTAAGTTACCCACGCTGCCTCTGGCCTTGAACTTGGGATCCTGCTTCCACCTCCAAAGTGCTGGGATTATAGGCATGTGCCACTACTCCTGGGTGGGTTTTCCTTTTTTTGTTGTTTGTTGTTTTTTGGTTTTTGTTTTCATTGTGTTGTTTTTGGAGGGGGTCAGAATGGATTGTTGATTATTTTAATACTACTTCAATTTTTTAAAAGTTCATTCATTTTTTAAAAATAACAATAATAATTAGAATGTTTCTCTGGGGGGAAGCAACATTGCTGGTGCTTGAATCCCATAGCTTAAAAACCGCAAACAACAAATACCTTTTGATTTGTGCTTAATTTAATGAAATGTTCTGAAGACAGGGTCTCACTATGTGATCCAGACTGGCGTTGAACTTGCAGTCCTGTCTCCTTCTCTGCAGTGCTATGATTTGGGGCATGTGCCACCACACTGGCTTAAAATGACTTTTCAGTATAATAAAATATGCTCCCTATTAGGGGGGAAGATTTTATGTAAAACATTTAAGTTACAATAATATTTCTTGCCTTGAGTAGAAAAACATGTTGTTAGCTCAGTTGATAGAGTGCCGCTCTGCAGTCTCGGAGGCCGCCCTGGGTTCAATTCCCAGCACTGCCAAAATGGAAGAAAGAGAAAAACAGTAGTGCATTTAAGTTTCATTAATGTGCTGTTGTTAATTGTCTATTTCTCCCAGGCAGAAAAATGTGGCTTTAGTAGAGATGAAATGCCCTCCGGTTTTTGGTAGCCTACAGTACAGGAAATTATGTGGCCCATATTTTTTTTGATATTTGTTTTCCTTTAATGTCTACAGCTGACTCCAGAGTTTTCACAGCGCTTGACTAATAAGATTCGAGAACTCCTTCAGAAAATGGAGAGAGGCCTAAAGTCAGCAGACCCTCGGGATGGCACCGCTTACACTGGCTGGGCAGGTATGGAATGCTGACTATGACCTAACATGAGCATTGTGCATGAGAGCCAAAACAATACCTTTCCACGCTGGCTGATAACTGAACAGTGTAGCCTTCAATGCTTCTTGCATCTGCATGTGAGTCATTGCCTCCTGGGGAGTGCTGTGCTCTCCACCCACCCATCTACTTTCTAGGTCATTACTGGCACCCTAAATTTAGGGCAGAGTAAGCATATTGCTGCCTGCATCCTTGGCCCTGTGGCATATGATCCCGTCAGATCTCAGAAGCTAAGCAGGGTCGGGCCTGGTTAGTACTTGGATGGGAGACCACCTGGGAACACCAGGTGCTGTAGGCTTGGGAGAAGGACCTGGCAACCCGCTCCCAAAAATCAGTCTGCCATTGAAAATCCTATGAGCTGGGCATGGTGGCACATGCCTGTAATCCCAGCGGCTTGGGAGACGGAGGCAGGAGGGTCGCAAGTTTGAGACCAGAGGTAGTCTGCGTAACTTAGTGAGACCCTGTCTCAAAAAATAAAAAAATGGGTTGGGTGTGCAGCTCAGTGGTCCAGCACTTACAAAGCATGCAAGCGTGAGGCCCTGGGTTCAACCTCCAGTACCACAAAAAAAAAAAAAAAAAAAGAAAAGAAAAGAAAGGAAAACCCTATAAATAGCAGAGAAACACTGACAAAGTGTTTTGCCTGTTGTACGTAGGGTTGCTATGTGTTGGATACTGACTGGATGGCACCTAACAACAACAAACATATTGCTGGTATTCATGCCTGACATATGGATGGCCACTATACTTGTGAGGAGGAAAACTGATTTTCAGCATTACATAGTTAATTTGGAGGAGGAATTTCAGTGTGAAGAGTTACAAAACACAGTACCTGAAACAGAAGTAAGGAGGATGTATCTTCAGGAAACACAGCATGAGTAGGAGTGTCATTTTTTTGAGAACAGTTTTGCGATAACAAGGATCTATATAAGAACACCCAGTAAAGCATTGATTTTGTGAACTAGTACTTCCATACCATCATTGCTGAGTGGTTTGAATTTGAATTTGCTGTATTACCAGTCTCAATGACTAAGAGCTCAAAGAAAGTTTGGGAAGAAACAGCACATTGGAGTCAAAGAAATGAGAGAGAGAAACCATAGAAGGAAAGTTGAAGAGCTACAATTAGATTATTTACTGTAGTGAGAAAAAAGATAGCTTTATAACCTTGAAGAAAGCAGCCTAGAGACCCAGTGTTTCCCATTTACTTTGATGAATGGACAGAAGGAAAAATTTTTCAGCTTAAAGACTTTAAAACAGATTTTTAAGGCACAGTGTTTGCCATTAAAAAGCAGGTTCCCGGTTTTGATAAGTCATGAACAGGATCCAGAATCTGCAGTGTAGAAGCCTCAGTGAGCCTGATCCTGATGGTGATCTGTGAACTGCAGTTTGAGAGCTTAGGAGAGAAGTTTACTGATAGCAATTGCTTCTTTAGTAGAAAAAGTGATTCTGTTTTTCCTTACAAGGATAGAGAAGGCAGATAGAATCAGGAAAATTGTAATTTCAAGGAGCTTTAAGGTCAGTGTTTAATAAAATAAGAATAAAGTAGGAGGCCATACACAGTGGGGCATGCCTGTTATCCCAGAGACTCAGGAGGCAGGAACAGGAAGATCACAAGTTCAAGGCTGGAGGCAGCCTAGGCAACTTAGCGAGACCCTGTCTCAAGCTAAAACCTAAAAATGGAGCTGGGGTGCAGCCCAGACGCAGAGTGCTTGCAACATATTCATAAAGCCTTGGGTTCAGCCTGTAGTACAACAAAAAGGAAGGGAGGGAGGGAGTGAAGCAAAGGTAGAAAAAAGACTACATAATGTTGCACCATCTTTACAGTTGAGGCTTATGACTTGTGGATTTAGAAGCTTAACACAAATGTTAAGATGAAAGTATTTTGTATTTTGTTTCAAGAAGGAAATGATCACAACTTTCATCTGTGGTATCTACTGTGTTCCAGCTGTGGTGTAATTGGTAGATTAATCTCATGAGTGAGTATCACTGTTCTTTATTTAAAATTATCAGCATTTGAACAAAATAGGACAAAGTGTAATGCACAGTTATCTTTAGTTTCCTTATTGCCATATTGTAATAATACATAAGGCCCAGGTTTATAGAGCTTTTCCTGATATGTTTGGAGTTTCTATCATCTTATTATCCCTGGGTAGACAAAGAGAAAGAGAAAGAGAGATTTTGGAAGAGAGACTTAAGAGACTTGAGACAGATCTAGGTTTAATTCTAAGATTACCAAAAAAGTGACTTCAACCCCTAAGTCACTCATTTGGATGAGTTTGTATTACTTATAAGGTATCTTGCTTTAAGGGGAAAAGAAGTGGGGGCTGATTGCAAGTTTGAATTAATAATTTGACACTGTTGGGAAAACCATCAGCCAGATACTCCCTCTGGTCCTTGCTAGAGCTCATTGAGAAGTTATGAGTAAAATTTCTTTAGAAAAAGAAAAAAAATTTGTCTCTCCAAAGTCAAACACAAATGTGTTCATTTTAAACCGTTCGACTGTATGAGGTTCCTGGCATCATCTCCTTTGAATGCCAATATCTTTTATCCTTAACTTTCTATGACACTCATTGCTGGCTCCTGAAAGCAGCTTATACGGCAAGTGACTGAGGCAACTTGACATACTAAGCAGTTTAGGATGTCTTCAGTTGCTTGTGTTTTATGATATAGCATAAAATCATCCAGATAAATTTGCTAATGGCTTCTGAGGCAAGGATCCTAATGTCCCCTAATCGAACACTGTTAAAAAAACCATTATTCCTACATAAAATGGACTGTCTCCTCTAGTGTTTTGAAACATAAAATGCTGCCCCATGCCAGTGTTCCATCTGAATAAAATAAAGCTCTTCATTGCACACGAAGCTCTTTCAGCCACAGAAGATCATAATGTTAATGCCTTTCCCTTCTGTTATAGCTTACTAACTACTATCTAGTCATAACTGCAATTTTATTACAAAAAAATGCATCCACAGATATCACAATAAAAATACTTGCTGCTATGTGTCAAAGTAATGTTTTTATATAGTGATGTGTATACTTAATATCTTGTTTTGTTTATGTCCCCTGTTATCTTTATAAAACTGATCCTTTTTAGGAAACAAGGGTCATACTACTTTAACTTTTGTCAGTACCAAATTTGAGACCATATTTTTATCAATATTATCTTATTGTTTGCTCTTTATGCTAAGTTGTCCAAAATTGCATTGTTTTGGGAAATGCTAATTCATTGTAGAAAACCTTTAAAACTTTCTTCAGCATTGTCACTTATTGAGCATTTGTTGTTAGTGTGTAATGAAAACTTTTGCAATTTATCTTCATAATATAATTACATAGTTTACATAAGAAAAAACTACATGATTACCATTAGAACTTTGCCATCTTATTCTGTTGAGTTTCATTCTCCAGTAGAAACATGATCTGATGGCTAATGCTGGTTCATATAGGATTAGGATTTGGAATGCAATTCGATTCACCTGCCTATACCCAGAAACAGAAAACAAACTTACACTGATTTAAATAAATAGTTTATTTTTCTCTCATGGAAGAAGAGGTCAGGAGAGTCATTCCAGGGCTGATATTTTAGCCTCAGGATGTTAACAGTAACCAAGGCTCCTTTCTTTCTGCTTTATCATCCCTTAGCCACTACCTCTTGGTCAAGGTGGTTGCTAAAAATCCCGCCATTACGTCTGATTTTCAGGTTGTTGGAAGGAAGAAGAGGCAAAGAAGAATGGATTCCCTCCCATTAGAAATACTTCCTGGAAATTCCATTTAGTATTTTGATTCTGCTTAGTTTGCATTGACTGAAACAGTCACATGATCACTTCTGTTAACAAGGAAGGATGGTAAATGTAGTCTGTTAGCTGAGGTCCTAGTGCTAAAGGAGAAAGTAGATTTTGAGATAAAACCTAGTAAACCCTGCTACAACTCATAGGTAGCAAGAACAATGATCTTCTTTATGCTGTGTTTTGCATAAGCCATTTGGACAATGGACTCATTTTTTCTCCATCTGCAAAAGGATCTCTCTCACTTCTGTCCACTTTGCAGGGGATTTTTGTAAGAATAAATCTAACAGTGTCATAAAATAATTTGAAATTTACTAAGCAATATTTTTCCTGCTTTTTTTTTTCCTAGGGAGACATCTTTTGTTTCAAAACAACTTTATTCTTTTAAAATTTTTTCTTCATTTCAGTAAGTAACAGCCTTTCCACAAGGTTTTTTATACACAGGAAGTATTCTATGAATTTCAAATCATAAATAATTTTTCTAGAGCTATGTGTTACTAAAATCTAGAAGAGATTGCAGCTAATTTTATACTTAATACTGTGAAGCAAGCTGGGATTTAGCTCAGTTGGTAGAGCACTGCACTGCAGTCTCCGAGGTCCCGAGTTCAATTCCCAGCACCGCAAAAATGGGAGAAGGACCTGGCAATCCACTCCCAAGGCAATCCCGAAACAGTCAGCCATTGAAAACCCTATGAGGGTCGCTGTGAGTCCGATACTGACTCAATGGCACCTAACAACAACAACAACTGTGAAGCATTGCTATTTTTCAGCTTGATTAAATATTTCTCTGGTTCCTCCTCCTGCTTCCTCTCAAACTCTGACTTGCTGAGATGGAATGCTAAAGTCCTTAATTTTCTTGTACCATACATAATTCCATACAAAACCCCATAGTCACATGTATATGTTTATACCTAAGGACTCTAAAGAAAGCTACAAACTAGCCTGCCCAGTTTCATAATGCCTTGTTCATGCTATGCCTAGATTTGTTTTCATTGCTCAGTTGTTCTTGACAATGAAGGAGTTCTAGGGACGAGATGAAATACACATTGTGTTTACTGTTAAACACGTATTTATAACCAAAAACCTGGAGTCCCGTAATGTTTCTTGTTTTCTGTGTTGTTAGCAAAGATGAGACTAATGGTGACAGGAAATTTCTGCTGGAAATTTCCTCTCTGTGCTACATATGCTTTGGAAAATAATTATTACAATTAGTTAGAACTTTACCATTTTATTTGTTATGTTTTATTCCTTAGTAGTAATATGGTCTGATGGTTAATGCTCATTCAGATAAGATTAAGATTTGGAATAAGATTATTCCAAATAATCCATATGTACAAAAAACTTTATTGGTAAGGGTGATAAGTATAGGTTTAAACAGAAATTTAAAAGAGGCAAATCATTATTTTGAAAACTATTTTGCATTCATTCTTTCAGAATATTTTACATCTGAAGTTACCTTAGTTTTTATTTTAAAATGGAAGCCTAAGATATGATACAGTGATCCAAGTAGTTAATGTAGGATTTTATTAGAATTCAAGCATACATATTTATACCTATAAGTTATCATCATATAATATTGAACACTTTATCCCTGGCTTTTACTGTTTCATATTCACAATAGAGAAGTAAAATATCCTGACCCTTGGAAAGAAAAAAGGGAAGATTTTTTCAAAATCCTAAAGCTATCTCATATTGTCACATAATGCAGTTATTGCCATAAATCCTCTCGTTTCTCATAGTCCTCCAGGGATAAGGTATTGTGATTAATCAGATTTTCAGGCAGCAATTGTTGCTGCCACTAATGTTCGGAAAAAGAATTCAGTAATTTAATAACAAAAAAGTTGAATAAATTTTGGCTTCCAAAGGAATGAGGATCCATCAGTATGCAACTGCATGATCATTTGACTGTTGAAGAACAGGAATAAAGATAACAATACAATTCCTGTTAATAGTTACTGTGGTGTTTGAGGAGAATGAGAATGTGTGTGCATGTACACCCATAACTAATGTTATACACAAGCACCACCTTCAGTGCTTTGCACTAATTCACTATTCTGAATCTCCAACCCCCATGACATGGACACTATTCAGGTCTCCATTTCTCAGGAGAGAAAAAATGAAATGAAAAGCAAGGCCAAGTATCTCATTCAAGACTGTTGTTGTTAGGTGCCGTGAGTCGGTATCCAACTCATTGCGACCCTCATAATGAGGTTTTCAATGGCAACTGTATCAGGATTGCCTCAGGAGTGGATTGCCAGGCCCTTGATTTTTGCAGTGCTGGGAATTAAACTCAAGACCTTAGAGACTGCAGCGCAGCGCTCTACCAACTGAGATGAATTCCAGCCCCTCATTCAAGATTACTTAGCAAATAATAGAGTTCTGCCCCAACAAGCCTGGCTCTTGAGTGTGTTCTTTAACCTTTGTGTGAGAGGGAAGGTGTGTGTGTGGAGGGGTGTTTGTGTGTGTATTCTCTACTTCTGCATTGGTGTTTATACTGTACATTTTATCAGTGAAGAAGGTCCAGTTCTAAATTATGAGATGGGTAGTTTGAATAACCTGATACTCATACTACACAAGCATTTTAGAAATAGCTAGTGACTACTCAGGTTTGAGTATTTTATAAAAAAAAAATAACCCCAATAAAGTGTGAAAGGAATTTTATAAAGTAACCCCTGGAAAAATTTATAAGCATTTGCACTCAGAAAAATGAAATCACCATTCTTTTATAAAAGGTGTTTTTCCCTCTTCCTAATCCTGCATTAATATAGCCAGGTGGTTTCAAGATAAAAAATTAATTGGTCCAAGGTGGAAGATTTTTCTCATAATTGCTTGGATTTGAAAAGGCTTGTTGAGGATGGTCTCAAGTGAATTATCATCCATATCAGTTGCTACCTCTTGCAGCTGTTAATAAGTGGTATTTTAAATGAACAGCCTTAGTTATTTTCATCAAAATTCTCCTTTATATAAAATTTAGGACACTGAAGTGTAATGCATCATGATATTGATGTACGACGTATGCCTGCAGTAAGCGTTGAGTTGTTCATTTTTAGCCTTAATCCCCTCCCAGTAGATTTATGGGAGTTCTTTACAGTATGTGCTCACAGCCTGAGGAGCAAGGGATACACTGTGGTTATTTAGAGGCTCCATCAAGAATTGTTACATATGACTGTACATGTAACAGTGGACAAGGAAGAAAATAGCAGGTGGTGGTGGTAGGGTTTTCAATGGCTGTTTTGGAATTGCAGTGGGAGTGGGTTGCCATGTCCTTCTCCCATTTTTGTGGTACTGGGAATTGAACCTGGGACCTCAGAGACTGCAGACTGGCGCTCTACCAACAGAGCTAAATCCCAGCCCCAGCAGATGTGGAGGCCCCCTCAAATCAAATCCCATGGTCAGCTACTGAGTGGCCTTTGGTAAGTCCAGAGATTGGTCAGACTCACCAGAGAACAGAATGCTACCTGTAGTTGGGCCATCTAGCTTTTGTTCCATGTAAGACTGTAGCTCTAGTGTGGGGTAGGGGAGAAGGTTTTAAGATGCTTTATACAATGAAAAGCATGAAACCAGCCGGGCGTGGTGGCGCACGCCTGTAATCCCAGCGGCTCAGGAGGCGGAGGCAGGAGGATCACAAGTTCAAGACCAGAGGCAGTCTGAGTAATTTAGCAAGACCCTGTCTCAAAAAGTAAAAAAATGGGCTGGGGGTGCAGCTCAGTGGTTCAGCACTTGCAGAGCATGGAGGGGGGAGGCCCTGAGTTCAACCCCCAGGACCACAAAAAAAAAAAAAAAGCATGAAACCACAGTAAGGAATTATTGTTATAAAGGATAAAATGAGCAAATGAAGTATTCTTGTGTTAGAAATAAGCATTTGCTAGAAACAGTTGCTTTTCTTGTAGTTAGCATAGTGGAAAAGTTAAGTAAACCCAAGGGATGGCTGATCTCACTAGTGTGTTTTAAAAAATGAGGGAAAGTGCTAGCCCTCATTTAATTTCATTTTTTCCCATTCTTAACTATGATGATTCCTCAGGGAAATGATGATCAGCTCACACTTTCACATACACACAAAAAAAAATACACAGGACTCGAGGGGCTTTAGTTCTAAAAGACATGACCCAAGCTACTTTAACCAACTCGCAAAGTTAATGAGCTAAGATTGCCATGTATTTCCTCCTTTCAAGTATTAGATAACATTAAATAAGAGGATATGCAGCATAATCCCCAGAGTAATATTAACTTGCACTGTAAATGCAAGTCATTATAGTGTTTCAGGATGCTCTTTCTCTGATCTGCCAAATGTATATAGCCTTTCAGCTGCAGCATGAGCATATGAGTCTTAGTTACTGCTGACACCAGATTTATTTAAAAGGAATCATTCTGGCCAGGTGTCTTCTCTTTGCAATTTGAGCTCTCCTTGTAAGTAGCTCTGTACTAGAGCCAGCACTTCACTGTCTAATTTGAGCCCTGACCAAATGTCCTTCACCTTCCTGAGAGGCATCTGTCCCTGCCAGCCAGACCTATTAAAGCAAGTAGAAGGAATCAAGGGCATGGATCCCCCCAGCCCAGGTTTGTAAGAGCCCCTCAGAGCAACCACTAGATGGATGCTGCCTGCTATCTTTCTGTAGGGTTGATTTTATTATACTCTAGGCTGTCTTAAATTACTAAGGCACAGGCTTGAAACAAGTATGGGTTTTAGATGTCTCCAGTATGCTTGTTTGATGCACAAAAAGCAAATCAGAAGAAATGCTAGGAGGGGGAAAAAAAACATTTAAGCAATGTGGTCTTTTTAGACAACACCAAGGTCACAGCTGTGTCTGTCATTTTCATTCCAATAACTTCAGCCCTTGGCACAATGCCAGTCATAGTTGGTGTTTAATAAATAGTTGTTGAATGAATACAAATGAAAGTGCCTCACCATTACTACTCTTAGGTACTACCTATGCAAACTACAATAGTAACTTAAAACTAGGTGGAATGGCGGGAAATCAACTCATTTCATATATATTAGGATGTAAGTCAGTTAATCACATTTCTCCAATATCTCGTCCAGTTGATACATGAACTCAGAAATTAGATAAGCTTCATACCATCTACTTTATAACTGGTAAAGCTGGATAAAGAGCATATTGTTTAGGCTTAGGCATAAAGTGGAGGACTTCTTTCTCACCCCTACTGAGTTTACCTCCCCAGATGCAGAGCATCCCACAGCCCAATGTGTGCATGACCACATGGGAAACAGGAAAAGCAAAGAGATGGAGCACAAGGAAAGGGCAGAATTTCAGAAAGCTAGCAAGAGAGGCCAGATAGCACACATGTAGGGAACGCTTTTCCACCCTCACTGATCAGAGACGCCAGAAAAAGAGGAGAGAGGCAGGAACTACTCTGCTCCTTTAAATCAAGGATCAGAGACAGGCTAAAGTGCCTTATATCCAGTGAAGTTTGCTGTGTAATAGAATCTGGCACTTACTCATTGTTACTGTACGTCAGGGACTACTCTAAGAGATTCACATGACTCACATAATTCTGTAGACAACTGTTATTTCAGTTTTATAGATAAAAATGCTCAGGCACAGCGAGGGTTAGTAAATGGTTTAAGATTGCCCAGCTTGTAAGTGGCAGAGGCAAGCTTTACTCGAAGTGTGAAGAGCACATGCTCTTACGACTGCTATGCTTTAGGGTTTATCCGCTGTTAAAGTCCCTTTTTTTATTACATGTCAGCTCTGAAAATAGATAAAAGATACATCTTCAGAATGATTGCCTTTTCTACTCCTTTGTTTAGATAATACTATTAAATTAAAGGTGCACAGTCATGAGAGGTTTCCTCCCCAGATTATTACCTACGTTAAAGCTCTAGAGTACTTAGAAAGCCAGCGGCTCACAATGCTTAGTTTTAACAACAGCAGATGTGCTAGTCAAGGAACTGTGTTGATACAGTTAATGAGGAGTGCAGTGCACAGTAACAACAATGACTGGGAGTGGGAATGCCACCCTAATGACAATTGTAGTTTTGTTGACAAAATAGAAGTGCACATATACTTCTATTGAACACATGTTCAAACATTCACACACAAAATTGGGAAACAGCACTAACAACATAGTAGAAAGTACCAACCTGATACAGAAAGAGAGATGATCATACTTCATGGGGTTAATCAGAGAAAATTTTCACTTTTTGTATTCTAAATCTGAAAAGAAAAAAACATAATGATGAAGTGCAGTGAAGGAACAATTTATTTGCACTGCATTGCCCTTCCTTTAGAAAGTGTCTAACTTTCAAAACTATTGTATGTTAGTTGAGCACTTCGAGCAGCTGCAGTATATCTAAAATCTGATGTGTTTTTTCCTACCAAAGTACATAAAGGAATCTTTAAAAACCTCTGACCTATAAGGAATTACCTGCAGAGCTAAAGTATCATGCTGTTGTTCGGTGCAGTTGAGTTGGTGTCCAACCCATAGTGACCCTACATACAACAGGTAAAACACTATTGTCAGTGCTCCTCTGCTATTCATAGGGTTTTCAATGGCGGATTGATTTTTGGGAGTGGGTTGCCAGGTCCTTCTCCCAAGCCTACAGTATCTGGTGTTCCCAGGTGGTCTCCCATCCAAGCACTAACCAGGCTGACCCTGCTTAGCTTCTAAGATCTGACGGGATCGGTTGCCACAGTGCTATGGCTGTAGGCAAAGTATCGTGGCAGAGGTTTTTATAACACTGTCAGCTGTCTATAATATAAATTAAAAATGTTAAGGAGTTATCTCTAGAATGCAAAATTGTAGGGAAGTATTTTGAGAAGTTCATATATCTTTAAATATTTTTATCATTTCCATATATATTTGAGACAAAGTAAGGTCTTGATTGGTCAAGATGAATAGGACTAATGATCCCTCAGAAATTCAGAGGCTTAGTATTAATTACTTCCGAACAGCTGGCTGTATTTATAGTACTACTGGAGTAAGTAGCTGAGTAAGGAAATTACAGATTTAGAAGTGGCCCTAAACAGTTTACCTGCCCCCTTCCCAGAGTAGTGGCTATAGAAGGAAACAGAATAGAACAATCTGGTTCAGAGCCTTCATTCCAAAAGCTAAGACTAATGCCTAGTATAGCAGAAGTTTATTAATTCTCACAGTATATTTTTTTCTTACAAGTAAATTATTGTTAGGTGCCATCAAGTCTGATGACTCATAGCAACCCTATGTACAACAGAACAAAACACTCCCCAATTCTGTGCCAGACACATGATCTTATTTATGTTTAAGCCCATTGTTGCAGACACTGTGTCAATCCATCTAGTGGAAGGTTTTCCTTTTTTTTGTTGACCTGCCACTCTCTCAGACATGATGTCCTTCTCCAGAGGTCTGTCCCTTCTGACGACATATCCAAAATATGTAAGACCTGTGTAGCCATCCTTGCTTCCAAGGAGCGCTCTGGTTGCAAATTAGCTATCAGCATTTCAAAACCAAAAGATTTCTAGGATGAATGATGAAGCAATGCCAGATGCTGAATTTATAAAGAATGACACCTATGCCTGGTCTTCAGAGCAGTACATTTCTTAGAACATTCTGCAGTGATGGAAATGTTACTTTGTTGTCCATGAGGGCAGCCACTATCCACATGTAGCTATTGAACATTTCACATGTAGCTAGTGTGACTGAGAAGCTGAATTTTAAATTTTGCTTTTCTTCAGAAGCTGTAGGCTTGGGAGAAGGACCTGGCAACCCCCTCCCAAAAATCAATCTGCCATTGAAAACCCTATGAACAGCAGAGAAGCACTGACAATAGTGTTTCCCCTGTTGTACAGAAGGTCGCTATGAGTCGGAAACCTACTCGACGGCACCTAACAACAACAACAAAGTTTCTATAGACATTGACGATTAGACACTATGATAATGGACACTGCAATTCTAAAGCAAGCAAACTCTAGGAGTCATAAGAGCAAAGTAATACATGGCTGGAATTCTTCTGGCCTTTCAGATCACAAAAGAAGTGACAAGTACATTCTTATTGTTTTGTTTTAATGAAAAGCAATTCCCACTTGCAAAGTCTTTTAGTCCAGCTGCTCCTGAAATGCACTGAGACTCACAGAGTACTTTGGTTAACAGAGAAGTAAGATAGTATCCCAAACACTATTGATCACGTTTAGTGTCTTTAGGATATATGGGGAAATAATGTCTAATTAGATTTTGCTTCATACATTTCTCAACATATCTTTCTTCTTATGGATTACTTTTTCTTTTAAAGTATATGCATATGTTTAAGTCATACATACTAGCAAATCTAACAAGACAGTAAAATTCAGAGCAGGAAACTCTACTTTCCATAGCTGAATGACAGTAGTTATAGAGTAAATGAAGTAATGAATAGAATAATGTTTAACTGAAATTTTATACTAATGAAAATGTCAGAATTTATCCAGATTTTAAGAAGATTTTTAAAAAATAAAAACTAAAAATCTAAAATCTAAAACAACGTGGAGCATATTTTCACAATTAAATGCAATCAAAATTTAAATCTTTTAAAATCTTTTGTGATCTGGAAGAAAATGTAAGTGAGAGGGAAAAAGAAGGAAGTGCATCTCCATTATTCTAGTTTTTGCTTAGCCAATAGTTTGCAAGGAAATGTTATCTGACATTCAACCCAGAGAATACACTTAGCTAAGAAAGACTTTTGTCCTAAAGAAGTAGCATACTCTGTGATAAAAAAAAGAAACTATGAAGAAGATGAAACTATATCTGCTATTTTATGTCAAATCTTTTAACTGATTGTGGTTGTTTGCTAGAAGTGTTTTTTCCTCATTATGTTAAGCATCTTTTAGAGGCTAGATTCATATATGGAGATGAGTTTTCACGTGACACAACTGTAACCTTCCCTCGCAGACTTCACATCTGGCAGATGTTGCTATGTTGGCGAATGGTACCACTGCCCATCCAGCTGTTGAACTTGGACATTCATGAGCTGTCTTGACATTTCCCTCTCAGTTATTCCCTACCAGGTTGTGTTGATTTTACCTTCCAGACAAGTCTTTCCAGTTTGCTCTCATATTTCTGCTTTTGTACTCACCCACCCTGTATCTCGCTTCTTCTCCTAAAGTATCCTTCTAATTGCCCTTCCTGCACCTACTGTTCCAAACCTTATGGGGCAACTACAATGAATGTTTTTTAAAAAGAAAACTTCAGTGTGTTCTGTGCATGCCGAAAATGATATGCTTCAAATGAAACCCCAAATCTTTAACTGGCTAAAAGAACCCTATATAAGCTAGCTTCTACTACTTTTCTAGCTTTGAAAAGAGCTGTATTCTTAGGATTAGTCTTACCAGTATGTAACACAAACTTGTTGTTATTGTTGTTAGGTGCCTGGTCCTCAGAGACTGCAGCGCAGCACTCTACCAATTGAGCTAAATCCCAGCCCATAGCACAAACTAGTACACATAAATAATAGTGGCTTTAACACAACAGAAACTTATTCTCTTGTGTGTGAAGATAATCATAAGACTAGTGTGGTAGACTGACAGTCCTCTGGGGTCTAGGCTGCATTCATCTTGAGGCTTTGCCATCCTCATAACAGAGCTTCCAACTCATGTTCTAAAGTAGCTGCTCCAGCTATACCATCACATCTGCATTCTTGCCAGGAGGAAAATGGAAAGAAATCACAAGTCTTTTCCCTTGAAATATATTTCCATAATTGTCCCCATTACTCCCAGTGCATCCCATTGGCCAGAACTTAGCCATAGGCTGTACCTCACTGCAAAGAAGACTGTTGTGCCACATTCTCAACTAAAATCTAGGATGTTATTATTGAGGGAGAAGGGAGATATATTTACAAGACCACTTTGAAGTCTCTATCACAAGAGCTAAATCTTCATGTTCCAGAGTAGAATGTGAATCAAAAATGTCTGAAATGGAAAAATCAACAGATAACACATAACCGTTTTTATAAGGAATTGTTGTTGTTGTTGTTAGGTGCCATCGAGTCGGTATCCCACTCATAGCGACCCTCTGTACAACAGAGGAAACACTATTGTCAGTGCTTCTCTGCTGTTCATAGGGTTTTCAATGGCAGATTGATTTTTGGGAGGGGGTTGCCAGGTCCTTCTCCCAAGCCTACAGCTTCTGGTGTTCCCAGGTAGTCTCCCATCCAGGTACTAACCAGGCCCGCCCCTGCTTAGCTTCCGAGATCTGACGGGATCGGATGCCACAGGGCTATGGCTGCAGGCTTATAAGGAATTGACAAGCAAATATTAGAGGAAATGGATGAAATCATTGAACGCGGTTGCCTTTGGGAGACAGGAACAGCGTGAGTAAGGGGACTGGTGTTTTGCATGCTAAGTCTTGCAGTACTATGTAACTTTTTCCATGAAGAACATATATATTTTGACAAAAATTACATTTCAGAGAGTTTTTTGAAGTGTTGGCTGAGGCCAGGCCTGGGAGTATATATGTAAGGATGAAATGAATTTTCCCTGCAGAGCCCTTAAGTTTATGTCTTGGCAAAGGTTTGGTGATCCTAAGGATCAGTTTCAAAATACCTGGCCACAAGCAGTTTCCCCATTTTTTCTATTATTAATTTTCTTTTAAATTGATAAGGCACAAAATGTCTTTGATTTATGCATTTTTTCTTGTTTTCCTGACCTGGGATGATTTGTTTGTATGACCAAGAAAACTGGCAGCAGTTTTCATCCTTAAAACCCTTTTCCTCCGTGGGTGTGTTATGTCAGGAAGGGAGACACTAAACTGCCACCTGCCAAAGATTTCTTAACCAAAATACAACGCTGAGCCCCCGAACAAGAGGAAGGACAGAAGTGTAACACGAGGTTCTGGACTCCCACAAACTAGATGATCAAATTCCACTGATAAAATAATAATAATAAGTAAATGAAATATTGTGGAACTTGAGAAATGATTACCTGTTTTTCATAAGAAATGCGTTCATCAAATCTTATCATTGTGAGCCTTAATAGGTTTTGTTTGTTAAATATTTAAGCCAAGAGGAATTGTTGATCAGGAGAGACAAAGATCTGAAAAGGAAAACAATCACTGGGCTTGTATTTAATCTCTTTTTATTTTCTTAGATCTCGGTCATGTCATTATCTGGCTTTGGTGCTTACATAACTTAATTAGGGGAGTTCAAGCAGCAATGGGAATAGGAGGGCAAAATAAAAGGGTAGCAATTTAAGTGGATTGCCAGCAGGTGCGTGATATGGTTGGAGATGAAGCCTATTTAGGTCCTAATTCTGGAAGAAGCTCTTGACATTGATCGTTTGTGAAAAGGAGATTTTTTTTCCTTACCCACTTACACGGTTTTGTATACTTGTCTACAGACCTTAAGCATTTGTATATCTGATCATCAGCTGGAATTACTAACACCAAGACACTTTGAAACAGCAGACAAGGTTATTAACTTTGGCAGGAAATGAAAATTTGGCCTTAATATACATGTGAAATTGAATTGTCTATAGCGCAAAGCGATAGAGATTACCCATGCAAAATGAGAAAACTATCCAAATTTAAAATTGTCCTCAGTACAGTGAAAAGTAATTTTGCAGACTGCATTTTTACTACACTGAAATCTGTGAAGAGATTGGGTCTATTAATTTAGATTTAAACAGGGGCTCTGTGTCTTCTAAAAATGGTAAATGAGATGGAAAATGTACTTTAACGGGAAAAGGGAGTTTCTGGAAATCCTGCAGGTGGGCAGACTCCCTACCCAACATCTTCAAATCTGCTCCAAGACCAGTTGGCTTTGGAGGGAACGCTCTATCTCCTGTGACAGGCATTTGGAATAAGGACATGCAGACAACACCTCAGTTACAGAGCACAGGTTTATAGAGGTCAAGAAGCAAATTGAGTGAGATCCAAAGCAAAAGTCACCAACAACATTTACATTGCATTACCCAAATAGCTGGGTCCTTGTCAGAGTCAAAAAATTATCAAAGAGGAATTGAATGTATTTTCTCAGATGTCAAATAATTTTCTTATAGTCCCAGCCTGGAGGGATATTAGGGTATGGAATTTAGTTAATCAAACTGGCTTCTCATACACACACAAAAATTATCTTTTGTGTAAAGAGAAATTGAGTTTTCCATCCCTAGTCTGAGTTTCTTTAGGTCACAAGGACAAAACGTTTCTTGCTTGTTACTAATTAAATAAATTTTTCATTAAATAGATGACTGATTTGTTTGGAACCATAGTTATTTTGGTAACCTGCCGTTTATCCATCAAGAATAATACATTGGGCTAGGGGTGCAGCTCCCTGACAGAGCACTTGTCTAGCATGCATGAGGTACTTTATTTAGTACTCAGGACTGAAAAAGAAAAAAATAACCCTATAGCCAGTATGCAAAAAAGATTAATAATAGTGTATGCTCTATGCTCTCTGAGGCCCTGGGTTCGATCCCCAGCTCAACAAAAATGGGAGAAGGATGTGGCCTCCCATTCCTGAAACAATCAACCATTGAAAAGCCTATGAATTGCAGAGAAGCACTGACATAGTGCCGGGCATGGCAAGTGTCAGAGAGTGTTTTATTCTGTTGTACATAGGGTTGCTATGATCTGGACCCTACTTGATGGCACCTAACAACAAGAAGTGTCTCTTTATTGATCAAAGTCTTAGCCTCATTATTTAATAAAGTTGTAATTTGGAGGAAACCGAGGACAAGTGATTACCTATGACTATTTCTTAAAGCTGCTTAGACGTAGAACTGAGCCTAAAACTAAAGTCACCTGAACTTCCAAATAATTTATATTATTTGCTGTAGTATATCAAAAATCAACATTTATGAGTAGGCAACACACCAAAATAATAAAGTCAGCTGCCCTCTCCTTATTTTTACATTGTTTTCTCTTTGCTGCCAGGTATTGCTGTGCTTTACTTGCATCTCTATGATGTGTTTGGAGACCCTGCTTACCTGCAGACAGCACATGGCTATGTAAAGCAAAGTCTGAACTGTTTGAGCAAGCGTTCCATCACCTTCCTTTGTGGGGATGCAGGCCCCCTGGCTGTGGCTGCTGTGCTGTATCACAAGATGAACAGTGAGAAGCAGGCAGAGGATTGTATCACACGGTAATCATGTGTCTTTGTGAGGATTATTACCTAGACATTATGCATTCTACATATGTTAGCAAAAGAACAATCTAGTAAGTTTACATTTCTTTCAGCAGATAAATTCTCATATTATTACTGTTGTAGTTAAAGAACAGCCATTGTAATCCCTGTTTTATTGCAAGATATAAAACACTGTCATGTACCAGATCAAACAGCAGTTCAGTAATGTGAGATGAAAAGCCTAATCATGTAATTACTGATCCAAGGTGCTACCCAAGATCTGTAATTCCAAGGAATGTAATGTTCTTCTTGCACGTAGGCTAGGAGAGGCCTCCTAAGGGACCACAAACTGGTTCAAGAATGTGTTTCTCAGGAGCAATGGCATACAATTCTAGATTTTCATTTTTAATATAAATCATGGCAGTCCACAAGAACATTATGAATTATGTAGAATTACTAAACTTCTATATAAGTATACTACGTTTACTGCCATATAGGAGTTTATTGAGCACTCTTGAGTTCTACTAAGACATCTGGCTGCCATGCAACCCTGAAAGCAGCGCTCTTAGGCTGGCCCTGAATGTACTAACACTAAAAGAGAGTGCAGCTCCAGCAACATTCTAATCATTGATCAGCCCTGAGCTGACTGTGGGTTTTTATTTCCACTGTCCTTTCTTATAAATTACTGTTAAATGTACATTATTATCACTGATTAATTTATTGAGTATCACTTGGTTAATCTTATGTAGTTGGCCCTCCATGGACCAAAAATAGTAAGAAAAAATTGCATGCAAACCAGACAGGTACAGATTTTTTTTCATGTTGTTATTCCCTAAACAACATAACTACTTACATGATATTTATATTAGGTATTATAACTAATCTAGAGGTAATTTAAGTATATAGGAAGATGGACATGGATGGTGTGCTAATATGCCATTTTATATGAGGAATGTGAGAGCATCCATAGATTTCACTGCCCCCTGAGGTTCCTGGAATCAATCTGTCTAGATATGGAAAACCCAGTACTGTGTGTGTATGTCGTCAACAAGCCTTTTGAACTTTTAAAGATGTAATTGTGTTGTATTTAAGGAAGAAATCATCCACATTCCTGTTGTTTAACCTTACAAATATAAGTTGCATAAGAGCATACACGTATGCAGCTTCTCCCTCCCCCAATCTTTTCCCATTCAGTGATATTTTCTTCTTATAACCAGCTTTTCCCACTGGAAATTGTAACAAGGTAGCAGAGAAGATAAAGAATCTTTTGGTGTACCTATAATGCATATAATGAATTGTTAAAGTAACTCATTCCCTGAATGGACTTTTTTTTTTTATATGACTGTGCTATATCTATCAAAGACTAGAAGTTATACAGAACATCTTCAAAATAAAAACCACATTTTTGCCAGGCATGTTGGTACATGCCTGCAACGCCAGCACTCAGGAGGATGAAGCAATAGGGCTGTGAGTTCAGTGCCATCCTGGGTTATACAGTGAGACACTGTCTCAAAAAAAAAAAAGAAAAGAAAGAATAAAGAAAGAAAACTCCCACAAACTTGGCATATATAGAAGAAAAAAACTGTGAACAATCTACTTGTTGGCTAGAAAATATTTAGTATAAAACCTATCACCAACTTGCTTGAAATGTCAGATTATACAAAACTATGATTTCACAAAAAAATTAATTAAAGTGTATTCCTTCCATAGCAATTGACTTGCATAAGACCAACCAATATAAAAACTATCCCATATTCACTTAAATTTGAGATACAGAAGCTACCTTTTTACTTTTTTCGTATGGCTAGTTTCAAGCTAGTAGCCACAAGAAGTCCATGAGATAGCATCAATCAGTGAAGCACTCCTAAATACCATCATATTAAATTATAGTGGTACAATATTTTAAACATAATGCCATCCTTTGCTGTGTGTGGAATGTTAATAGGTATTCAGTGAAGTATTTAAGCAGATTGGGATTTGTATTCAAACACTAGTTAAACAAAATTAAATACACATCTTTCCTGGTTGTTTATATGCATGGGGGAACAACTGCACCTCTAGGGAGCAGCAGTTGCCAAATTTATGTATGCAGGCCTTTTCCCTCATCCTGAGGGCCTGTTCTAAGAAATGCTCTTTGGGAAATAGTACCATGTATTGATGTTGGTTTATTGAGATTAAGAGTAAGCTAACATTCTGTTCCTGATTTTGTTTTTTGTTTGTTTGTTTTTGATATCTTGGTAAATGTTCTTATTATTTACTTCTTCTTAAAACTTTTACAACATTTCAAGATTTTTTCCCCAGTACTGTGGAGTTGAACCCAGGTCTTCACACATGCTTTTACATGCATTTTACTCTGGGCTGCACTCCCAGCCCATATTTTGCTTTCTATTTTGAGACTAAGTCTCAGTAAGTTACACCAGCTGCCTCTGGCCTTGAACTTGCAGTCCTCTGGTCTCTACCTCCTGAGTGGCTGGGATTACAGGAGTGTGCCACCACACCTGGTTTCAAGAATATTTTTTTATAACAAGTAAGTTTATAAAGATTAAAAATATGTTGTTGTTAGGTGCCGCCCAGTTGGTATCCAACTCATAGCGACCCTTACAGGGTTTTCAATGGCTGACTGTTTCGAGATTGCCTTGGGAGTGGATTGCCAAGTCCTTCTCCCATTTTTGTGGTGCTGGGAATTGAACTCGGGACCTCAGAGACTGCAGTGCAGTGCTCTACCAACTGAGCTAAATCCCAGCCCAGTTAAAAATATAGGGTGTGGTTATATGATAAGAAAATATGTTGTTCATGGCCATAGCTTTGACTTTTTAGAATTTTGAAGTACAGAACAGAACGTAAAGGTAAAAGATAATTATTTGTAAATTATATATTGTTTCATCTTTGACATCGCCTCCCTTTTATGGGAAAGTTTATACTTCATTCAATTCAATTTCCAGAAAACCACAGTTATTTGATGTCATCCTATGTTTAATAAGCCTATTTGTTTGTTTTGCTTTTTTCCAAACTCCTTTCTCATCTCAGATCCCTTTTGGGAAATTACAGATACATTTCTCTATATTGTTCATGTTGTGCTCACTGTCAACACCATCTTCTAGCTTAGCTTTCCCAGATTTTCTTAATGTAATGGTCTCTCAGAATCAAAATTTTGAGTTTTAGAGACCAGAATTGTCTTTGAGATCATCAAAAGCCTAATCCTTAGAGAAAGAAACTGAAATCCAAAGAAATCGTGTTTCTTTTGGGTAGAGGTTCATAACCTTTGGCCCCTAAGAATCTGTGGCTTACAGAGATAGATGTTATTATTGTTAGGTGACATCAAGTCAGTGTCCAAGTTGTAGCAACCCTATATACAACAGGTAAAACACTATTGTCAGTGCTTCTCTGCTATTCATAGGGTTTTCAATGGCGGATTGCTTCTTGGGAGTGGGTTGCTGGGTCCTTCTCCCAAGCCTACATCACCTGATATTCCCAGGAGGTCTCCCATCCACATACTAACCAGGCCCGACTCTGCTTAGCTTCTAAGATCTGACAGGATTGGATGCCACAGTGGTACAGCTGGAGGCACAGAGATAGATAACACCCCCAAATTATTTTCAATATGGACAGAGCATTTGTGCTTTTCTTGTAGGGGTCTCTGTCTCCCGAAAAAGAGAGAGGTGGGGGGAGGGAGGGACAGGGTAGGGGAAGAGAGAGAAGGGGAGAGAGAGAGAGAGCAAGTGAGACAGCAAGCACCTGTTCAAATTATTCTGCAAATGGCCAGCGTGGATGATGGTACATAGCACTAGTGGTTTCCACTGCCTGATATATATCATATCTGTTTTTTCTACACAGAAATATTAGTGCCACAACACAAAGAGCATTGCCCCTTTTATATCCAATCAGGTGACCAAACTGACATATATATTACTTTGGGGTCAGTAGTTAGAATGATCAACTTCTGCTTTCTGGACAGGAAATGTATAACCTCTCTCCTTTTTCAGTGTGATGGGTCAGAAAAGCACTTTTTTAAAAACATATAAACCTTTCAATATAATATAAGGCAAAAACCTCTCCCCAATAACACCCTGGGAAAATACGGCTAGGCGTGGAACAGAACTATCCTGTTTTTAAATGTCTTTATTCTTTTTCCGGTGATATTTCAGTGACTTGCTTATTCCTTATAAAGACTGCTATTAATATCAACATATTAAAACAAATAAATGGAGCAACAACAATATGTTTGTGGGTTTGAGAGTTTCTGAAAGCGTGGAATCATTATGGTTTATAAATATTATTTTTTTCTTGAGAATGTAGCATGTAAAACATGCAGCTACAGGTCCTACCTTTAATAATCATTACATCCAACAAATAACTTTTAGTGATTTGAATTCAAATCCAGAAAAAAAAAAAAACCTGGAATACTTCCCATATTACCCTAAACTCTATTGTTGTAGCAAGATGATCAATCTGACCAGCAGCTAAAGTGAAAGAAAAACATGACAAAGTTAAAGAACTAAACAGAATATTTCAGAAGGCAGCTTGAGAAGATGAAATTGAATGTTATAATGACATGTACACAGAGCTGGAGATAGAAAGCCAAAGGGCAGAACATGTTCTGTTTTTCTCAAGCTTAAGAAATTGAAGAACCCTCATCATCATTTACTAATAAAAGGATAAGAAAAAAAGGGAAGAAAAAATTCAAGCCTGGAGTGGCTGTAGTGAAGGATTCTACAGGGAAAATATTAAACAGCACAGGAAACATCAAAAGAAGATGGAAGGAATACACAGAATCATTATACAAAAAAGAATTAGTGGATGACCAAGCTTTTAAGAGGAACCAGTGGTACTGAATGAAGAATTGAAAGCTGCCTTGAAGGAATTGCCGAAACATAAGGCTCCAGGAATTGATAGAATGCCAATAGAGATGTTTCAACCATCAGATAC
Organism: Pedetes capensis; assembly: GCA_007922755.1. Classification (NCBI taxonomy): domain Eukaryota; kingdom Metazoa; phylum Chordata; class Mammalia; order Rodentia; family Pedetidae; genus Pedetes; species Pedetes capensis. Next base: position 101,622 of record VMDO01001226.1, on the reverse strand, counting down.
AGCACTGGAGGCGCTAACTTGTTTATGCCAAGAGATTTTGAAAACAGCTACCTGGCCAACTGGGCTGGCATTTAGCTCAGTGGGTAGAGCGCTGCGCTGCAGTCTCTGAAGGCCCCGAGTTCAATTCCCAGCATCACAGAAATGGGAGAAGGGCCTGGCAATCCACTCCCAAGGCAATCCCGAAGCACTCAGCCATTGAAAACCCTGTGAGGGTCGCTATGAGTCGGATACCGACTCGACGGCACCTAACAACAACAACAACCTGGCCAACTGACTGGAAGACATCCATACTTGTGCCTATTCCTAAGAAAGGAGATCCATCCAAATGTAGAAATCATCAAACAATATCAGTAATATAATACACAAGTAAAGTTGTGCTAAAGATCATTCAAAAGTGATAACCGACAGCAGTATAGAGACAGGGAACTGCTGGAAAAATCAAGCAGAATTCAGAAGACGGTGTGGAACCAGGGACATCATTGCTGATATCAGGATGGATATTAGCCAAAAGCAGAGAATACCAGAAAGATGTCTGTCTATATTGTATTGACTACACAAAGGCATTTGACTATATGGATCACAATAGATTATGGATAACATGACAAAAAATGGGAATACCAGAGCACTTAATTGTACTCGTGAGGAAATTATACATGGACTAGAAGATAATCATTTGAACAGAACAAGGAAACACTGCCTGGTTTAAAGTCAAGAGTCAGGGTTGTATCCTTTCACCATACCGTTTCAATCTCTGTGCTAAACAATCCGAGAAGCTGCACTTTATGAAGAAGAATGTGGCATCTTGATTGGAGGAAGACTCATTAACAATCTCCATTATGCAGATGACACCACTATACTTGGTGAATGTGAAGAGGATTTGAAACATTACCAATGAAGATCAAAGAAGACAGACTTCAGTATAAATTGTGCCTCAACATCAGCAAAACAAAAATTCTTACAACTGGGTCAATATACAGCTTCATAATAAATGGAGAAAAGATTGAGATTGTCCAAGATTTTGCTTTACTTCGTTCTACAATAAACACCCACAGAAGCAGCAGTCAAGAAATCAAAAGATGCATTCCATTGAGAAATGCTGTTGCTAAAAAGACCTCTTTAAAGTGCTGAAAAGTAAAGATGTCACAATGAAGATGAAAGTGCACCCAACTCATGCCATGGTATTTAATTTCAGTTGCATCATATGGTTGTGAAAACTGGATGTTGAACAAAGGAGACAGAATTGATGATGCTTTTGAATTATGGTGGTGGAGATGAATATTAAATACACTGTGGAATGCCAAGAGATCCAACAGATCTGTCCTAGAAGTACAACCAGAGTGCTCCTTGGAAACAACAATGGCTAGACTGAGTCATATGTATTTTGGACATATTATCAGGAGGGACCAATCCCTGGAGAAGGACATCATGTTTAGGAGAGTGGCAGGTCAATGATAAAAAGGAAAACCCTCAACTAGATGGATCGATACAGTATGTGCAACAATTGGCTTAAACATAAAAAAGATCATGTGCCTGGCACAGAATCAGGGAGTGTTTTGTTTTGTTGTACATAGGGTCACTATGAGTTGGACTTGACTTGAGGACACCTAACAACAACAACTGACCAGTACTTTAAATATTTGAAAGATAACTGTGGCATTACCTGTATTACCAGGAGATGGAAGCAGGAAGATCACAAGTTCAAGGCCAGAGGCAACCTGCGCAACTTAGTGCAACTCTATCTCAAAATTTTAGAAAGGGAATAGGGGTATGGCTTTGTGGTAAAACAGTTGCCTAGCATGTGCTAGACTCTTTGTTCAGTGCCCCAGTATTTAAGGAGAGAGAGAGAGACAGAGAGAGAGAGAGAGAGAGAGAGAGAGAGAGAGAGAGAGGTAGAAGGAAAGAAAAGAAGAAAGGAAAGAAAGAAGAAAGATACCTGCTTTAAACAGTCCAAATGTAAATGAATTTGGTTGAAATAATTGGAATCCTAATTTCATATTGCCATCTAGTGGTAGTGTAGATGATAACATTGACAAATAAAGGAGTGGTATTTTCTGATACAGTTCAAACATTTTATTTTGGTAGGAATGTAATTGGAGTTTAGGCAATAATTGTTATGAGTAATACTTCCATAAAGCAATGTTTGCTTTAAAAATTCACAGAAAGGTTACTTTTTGAAGTTTTTCAATCTTTGTAATAGTAAATCAAAAGTGTTTTTATAACTAAATTTTGTACAACTTAATGCATTTATATTAAAACTTGATAATTTTTGTTTTGTTTTTTTGCTGTTCTGGGGGTTGAACCCAGGGCCTTGTGCATCCTTTGTTGAGCAGCACCCCCAGTCCCCCCCCCCCTTTTTTTTTAATTGAGGCAGGGACTTGTTTTAGGCAGGATGGCTCTGGCCTGGAACCTGTGATCCTCCTGCTCCCCCTCCTGAGTCCCTGGGATTACAGATCTGTGCCACCACACTGGGCTTGATAATGTTTTTTTATCCTTACTTTGAGACTTTTGTTCTGTTTACTACAACAGTTGAGTTTTCATCTAGTAAACAGATTTTTTTCCTTCTGATCTCAATGCTATTGAGCTGCCAGTTCTGGTATGAAAAAAAAATAGTTTTTAAGTTCTTTTAAAAATTAGGAGCTGGGGATGTGGCTCTGAAGTAGAATGCTTGCCTGATATGTGTTAGGCCCTCAGTTTGATCCCTAGCACCATAAAAAAAAAAAAAAAAAGATTAATAGTGTGTGAATGTGTGTGTGTGCACACGTGTGTATGCATATATATATATATACATATGCATGCATGTGTGTGCACGTATGTGTATATGCATATATATACATATGCATGCTATTGAAGTAGAAAATACAACAGTCCATTATTCTACCACAAAGATAGCCTTGTTGATATCAAACAAAGGTCAAAGAAGCTACTACAAGAAAATCTAAAGAAACTCTGACCTTGGTGACACTGCTCCTAAGATAACCCTGTTCCACCGTAAGTTCATTGTGTGAGGCAGCATTTGCTTATTTAACTCACTTGAGATGCCTCAATTTATTGGAGTATAATATGAAAAAGGTTTAGCTTTTCAAGTAACTGCAACTAGCTATGCTTTTTTGAATGCTTTTCCCTAGTAGGGAGCCAGTTCCCTTAAATTAAGACTCCTTCATATCCTTTTTTCAGTCTTTGTTTCATAACTGTCAGCTCTTTCAATCACTAAAATCATCTCAGTGTGGTTATGGAAACATGTCCTTCTTCATTTTAAATGTTAAGTGTTCCTCTCCCTTCACCCCAAGGTTATGGAAGCAGTGGACAGGGGGATGTGAAAGAATTAATTACTTTCACTTTCCCCACCTCCAAACCAGGACATCTTTGCTATACCTATCATTGTACGCCTGCAGCTGTAGCCCTGTGGCATCCGATCCCGTCAGATCTCAGAAGCTAAGCAGGGTCGGGCCTGGTTAGTACCTGGATGGGAGACCGCCTGGGAACACCAGAAGCTGTAGGCTTGGGAGAAGGACCTGGCAACCCCCTCCCAAAAAAATCAATCTGCCATTGAAAACCCTATGAACAGCAGAGAAGCACTGACAATAGAGTTTCCCCTGTTGTGCAGAGGGTCGCTATGAGTAGGATACCGACTCGAAGGCACCTAACAACAACAACAACAACATCATTGTACAGCCTGGTGGTAGCAATGATCAAGTTTTTGTTGGTGTGGGCTCCTTTTGTTCTTGTTTTTGATACATATTGATGGCCTCCAGAGATTAGCAGTGATGGCCAGATACCTGCCTCAGCTATACCCTGACTACTGAGTATGTTAAAACAAAAGCATAGGCAGTTGCCCAATTCTGCCAAATGAACATACATTTATTAGGAAAAAAAAATACATACATATAAATACTCCCCTACTGTGTTCTTGTAGCTCAGAGAAAGCCATGCTGTCCCCAAGTCCTTCTTAGACTATATCCATTAAAGAATAAGAAAGCCTGTACCATTGCATATACATCCAACCCATGGCTACTAATTCCACCAATGAAAGCCATTTTCTAACATTCCTTACTATACTTACTAAACAGTGCTGTGATGTGGATTTTGATAAAGTAGTTTGAAGTGTTGAGTTCCTCTCAATGTTGATTCCCCATTATTTTAAATATAACCAGTCACCCCAGAAGTATAAGTTGTGATACTTCAAATGCTATTTAACCACTCAAATGTATAAAATACCCTGCAGCCCTGTGGCATCCGATCCCATCAGATCTCAGAAGCTAAGCAGGGTGGGGCCTGGTTAGTACTTGGATGGGAGACTGCCTAGGAACACCAGGTGCTGTAGGCTTGGGAGACAGACCCAGCAACCCACTCCCAAAAATCCATCCGCCCTTGAAAACCCTGTGAACAGCAGAAAAGCACTGACAAAGTGTTTCACCTGTTGTACATAGGGTCATTATAAGTCGGATAGCAACTTGACGCCACCTAACAACAACAACAACAAGGTATAAAATAAAGTTAGATGACGTACATAAACAGGCACAGTGCGCCATTCACTTAGAAGTAATTTCCCCACAGATAACAAATAAGAGTTTTTAAATCAGATATATTTATTTTATAGATGATAAATTTTCAGAATAGAGATTAAATAGTATGTTTAATGTCATAAACTACCTGATAACATTTGCTTTTCAGAAATTCCCTGGTTCTTTATACTAGTACCATTTTGTCAAGTTTTACCAAAAATATTTTAATAACTAAATGGGATCGTATTAAATTCACAGACTAATTTAGGGAAAATTGAAATGTACCTTCAAAATTCCATGTGATTAAACAAATCTAAAATAGCAAGGATATTGTCTCCACCCATCACATCTGCTGCCCCCCCCCAAAATAAAAGGTTTATTCTCAGAATCCAGACCCCAGCTTATCTTCCTCTTGATCTCCCCTTTCTGATTCCCTGGAGTTTCCCTCTTTCATCTTCTGGCAAGAAAGTTGGGGTTTTGGTTACCCTGCTCTGCCACTACTTCCCATCAGTGAGCCTGCCTCTGGGGCCAGGTTATGTGGAGGATAAAAAGAGAGGTAAAATAGTAGGATTTATGCTTCCCTCCTGGGACCTCAGGTCTGTGAGGAAGATTCTCTCCCTCAGAGTTTTGGTGCTTCTAGTTCCTATTGCTTTGCTTTCCCTTCTGCTGATAGCAAAAGATTGCCAGTGGCCAGGGGCATGAGAGAACAGAAGGGAGGAAAATGAGGCTTTTCCCATTCTCTGGTAGTAGGTGATTCCTTTCCTATTCATCCTTGAGACAGAACCAAAGGGCTCCTCCTAAGCTCACTGTCTGCCCCCTAGGTTTTCAGCTGCACTGAGTTCAGGCCAAGGGAATACCAGAGGGGGAAATATGGTAAACTCACCCCTGATTTGCTGGTACTTCAATTTCTGGTCTTCTTCCCTGCCCTGCCTGCTGCTTTTTACTGTTCAGAATCCTCAAATAGCTTGCTTTGTGTATCCTGTCCAGATTTTGGAGCTACATTTAGTTGGGAGAGGCAGAGTAGAGTGTGTTTAATACATCTTACCTGGCACCAGAACTAAAAAAAAAATTTGAGCATTGAACTGAGTCTATCCGTGTTGTTCTTGTTAGGTGTCGTTGAGTCAGGTCCCACTTATAGCAACCCTTTGTACAGCAGATCAAAACACTTCCCTATTCTGTGCCAGGCACATAATCTTATTTATGTTTAAGTCCTTAAGGACCTAATAAATTCTGATACAGCCATTTAACAGAATACAACTCTGTAACCTATAAAGAATGAGACTACTCTGAATGTGTCCCTATGGAATGGTTGTGAAGGGGTGTTGTTAAATAGCAAGCTGCAGAACATTTGGGGGGACATATTTAGATTTACATATATGTATATCTGTGCTAATATGTGCATAAAGTAATTCCAAGAATACACAAAAGGTTGGTAACCAAGGTTGTTTCTGAAGATAAGAACTAGAAGTCTGAAAGATACTAGGAAGGCAGGGAGACTAACTGATACCTTTGTGTCATTTGTACATTTTGTCAATTGTGGTAGATGAGGCTGCTATACACACTTCACATAGGCCTGGTGACATATTAAGGAATATGCCAAGGAAGAAGATAAATAGGTTGAAGCAAGCATTTCATTTTATGGAAGTAGTTAACTCTTGTTGACTTTGTCCTTTCCCCAGGCTAAATGCTATAGTAGCCAGCGGTTCTGTGTGTTAAACTTGAGGCCTGGCTTTGTGAGGAGGTAGGGAGATTTCAGGTAGCCTCAGCTGCATACTTGTATTCTTTCATTCTGAGTACTTTTTTTGTCAGTTCTACTGTGAACTAAAGAAAAGAATTTAATTGAGGACTAATCTTTGAGCCCTGATTCTATATATGTGTGTATGTCAATATAGGTACTTTTTAAATATACTCCTATTAAGTATGGGGCTAGGGTTTAGCTCAGTTGGTAGAGTGTTGCTCTGCACTCTGAGGACCCAGTTCAATCCCCAGTGCTGCAAAAATGGTAGAAGGACATGGCAATCCACTCCCAAAGCAATCCTGATACAGTCAGTCATGTAAAACCCCATGAGGGTCACTATGAGTAAGACCCAACTGGACGGCACCTAACAACAGCAACAGTTAAGTATATACCAGTATCTGATCCCTTTCAAATTATTTTAGGCATATATTTCTATTCCTAGGCTAATTCACCTAAATAAGATTGATCCCCATGCTCCAAATGAAATGCTGTATGGACGGATAGGCTACATCTATGCTCTTCTTTTTGTCAATAAGAACTTTGGAGAGGAGAAGATTCCTCAAAGCCATATTCAGCAGGTAACAAATTTTCATCCTTTTTAGGACTCTTTTTAGGATCTCCCTCACTTACTCTTTTACTTAAATTGTTGTCCTTGTGCCGGGTGCGCAGTGGCGCACACCTGTAATCCCTGCAGCTTGGGAGGCGGAGGCAGGAAGATCGCAAGTTCAAGACCAGAGATGGTCTGTGTAACTTAGTGAGACCCTGTCTCAAAAAGAAAAAAAAAAAAAAAAATGGGCTGAGGGTGCCCCTCAGTGGTCCAGCACTTGCAGAACATGCAAGCTCGAGGCCCTGTGTTCAACCCCTAGTACTGAAAAAAAAAAAAAAAAAAAAATATTGTCCTTGTCTTACCAGTTAGCACTTCCTAAGTAGAAGGATAATATTTCTTGACCTCTAGAGGTCAGAAACAATCAGAGGACCAATAGCTTCACACTGAGTGCTGCTGGAAGCCCTGTAAGGAGGGACTGGAAGTCAGAAGGCCTATCCTGGTCCATGTGAGTATGTAGAGGCCTTTTCAGAGGGAGACAGGACCAGATCTCTACCCTTTTGTGCCCGGTAGAGTTTGTACTTTCTGTTGACACGTGAATTTATGTAAGCACTAGTGAAGAGCGGTCAAAATCCTCTCTACCTTCCTCCTTTGGGCAGAATACAGTTGGTCACACTCACTTCTCTGAGGAAGAAGTAAACTGTACCTTTCCCTGGCCAGAAGATAGTGTCTAATTCACCATGAGTGCTTCAGTACCTCCTTGCCTCTACCAGAAAGGGCTTTATTCTGATTATCTTGTTATTTTGGTTGGCTTTCTCCTTATAGGTTTGTGAAACAGTTTTAACCTCTGGAGAAAACCTCGCTAAAAAGAGAAACTTCACAGCAAAGTCTCCACTGATGTATGAGTGGTACCAGGAATATTATGTGGGGGCAGCTCATGGCCTGGCAGGAATTTATTACTACCTGATGCAGGTAAGGGATGGGTGTGGTGAGATGGTGAGATGTGCCTTCTGACATGTAGTGTCTTGGCTGGGGAAACAGATCTTGCAGCGATTTGTTCTTCTGCACTCCCCGCAGTCCCTTGACTTAGATAAACAAAGGTGCTGTTTGCCAAGCGGCATTTTCTAGTGCATAAACATATTTGAGGGAGCCAGGCACGCTGGCGCACGCCTGTAATCCCAGTGGCTTGGGAGATAGAAACACGAGGATCACAAGTTCAAGACCGGAGGCAGTCAGCGTAACTTAGCAAAACCCTGTCTCAAAGAGTAAAAAAATGGGCTGAGGGTGCAGCTCAGTGGTCCAGCAGTTGCAGAGCATGCAAGCTCAAGGCCCTGGATTCAACCCCAAGTACCACAAAAAAAAAAAAATTTTGAGGGGATGTTTGACTTGTATGTGACGCTACTTGCCTACCTTAGTGCCATTTGTGAAGACTCAAGTATTCTAAGTAAAGTGCCCTTTCGCTCTTCTCTTCCCACCAATGCCTTGTATTAGGACTGGTATTGCATATTATAAGGTACAAGTCATTGAAACAAACTCCAGGAGTGAAAACAAAACCAGTAGAAAACAAATAAGCACATATTGCCTAAGGCTCACGTAAAAAGCAAAGCTAAGGAGATATTTCAATGGATTTTGTATAATTCACCTGAGAAATAGCTGAATGTGTTGTGCCCAACAGTTCTTAGGTTCTTATAACATTGGAGGACATCAACCAAAGTCAAATAGACTGAGAGCAAATAGATTGCACAACAGCAAACATGTCTTGGAAGAGGAGGTCAAAAGAGAACTTCTCAGAGAATGTCATTTTAGGAGATTTAAGAAGAAATTAGCCTGCAGTCATACTATTGTAGCATCTAATTCCATCAGATCTCAGAAGCTAAGCAGGGTCAGGCCTGGTTAGTACTTGAATGGGAGACTGCCTGGGAATACCAGGTGCTATTGGCTTGGGAGAAGGACCTGGCTACCCAGTCCCTCCAAAATAAATAAATAAATAAATAAATAAATAAATAAAATCAGCCTTTGAAAACCCTATGAATAGCAGAGAAGCACCAACAGTACTGTTTCGCCTGTTGTACATAGGGTCTCTATGAATCAGACACCAACTCAGTGACACCTAACAACACAATAAGAAATTGGCTTATGAATAAGAATTTTGACTTATGAATAAGAATTTATGGCAAAAGCAAATTGATTCTTAATGGCAGCAGATGTACCCCTCACCTTTCCAAAGCACAATGTGGCATAAAGAAAAATGTTTTATTAATATGGTCAACATGAGTGCTTGGATGTACATATTAACAGCTGGCTGAGTAGCTGGCTATATAATACAAAGTCAGTGTCAAACCTGTCCTTTGCCTATAACTAAATGACAACAAAGCTTTTGAATACAAAATCACACTTTACGTGGTAGTGGTGATCAGAGACCAATTGTTGTATTTATTCAGCCCTTCTCAATTAGAAGTTTTATAGTTAGAGTTTTTGACAATTTAGACTAGAACTCTTTTTTTTTTTTTTTTTTTTTTTTTTTTTGGTGCATTCTCTCAATGGCTCTTTGTTTCCAGAAGTACATGTAAATTCTTGAAAGCTTTCAGGAAAGGAGAATTCATATCTTCTGAAGTTCTGAAACTTCTGAAAGTGAACCATTCATGTTAGTGACTGGCCGGCCTTGTTGGCCTTTCATTAAAACAGATGATTGGGAGGCTTCTGCTCTGCCTTTTTTTGTTGTTAGCTGTAATAAGAAATCTGAAAACTGAAGTATTGATATTTCCATCTTCAGGTTATTATCCGTTTGAAATGATTTGATTTTTTATTCCTGAAAGTCCATTCTAGTAGATGGCCTGTATATTAACATAATGTAAAACAATATTATTTTTAGACCATGTTGGATAATTCCTACAAATTTACTCATTCTACCCCCAACACTTTAAACTGAGTTTGGAGTACTATTCTTTATGTGAAATAGAATCTAGATGTTCCCTAGAGAGCTCAGTGCACTGTTTTGAATCCTGTGAAAGCTATAGTATCACTTCATTCCCGGCACCACCTTCTACCTTGCTTCACACCACCACCTGCATGCTTTACCCCTGCCCAGCAAAACAGCTCTTTGAATTCATTGTTTAAAGAGTGATCAGTGCATTGAATTAAGAGTAGGACCAAAGAGAGAAACTAGAAAATTGTATCAAAAATGGACTCATATGTCCTGTATCAGTGTGTCCTATAAATCTATACATGATTGTATCAGAACATTCCTGTATGTGGGTGAGTTTCAAACTGCTCCAGAAAGATTTGATTGAGAGTCATGCTGCAGTTTGGCATCGGATTTCAGGTCTCCTAACTTGTTATTATCCTTTTCTATTGAAAATATCACCTACCATTTCTCTGAATATAAAAATGAAAATCATGCATGGTTCTCTAATACATCTCTTTGTGGCCTTTAAAGCATGCTTTAGGTATTGAAACTTTATGAAACTTCTTCCCTCACATTCTCAAGTATTGACTTAGGAAAGCTAATCGTGTGTGTGTGTGTGTGTGTGTGTGTGTGTGTGTGTGTGTGTGTGTGTGGATTACAACAAATATTGTAAAATAATACATACAGAAGGCCCTGAGAGTTAACTGATGGCCCAATTTTAATTTTTCTATTACTTAAAAATCATAAAACGAAATCACAAAAAAACTAAAAGTATCCAGTAGATCAGAAAATTGGATGAAAACAAGACTTTTAGTGACTTTTTAGTTATGCTTTATTTCTGGTTTAAAACTAATAGTGAGTCCTAGCAAAGTCTGCCTCCTTCAACAGAATTAATAATTATTTTTCTCATTTTTAGCCCAGTCTTCAAGTGAGCCAAATGAAGTTACATAGTTTGGTCAAGCCCAGTATAGACTTTGTCTGCCAGCTGAAATTTCCTTCTGGTAATTATCCTCCATGTATAGATGATAACAGAGATCTTCTTGTCCACTGGTGCCACGGTGCCCCTGGGGTAATCTACATGCTCATCCAGGCCTATAAGGTACTGTGTAGTTTCTCATTTAAAAAAAGATAGATATTTTGTCATTTAAAAAAATAGAAAACATAACAAAAATATAATGCAATTTGACATCAATACTATAATCCTTAAAGGAGTAATATATAAATCACTTGTTGAACCTAAGATCACTTTGCTAAATGGATGATAGTCATTCTCTTAGTATCCTTCACAGCATAGCCAACACTATTTCATAGCAAAAGAGACCAATTCACTGATGCAGAGTAACCAATATGATAATATCAGTGGCAGAGCCAAGATAAGTATCCCAGAAGCTCAGTTGAAAATAGAACCCTCATGAGTTGCTGGTAGGAGGATGAAATGGTACAGCTGTCAGGGAAAACAGTTCTAGTTGTTCCTCAGAAAATTAGACATTTAATTAACATAATCCAGTAGTTCAACCTCTAGGTATATATCCCTCAGAACTAAAAGCAAATGAAATTAGTTCAAAACAAAAGATAAATACTGTGTGATTACACTGTATGAAGCAATGGCAATATGAAGTGTCTGGAATAGGCACATTCATAGAAACAGAGGAGAAATTATCAAGATCTGGAGATGAGGAGGAAGAATGGAGATATATCGCTTCATGGCTATACAGTTTATATTTGGAATAATGAAAAAGTCTTGCAAATTGATAATAATAATGTTATACAATGTTATGAAAGTTATTAATGCCTCTGTATTATATACCTTAAAATGGTTCAGTTCCTGATTTTATTTTATCATCATAAAAGATACTTGTTTTTTTATTGTCATAAAATATACATATATATAGATATATATAGAGAGAGAGAGTTCTTTTTCTTGTTAGGTGCTGTAGAGTTGAGTCTGACTCATAGCAACCCTATGTACAACAGAACAAAACACTCTGACAGTGTGCCATGCACATGATCTTTTTTATGTTTAAGCCCATTGTTGCAGACATTATGTCTATCTAGTAAAGAGGTTTTCCTTTTTTTCATTGACCCACCTCTCTCCCATACATGGTATTTTTCTCCAGGGATTGGTCCCTTCTGACAACATGTCCACAATACATAAGACTCTGTATAGCCATCCTTGCTTCCAAGGACCACTCTGATTGCACTTCTAGTACAGATCTGTTGGTACTTTTTGCAGTCCATGGTATATTCAGTATTCGTCTCCAGCACCATAATTCAAGTTTTAGTTCTTCTCCTGTCTCCTTATTCAGTGTCTAGCTTTCATAAGCGTATGAAGCAACTGAAAATACCATGGCATGAGTCAGGCACACCTTCATCCTCAATGTGACATCTTTACTTTTCAACAGTTTAAAGAGGTCTTTTGCAGCAGCTTTTCCCTATGCAATGTGTCTTTTGACTTCTTGACTGCTATTTCTGTGGGTATTGATTTTAGAACCAAGTAAAGCAAAATCTTGGATAACCTCAATATTTTCTCCATTTATCATGAAGTTACATATATTTTTTTTCATACTCTCCTAAAAACTCTTGCTGTAACAGAGGCACAGTCATGACATCTATGACCATTGATACCAAATCAACAAATTACAAATCCAGACTACAAATATGCACTGATTTCTCACAACTAAATAAACTTTCAGTACTCTGTATTCTCAAATACAATCTTCACGTTTTCAACAGTTTTAGAGGGCTACAAAATCAAATTTTTGGATTAGAATCACATATGGATTGGATTCACCAGTCGAAGAGACCTTCTCTTGTGAGTCCAGTCTGCATGTGCTTATAATTCTCATCTGCTTTTGTAGCCCTCCAAAAGTGTTGAAAGGGTAAGGATTACATTGAAGAATATACAGTATAGCAAATTCTGTGTTTCAGAAAGTTGTATATAATGGAAAACTTTTAAATTAAATTATTTTAGTTTTAGGAGTGCTTGGTTTGCAATTAGATATTAAAAATATCCATTATTAACCCTAATCAAGACATAGGAGGCAACAAAAGATTATAAAGGTCTATTTTTCTGACAAAGTAGTGTTTTATAATCAATTTGCATGATAATAACTAATAGTTTCTTAGTGTGTAAGGAAACTTCCTGTTTGTGAAGGGTTTCATAGCTATACAAGAAGTTAGCATGTGTTCTTTGGAGAGTGATTAAGGATGAGAGCAACTTGCAAATTAAATATTGCTCCTTCATCAGTAACACCCACCTACACAGACACATGGGCTGGGGTTTTAGCTCAGTTGCTAGAGTGCTACTCTGCACTTTCTGAGAACTTGGTTTCAATCCCCAGCACCACTAAAATGGGAGAAGGATGTGGCAGTTCACTCCTGAAACAATCAGCCAGTGAAAACCCTATGAGGGTTGCTATGAGTCGGATACCGACTCGACGGCACCTAACAACAACAACAGCAGCAGCAGCACAAGCACATGTATATAAGGTCATAACCAATTATTTTTAACAAAGCAAAGCTAGTCAATTTTAATAATGTGTTGCTATTAATATAACTTCATCTGTCACTAAACCCCTTTGCTTGCCCAGCCACCTCTTCCTCTTCCCTACCCCCATCTCTCCTCTTTTCCTAGCAGGAAGAAAGCCCATAGAACTTTCTTTTATGTCCCATATAATGAAACTCATGTCCCTTGAGTCTGCAGGTGTTCAGAGAGGAGAAGTATCTCTCTGATGCCTACCAGTGTGCTGACGTGATCTGGCAGTACGGGTTGCTAAAGAAGGGCTACGGGCTGTGTCACGGTGCTGCAGGGAATGCCTACGCCTTCCTGGCACTCTACAACCTCACACAGGATATGAAGTACCTGTACAGGGCCTGTAAGGTAGGAGCCAGACTGCCCAAGGAGCTCCTCCAGGAAGTTAAAGAAAGGGGTCTAGTTCATTTGATTGAATTAATAAGTTTATGCCATGAATCTATAGGTAACAAGTACCACATTCTTTAAGAAAAACCTTCCAAATCTGTTCAATTGAATGAGCATTCTTTTAACAGGCATTAATTCTACTTAACATTTATGGGGGGACAAAAAGAAGGATATAAGGTACTTTTGTCTTTTCTTTTTTTGAACTCTTTGGCAATATGTGGCTCAGAAATCTCACTGAATTCCTCTCAAATTACATATTCTGTTTTAGACCGATCATTTCTCAGCATTAATCCCTTTTCTCTGACTTGATAGTTTTTGACTTTTCAGAATCACACTTAGGGACAGTCTCTGTCAACTTCCAGGGTCTCTGGAAGAAATCACTGCAGTAATTTAACCTGGTCTCATTTTCAGTTTGCTGAATGGTGCTTAGATTATGGTGAACATGGATGCAGAACACCAGACACCCCCTTCTCCCTCTTTGAAGGTACTTTATTTTTCACACATTATTTATTTGCCTTATAATATCAGCAACTATATCTTTGCTTGGTAATTAATGTATTTGAATTTCAGTTGTATCAGTAAATTAATTTTATAGCCATTTCTTACACTACTTCTTTATTTCCTAATACAGTATTAAAAATCAGTTAGCACATGTCCTACCACATGCCTAATACTAGCAGTTGTAATTGGTGACTCCCAGTTTTGGAGCCAGGTGCATGCTGAGCCTGTTGAAGATGCCATCATAAATCCTTTCAGCAAAAACATATAGGCATTACTATCCTCTTGCCATAAATGAGGTACCTGAGGTGTGGAGAGGTAAATGGCGCATGGTGCCGTGGTAAAGGAGCTCACCTGTGGCGAATGACAGGACAGTGACTTGAACTTGAATGACTCTATTCTCTCTTCTGTGTTCTCCCTGGTTAAAAAGGCTGAACACCTTCCTAGGAATTCCCTCTAGTGTTCCACTGCAATGTATGTAAATATAGATAGAGTGTTAATTCTTTTAAATCTTTGCCATTAATACCATAATATCGTTTATGCTTAAAGAGGTGGGGGTGGGGAACTTCTCTATAAAATCAAGTCATTTGGTGTAGTAACTTTTGCCTCTTTCTCTTCCTTTAGGAATGGCTGGAACAATATATTTCCTGGCTGACCTGCTGGTCCCCATGAAAGCCAGGTTCCCTGCATTTGAACTATAAAAAGAAAGCATGCCCCCTGCAACTTACAGCATGACCCTTTCTGTATATTCAAACCTGGGCTGAGTGCTTTGGTTGCTTTTCATGGAAACATAGTGTCAAACTGTGTACTTCGTTTAGTTGGTTTTATTTGGGAATTTGCCTTCAGTTCTCTTTTTATTATTTACTTTTATTTAAAAGTATGCAAGAAAGTCTTCTAACTTTTAATTGCTTCCCAAAGGAAGGATGGGTGATAAGTTCCATATTTTGAAGTTATTCAGGTATGTTTCAGAACTTGAAGGAAATGGTATTCTTATTTAAGTTGAATATATCAACATGTTATCATTCTAAAAATGTTTAAACTAAGTATAGATAAACAAAGATAAATATATGGGTATTATTGAATATTGCCCTCCACCTCTTCTGTGTAATATTTTTTCACTAACAGAAGGACAAAGAGCTTTGTGACTTGTTTTTCTTTATGTGGTTGATTATAAAAGGGGACAAAAATATAACAATATGCTTCCAGGAGAAAAACCGCAAGAGTTGCAAGCTACACTTGGGACCTAAATACCATTTTTCAATTTCCTGATGCCTGTTTGGACTAGGGATGAACATACTTTCAAATTTGCCTCTTACTTGTCAGTAAGGCATCCAGGAACTGTATGCAGGCATTTTTACCAAAAACTTAAAATGTGAGTTGTTATAAACATTCTGATTTTAAAGTTAGTTCCAGATAAGCTGCTAATAACAGCTTATTATTTTCTCCAAAAAAAAAAAAAATAGTGTATTTTGGAACTATTTGTTCCTCAATGTTTGTATGAGAGCAGGAAGCAGATTTTCTGTGTAAATTTGCTGTGACCTAGAATTCTAGTCCACCTTACTTAACTGACCTCCTAAACTTTGACTTATGTTTTACTTAACTTTGCAATGACTATGCTTCAGTGCTTTGCTGTCTGGTACAAGCCATAAGGTATTTTCCTTTCTGTCAACTTATCTGAACATTGGTCTTTTCACAAAATAATACAGCATTATACTTCTGCCATAACAAAAAGGCAGAAAGGGCAATACTGTACATCCGGTAGCCTAAAAAACAACATTAAGCTTCCAGTAGACATTCCATTTATGAGGGGGCATTATCCAAAGTTTCTGCTTATAACAGATGAATCTTTGCATATCCTAGGCTTATCCATTCACCATTTTCTGAGACCACAGAATCAGGTTCTGTATGGCAGATGAAAACTCCCTGGTTCTTCAAATGCTGTGCAAATGTATTAACTCCTCCTCCACCATCACTTCCCCCTCCTCTTTCCCAGACCTACTCTTAACTGATTTTGGAACATTTTTCAGCATTAAAACAACAGGGTTTGATAATTTTAAATGTGCCTATTTCATAGCATTCTTGATCACAAAAACATGCTATTTTTATTGAACTTTAAACCAAACCCCCAGAGTGTGTGCTGGTTCCTTCAGGTAGCAGTCCCCTGTTATTGTCTGTTTAGCACGAAAATAGCTAATATTATTGGAAATTGTCTGACCCTTTAAAGGCTACCAACAGTTAGGTCTAAAAAGCACCCCACTGTTCAATTCCTGAGATTAGATTACACATGTAGTCAGGGACTTGTGCCTCTTAGACTTTGGAAGTGCTGCTGGTAAGCAGTGTGCAAGCTGTGCCTTTCTAGTGGAAGTTTTGCATCAGTGGTGTTGGCATTTACGGTTATAAATAAAAGTAATGCACAGCAAACTTCATTTGCCTTTGGCTGGGTGTCCAACTTGAAAGAATAAAGCACATTTGGTTTAAATGTCTTATATTGTGCCTATACTTTTAGCTACTAATTGTTTCTTACCAAGGGAAAAAAGCAAAACATACTTTTGTGAGCCAGAGGAGACCAACTTACAATGCTTTTCTGAGCATCTTATTTAATTTAACACCAGGAAAAACTCAAAACAGGGAGAAGAACATTAGAAATAAGATTCGTGTTAATATTTGGATTGCAGGTTAGTCATTGTCATCCACTAACAAATTCATCATTGCAAACACAATTCAAGTTTTGTCTTTAGCTTTTTAAAACTGGCATATCTGTGTGATTGTTTTATTTATATTTAAGAGCTAAGAAAGTTTGGGTAGGAATTTAAACAGGCAGAGGGCACAAAGCCAAAATCAGTATGTTCAGTCCATGGCAGTGACTGAAAGAAGGTTTTCCATTAGCTTTCTTAGTTTCAGACGGAAGCAACATCATTGCATTAGTTCTATTTCTATCACATTTTCCTCTCTGAAATTTTTCTTCTAGGTTAAAAAACCTTCCCAAAATTTGCTTCCCATAAAATAAAATTACATTGCATATCTCTATGCACAGACTAAGGCAGTCCTTTCTTTATCCTTTCATACGTTTCTGTCATACAGTGAGGAGAAATCACAGTTGTTAAACTTTTCATCGTGTAAAAAAGCTGTTAACATTATCATGACTATTTTCATAGATCCCATTGAGCTGTAGTTCCATCTCCATTGGCCTTTAATCCTTGGAGTCATTTGGCTCTCTTTTCATTCTAATTATTTGGCATCAAAATCCTCTGTGGTAGGTAGAGTTTTAGGTAAAAGGGGATCTGAGGGTGTTTTTCTTCTTCTTACCACTTCCCTAAATAACTAAATTGAGAGATATACTCTACACCTACATCCTGAGGTTAATAGGTATCCAATTTGATGATGCCCTGCCTTTATACTGGCTGATTTTGAAATAGAAAATACGAGCAGTGGACCTGTATTTCTTTACTCCTTTGGCTCCTAGGACTCATCTGAAGTACCTGATTACTCATACTGAATTCTTTAGTCCATTTCTGCTTTCCCCAAATAGGTCAAAGGACATTTCTGTATGTTCTACTTTTGGGCTGTAGAAGAACTATTTCTCTCCTATAGATAGAAAATAGTGTTTGGAATATTCAGGGAAACCACTCCCGTGTTACATTGTCATGTATTGGGAAGGGCTGGGATCATATGTGTTTATATGTTGTGTAAAGGATTTGACTTACTGATTCTCAATTAAAACTGTATACTCATTCCCTAGAGTTTGTTCTTAACTTTTTATCCATTCTTGTGTCAAACAGCATTTGCACTACTTTCTAAAAATAGATATTGATAAAGGAAAATATTTTAAATCCAACCATTACAGAACTTGGAGGGATCTATAAGGTTTCAAACAGAGCAGTGTATTATCCATCTCATACATACATGACTCTATCCCATAGTCAATAAGGCCTGATTCTAGAAATTCATTTCCCTGCTGACCAGTTCTGAAAGGACATTTGAATAGCAGGGGAATTGAATGAGGGGCATAATTATAAAATGTATATACAGAAGTTGGAAAGGAGTTGTGCTGAACCACCGGATGATTGTGTACCACTACTTTTCAGACACAGCTAGTTAGTGTTACCCAGCACTACAGAAGTTTGCCACATTATAAAGGACTTGTTTTCATCTCTAAATTACATTTTGTCTTCTGGTGTATGTAATTAAAATGCCCTTTCATCTCTCCTCTATTGATTGAATGGCTCATAATGCTGAGCATAAAGGCAGAGTTATTTTTATTTCTCTCCTTTGAATGCAGTAAAGATATGTGTGGTCATATTTAGTCTTTAGATACAGGTAATGAAGCATGGAGAGGACAGTGCCTTACTGAGGTCACCCAGACACCCCAAAGGCTTATTGGAGTGTCCCCACTAGCTCTCCACAAAATTACATTTTAACTGGCAAGGCTAGCTGGCCCTGTTCCCTGCTTTTACCTCTCCCTACTGGAACAAAAATATGGCAAGCATATTAAATTGCGCCACAGCTGCAATGTAATCTCATCAACCAGTACAACTTAAGTAATTTGTCTCTTGCAGTTTGCCAATAGAAGTTTGATTTATTTGTTCCTAACTTCACATTAGAAAAGACCTTTGCCTCCCTCCTTCTCATATTCTGATCAGAGGAAAATAATAATTTTAATGTCATTTCTTTTCCCCAAGATAGTTACTACCATGGATTCCATGCCACTAAAAGACTCGTGCATTCTTTACTCTTACAAGTATTGCTTAAAATGAGGAAAACCTACAAGCCTGTCCCCTGAAATTTTGCTTCTTTGTTCTATTTGACATCCAGACTCATTCTCTTCTAAGTTTTGGATCCATCAACAAAGCAGGAAAACACTGGCTTTTTTATAGTGGTGGTGCACATGTTGGCTTCATTGTTGCCTTTATATAAACTGTCCAAATACTTCCAGAAGCCCTGTGCTAGTGCATCTTTGGGGACTTATTTTACAATTATGTGAATAATGAGAGAAAGCAGCAGATACAATAAACCAAAAAGTGAAATAATGAGGTTAGAGAAATGGATCTTAGCAGGGCCACTGCTCCTAGTAAGCCAATTTAATTTCACATTTCTACATTATGTTAACTTTTCATTGACATGCAAATTACAACCATGGTGACATCAAATCTGTAGCTAATGTGCTGTCACTCTACAAATAAGTGTTCGAGAAAGCATTTGTGAGGCACTTAGTCATTATGCAGGGAAAGGCAGAACTCTTGATAAATCAGTTAGTTTATAAGGTAGTGTCATAATTGCCTAAATTCTCTAATTAAGAAAGGCATTTGTAACCTAAAAAATAACTGATGTGACTCACTGAGAGCTGACGGTTAGTACTCATTGCTTTCTCAGGGTTTGGCTTTCAGAAATTCACATGCACCTTCTTGCTGATGTAATCTCAACTGACGCTGTCAGGTTATATGCTGCAGACATGCCGTTGGACTAGTCATGGCACAAGCAATGCTTTACAATTCTTTTTCCCCAGAATTCATTAAGCATTTGTATGCTTGTGTGCATAGTACCTGGGTGTGGGTTCTGTGTGCACAGAATTTTACCCTATTAAAAAAATGAAAAAAATACACACACACACCCCTACTGTGACATCCCTAGTGGAAGTGACTAGTCAAGCAATTGAAATGAAATATAATCTAATATTCTTATCAACTCCCCCAACTACTCTTTCCCTGGTTTCACAAAATTTAAAGTTATTCTAGGTCTCTGGTGTGCCCTGTGGCTTCTGTCTATATTTGGAAACACTGAAGTTAGGTATTCTTACAGGAGAAGACACTTTTAAAAAGTCATTCAAACCAGCCCAGAAGCACTCATAGTTATTTCATGTGGACTACTTTGGTGATAGGCAAGGTAGAGGGAAATCAGAAGACATAAAGTCACTTGCCTCCAAAATTACACCCGCCCATTTCGTCAACTTCTGAATAACTCCCACTGTTAGCATTATTAAGTTAAATTCATTTCCTTCAGGAATATTTTTAAGATGCACATATTTTAGAAGTAGTCGATCCATCCTCAAATGTCATTAGCACTTCAGTAATGGGTCCAAGATGTGGGTAGTTATTAACTGAGGAACTTCAAACAATAATTATGCCGTAAGCATATGCTACATACAACATCTAGCTAGGATTAGGAAGATACATCTGCTCACAAAAGACTGTTTTGAAGTGGAAATAAATATAAGCAAGTGTAAGACTCGGCTTCCCGGAGGGACACCGTGTCTATCCAAAGTGTTCCCAATGAGAGACGGAGACCTGAGCCTCTGCAAGCTCAAAGGATTTTTTTGTCCCACGCGTCAGGGTCTGCCAAGCTCTTTCGAACCGGAGACCCCAAAATGCAGAAGCGAGGGTCTTTTATGCCCTTACAGAAGCAAAATGGCGGGTTAGCTGACTGGTATAACTTTGATTGGTCACATTGGTTGGCTTATAAACTGATTGGTTAAATCAAATAGCAAGGCATGCGCGGGAAGGGGGAAGGTTTCGGCATTCTGAGACGTTGGTGCAGCTTAAGATAGCTTGGGACCTCCCAAGTTGGGAGGGGTGGGGTCTCTCTGAGGCAGCGGAAAAATTTTCTTAGCCTGATCTATAAAATGGCTTTTCTATGGCTAAGCTGGGTCTTTCACAAGTAATTTCAGTGTGATGTGGAACCACAACAAGACTGGCTTTTGGTGAGTGAGGGAAGAAGAATGAGAGAAGCATATGAGAGTCAAGGAATCTTGTTAAACCTTGAAGTCAAGGCTTTACTCAGCCATCAGTGTGATGCAAATCACCTAGGGATCTTGTTAAAGTAATTCTAAAATGCAAATACAGCAAGTCCTAAGATTCTGCATTTCTAACAAATTACCAGATAGTGCCCCTGCTGGCCACAGAGCTTGTCTTGAGTACCAGGGGATTAGATAAACCATTATGAATCCCAAGTAAAAGAAGAAGAAAGGTCAGGAGTTGACTGATGAGTTGGAAGGATTGACAGGTGTAAGGGAAATCAATGTGCACCTGAGTATTAGTAAGAGCGTGGAAGAGCTAGAATGATTGGAGTCTGGTTTCTGAGGTGACATGATTCCATTTAATATCAAGGCAAAGGGTATGGTCTTGATGCACCCAGTTTTTTGTAGTAGTGATTGCAAAAAATGAAAGAATAAGATTTAGAACAGATATAGCTGCATTTTTAACTTGAGTGGGGAAATTGCCAAGAATTTGAATTTTTTTCAATTCAAAGAGTCATAAATTTCTGATAATATAAGAATCATACAGAGATATCTGTACCAAATAATTGATTTGAGTCACCTGGTATCAAGGCTCATACAGGAAAAACTGGATCCCTCTGCCCCTCATTTAGAGTTAATTAGGAACAAAGATTCTCCAGGCTGCAGCTGTACCACTGTGGCATCTGATTCCATCATATCTCGGAAGCTAAGCAATGTTGGGCCTGTTTAGTACTTGGATGGGAGACCACCTAGGAACACCAGGTGCTATAGGATTGGGAGAAAGACCTTAGCAACCCACTCCCAAAACAATCAGCCATTGAAATCCCTATGAATAGCAGAGAAGCAGGACAATTCTGTTTCACCTGTTGTATATAGGATCTCTGTGAGTTGGACACCAACTTAACAGCACCTAATAACAAGATTCTCCAACAAACTTTAAAGGTATTAAACACAAAACCAGATCACTCACATTCCTTCTTCCAAACTGTATTCCTCAGCATGTTATGAGTAGTAAATGTATAATATAGGTGATTTGCTTTTATTTGCCATCTTTTGCTATTTGCCATGACTCCTATATGAGAATTTCTTTAAGCAATGTGAGTTTATAGTGCTCAAAGACCATTTATCCAGTGGACAGTTTAGTACTTAAGAATAAAGCTAATCTAGGAAACATAATTAGAAATAGATAAAACCTATTATTTCCTCCTAAATTGAAAGCCTGATACAAATGAGTATGATCATTAATATTCCTATACTCCTGTTCACATAAACATATTCCCTGTATATTTTATACTAAGAATTGATCCATCTCTAGATACATTACCAATGCGATTTCTAGCACCATAACAGTGATTACCCAGCATGTTTTCTCTCACACAAGTTCTCACTTGCTCAGTTAAAAATTGAGTTGCTGAATAGTGACACCACTAGATGGTGGAATAGGAAGTCCCAGCTCTTATTTCCCAGCAGGAATACTGATTGTACAGTACGCTGACCAAAATAACTTTATGAGAATTCCAGGAGCCAGTGAAGAAGTTGAAGTGCACTAAGGCAAGAACAAAGCCAAAACATTTCTCTCAGGAGAGAGAGACAGGGAGATAGGAATGATTATATGCCTGGCATTCCAGCTTTTGCAGGGATTTCCTGGGGGCCTAGTATTTGTGTCTTCTGACAGAGGGTGCTGCCAATAAACCACCACTCAGATGCCTGGTGGGCATTGAGGAAAAAGGAGAGTGGGACAGATTGCCATTGTAGAACCAGAGAACTCGCAATGCTATAGGCATACACCAGAGGGAGCAACAGATTATAAATTTCTGAGAAACTGACAATCTTCTCTAATTGAGAAATTACAGACATAGGCCTAGGCCCAGAGAAGATGCACCTCCCTAAAACAAGATTTAAGAGGCCCACAAAGTAACTAGCTAGGCTTAGTGGTGGGTGTTTTCCCTTGTAGAAAGACAGTGTGTAAACATTAGAAGAAAAATAGCTTCTTTTTTTCTGTTTCTATCGTTATTTTGTTTGAGATGACACTAGTGCATTTTTATGGTGTATGTGATTGTAATTCAATACATGTATACAGTGTGCAATAATCAAATCAGGGTAATAAACATTTCCATCTCTTCACATTTTATGTTTTGGGAACCTCATACACTTCTTGTCATTTTGTGAAATATCGGATTGCTTTAACCAATAGTTATTCTACAGTGCTAAAGAACCCAAAGTAATCTCCACTGTAAATGGGTTTTAGTACCCTTTCTTGAACTTCTTTCCATCTTCCTTTCTTCCTACCATTCCAAGTTTCTAGTGACCACTTTTTTATATGCATAGATCCCAACACAAAGTAATGAGTAACCTGAAGAGAGAGAAAAATATGGTTGATGCTAAGGAACTAAATCTGCAGGGCAATCCAAAAGAATTAAGGATATGAATTACCAAAAAAATTAATTTGGAATAATCATCATAAAGATGTTTTGAGCTCAAGAACACAATGCATGAGAAAAGTGAGAATACCAACAAAGAAATAGAAAATATAAAAAACAAGAAAGAAAGAAACTTGGACCTAAAGAACACCGTAATTAGACTGAAAAAAAAAATCACTAGAAAAGTTTTGGTAGTCTTGATTAAGTAGAATAAAGAATCAGTTCAAAAATAAATCATATGAAATCATCCTGTCAGAGGGACAGTAATAAGAACAGAAAAAAAGACTTGAAGAACTTATGAAACACCATCAAGTGAACCAATATATGCATTATGGGAGATTCAGAATAAGAAGCAAGAGAAAAGGAAGAAGAAAATTTATTTAAAGGAATAATATTTGAAAACTTTCCCAATCTGAAGAAGAAGATACACTTCCAGATTCAAGAAACCCAACAAATTCCAACAACATTGAATCCAAAGAAATATACTGGAAAACACATGATAATTAAATTTTTAAAATCAAGGACAGGTAATTTTGAAAGCAGCAAGAGAAAAGTGATTTGTTATTTACAAAAAAGTTTCTGTAGGATTATCAATGCATTTCTTAGCAAAAACTCTGCAAAACAAAATGTTATATGTTGAAAGTGCTAGGCAAAACAAAACAAAAAATGTGTCAATAGGAATGTTATATCCAGCAAAACTGTTCTTCAGTATGGATAAAGATTATTCCATATAAACAATGAGAAATTTACCACCATTGTACCTGCCTTAAATGAAAGGCTAAAGGAAACTATTCAAGTTGAAACAAAAGGTCACCAACACAACTGTGAAAGCATTTACACATAGAAAACTAACAGGTAAAGGTAAATATATGGACAAAAGCAAAAAACTGTAATACTATAATAATGGTATATAAATCACTTCTAATTCTGGTATAAAACTAAGACAAAAACATAAAAATATATAAGTTAACACATAATATTAAATGGTTTAATTTGTATGGTGTAACAATAACAAAAATGTGGACCAGGAAAAGTAAAAAATTTAAATTAACTTGCTATCAGCTTAAAATCGATTATTATAACAATAAGACAATTTACATAATCTTCATAGTAACCAAGAAGAAAATACCTATAAAAGATATACAAAAAATAAGAAAGGAATCAAATCATATCACCACACACACAAAAAAAAAATCAATGAAACATGAAAGAAAACAGAAAGAGAGGGGAAAAGAGACAAACAAGTACTAGATAGAAAACTACTAAAATGACATTAGAAAGTACTAGCAATAATTATTTTAAATGTATAGGGATTAATCACTGCAGTGAAAAGACAGAAAATGGCAGAATAGAAATAAACAAACAAAGATCAAATTATATGCTGTCAATGAGAGACTCCTTTTAGATTTAAGGATACATATCAGCTCAAAGTAAAAGAATGGGAAAAGATATTCCATGAAAATGGTAACCAGGGCAGGAGTGGACATACTTATATCAGACAAAGTGGACTGTCAAAATTTGTCAAAAGAGACAAGAAAGGCTTTGCTTTTATCAAAACATCAATTCACCAGCAATATATAGCTATTACAAATATATATTAACCCAATTTCAGAGGACCCAAATATACAAAACAAACATTGATAGGACTGAAGGGAGAAATAGATAGCAACATAATAACAGTGGGAGATTTCAATACCCTACTTTTGATGAAAGATAGAACTCCCAGATAGAAGACCAGTAAGGAAACAGAGGACTTGAACAATACCATAGACCAAACAGATTGAAGAGACATATCCAGACCACTTCACAAAACAGCACCTGATATACATTCTTCTTAAGTGCACATGGAACATTCTTCCTATTAGAGCAGATATTACATAACAAATAAGTCCTAAAAAATGTAAGAAGATTGAAATCATACTAAAAATATTTTTCAACTTCAATGAATGAAATTAGAAATTTGTAGCAGAAGGAAAACTGGAAAATTCACAAATACATGAAAAGTAATACACTCATGAACAAATAATGGTTCAAAGAAGAAATCAAAGGAAAAACAAAATATCTTGAAAAAAATAAAATGAAAATACAACATAACAAAACTTACAGGATGTGGCAAAAGTAGTACTAAAAAGAAAGTTTATAGTGATGAACACATCAAAAAATAAAAAAGAGGTGGGCACCATGGCACACAATTGTAATCCAGCCACTCTCAAGGCTGAGGCAGGAGGATCATAAGCTCCAGGCCAGAGGCACCCTGTGTAACTGTCTCAAAATGAAAAATCAGAAAAAGGGGGCCAAAGGTGAGGTTCAGTAGTGGAACTTGCATAAGGTTCTGGGTTCAACCCCCAGAAATACACACACACAAAAAAAAGATGAAGACAATGGCAAGGATGATGAAGGAGGAGGAGGAGAGGAGGAAAATAATGACCTGAAACAATATAACTAATAACTTTATACTTAAAAGAAGTAGAAAAAGAACAAACTAATCCCAAGGTTGGAGGAAGGAAAGAAAGAATTGTAATTAGAGCAGAAATAAACAAAATAGAAAATGGTAAAACAATAGGACAAAAGCAATGAAATTCCTTTAAAATATCAACAAAATTGACAAACTTTTAGCTAGATAAGTTAAAAAAGAAAATGAAGACTCAAAAAGTAAAATCATAAGTAAAGAAGGGGGAAATTATAATTTCTTGGGTGCCCTTGATTTAGAATCAACTCATAGCAACCCTATTTACAACAGAACAAAATACTACCCAACATTTGTGACATGCACACAATCTTTTTATGGTTGAGCCTGATGTTGCAGTAACTGATTCTTCTCATTTTGAGTCATGCCACATCAGCAAAAAGAGGTCCCAACCTTACAACCTACGTCACAAAAATTTTAAAAATTATAAGAGATTATAAGGAATCATTGTTGTAAGGTGCCATCAAATCTGGGCTGACTCATAGCAGCCCTGTGTACAACAAAATGAAACACTCCCCAATTCTGTGACAAGCACAGTATCTTTTTTATGTTTAAGCCCATTGTGGCAGACACCGTGTCAATCCATCTAGTTGAGGGTCTTCATTTTTTTCATTTACCTGCCACTCTCCCAAACATTATGTCCTTCTCCAGGGATTGGTCTCTCCTGACAACATGTCCAGAATACATAAGACATAGTCTAGTCATCCTTGCTTCCAAAGAACACCCTGGTTGCACTTCTAGGACAGATCTGTTGGTTCTTTAGGCAGTCCATAGTATATTCAATATTTGTCTCCAGCACCACAATTCAAAAACATCAATTCTTCTCCTGTCTCCCTTATTTAATATTCAGCTTTCACAAGCATATCATGCAGCTGAAAATAGCATGGCATGGGTCAGGTACATCTTTATCTTCAACGTGAAATCTTTACTTTTCAACCCTTTAAAGAACTCATTTGCAAACAGCTTTTCTGAACTCAGGGCATCTTTTGGTTTTCTCACTGCTGCTTCTGTGGGTGTTGATTGCAGAACCAAGTAAAACAAAATCTTGGATGACGTCAATCTTTTCTCCATTTATCATGAAGTTGCACACTCACCCAGTTGTAAGGATTTTTGTTTTATTGATATTGAGGTACAATCAATACTGAAGGCTATATTCTTTGATCCTCATCAGTAAATGTTTCAAATCTTCTTCACTTTCACTAAACAGAGTTGTGTCATCAGTAAAATGCAGGTATGTAAATGAGTCTTCCTCTAATCATGACGTCATGTTCTTTTTCCTCAAGTCCAGCTTCTTGGATTATTTGCTCGGCTTGGAGGTTGAACAGGTTTGATGAAAGGATACAGCCCTGAACATACCTTTTTTGACTTTAAACCAGGAAGTATTTCCTTATTCTGTTTGAACCACTGCCTCCTGGTCCATGCACAGATCCTTCATGAGTGAGGCTGGAGATCAAACCCAGAGCCTCAGAGAGCGTAGAGAAGCACTCTACCAGCTGAAATAAACCCAGCTCAATAATGAACAATTATACACAAATATGGATAATGAGAAGAAATGAGTAGATCTCTATAAATATGCACCCGATCAAACCTGATAAGGAGATTGAATCAGTAATTTAAAATGTCCCAAAAAAGAAAATCTCAGGACCAGATAGCTTCACTGATGTACTTTACCCAACATTTAAATTATAATACCAATCCTTCTCAAGCCCTTCCAAATAATTGAGGTGAGAACACCTCTAAACTGATTCTATAAAACTAATATTACCCAGATATCAAAACTAACTATTATAAAATAGAAAATTACAGACCAATATCCTTGAAGTATATATATGCAAAGAATTTCAACAACATACTAGGAATCTGAATTCAACATCACATTAAAAGGAACATACACCACATCCAAGTGGAATTTACCCCTGGGATATAAGGATAGCTCAACATACAAAAATTGACCAATGTGATAACTACATTAACAGAATAAAGGGCAAAAATAACACAATCATCTCAATTAACATAAAAAGAAGCATTTTTAAATTCTACAATTTTTTATGACGAGCAAGAACTCAACAAGCCAGAAATAATGGAAGACAACCTCAACTTAATACAAACTGTATACAAAAAGTCTGTAGCTAACACAATACACAATGGAGAAGAATTGAAATAATTTCCTCTAGGATCAGAAACAAGAGAAGGATGCCCAATCTTATCACTTCTGTTCAACATAGTATTAGAAATTCTAGCTAGAACAATTAGACAGGAGAAAGAAATAAAAGGCACCCAAATCAGAAAGGAAGAATTCAAGTTATCTGTTTGCAGATGATATAACCTTATATGTAGATAAATCTAAACATTACACATACACACACACCTGTTAGAACTAATAAATACAGTAAAGATATATATATATATATATATATATATATATATATTTCTGGGTTTTGCTGCTATAACAAAATACCTGAGATTGTGTAATGTAAAAAGAAATGATGTCTATTTTGGCCTGTAATTCTGGAGATTGAGAAGCTGTCAGTATCTCCTTGTCTTCTGGTGAGGGCCATGTGCTATGTCACATCGTGGCAAAGAAGTGGAAAAGAGAAACATGCAGAGGGACCATATGTGCAAGAGGGTAAGCAAGCAAAAGCTAAGGAAGCCAAATTTGCTTTGTAATAAACCACTCTTAAGAAAACTAATTCATTCTGTGAGTACTACATTATACTTTGAGTTCCCTTTTATGCCCCAATCCCATCTGCAGGTGGTCATGACTCTGTGCCTTTGTTCATGCTTCCCCAACTCCCTGTCCCCAGAACCTCCTTCCTCTGAGTGTATGTACACACTGACCTTTTTTCTTGGTTTGGTTTCTGTTTTAATTATAGGGCCATTAAAATATCATCATAAGCTCTCTCACATCATCACAACTGTGTGCGTATTTCACTTTAATTTTCCTATAAAAATCTTCATAAAGTTTAAGATTTTGTTCTTTTCCTTTTGATAATATCTACCTGCAAATAATCATTTAATGCATTTAACAATTAGGTATAATTGTTCAGATCTCATCATACATAACCAGGAATTCCTGAGAAGTGGGAGTGTATCATCTAAAGTACATAAATACTAAATATTTTTAAAGTTAGTTTCCACAGAGATGTCTCCACCAGCCCCAAAGTGGGT
Source organism: Pedetes capensis (assembly GCA_007922755.1). Lineage (NCBI taxonomy): Eukaryota > Metazoa > Chordata > Mammalia > Rodentia > Pedetidae > Pedetes > Pedetes capensis. The sequence goes on along the minus strand of VMDO01001226.1, from coordinate 72,731 downwards.
CTCATCACTGCCCACTGGACTGTGTCTTGACAGAACCAAGACTGTGCAAGTGGAAGAAGACTAGGGCAGAGGGGCTCAGTAAAGTTTATGCTTCTGCTAAAAAAACAAAATAAGAAAACAAAATAAAACAATGACAAAAAACCCTGAGATTAACATTATATGTTCTATAGACATTTAATTTAAAATTTGGTATTGCTGTTGGGAGCTGTAGAGTCAGGTCCAACTCACAGCAATCCTATGTACAACAGAATGAAACACTACCTGACACTGTGCCATGCATACAATCTATTTTATGTGTAAGCCCATTGTTGCAGACACTATGTCAATCCATGTAGTTAAGGGTCTTCCTTTTTTTTTTTTTTTTAATTTTGCTGGCCCATCACTCACCCAAACCTGATATCCTTCTCCAGAGACTGATCCCTCCTGACAATATGTTCAAAATACATAAGATACAGTCTAACCATCCTTGCTTCCAAGAACAACTCTGGTTGCCCTTCTTCTAGGATGGATCTGTTGGCCCTTTTGGCAGTCCATGGTATAATCAATATTTTTCTCCAGCACCATAATTCAAAAACATAAATTCTTTTCCTGTCTCTTTTATTCACTGTCCAGCATTCACAAGTATATGATGCAACTGAAAATAACATGGCCTGAGTCAGGCACATCTTTGCCTTCACGTGACATCCTTACTTTTCAACATTTTAAAGAGGTCTTTTACAATAGCTTTTTCCCAATGCAATGCATCTTTTAATTTCTTGACTGATAATTCCATGGACATTGATTGTAGAAACAAGTAAAGCAAAATCTTGGACAACCTCAATCTTTTCTACATTTTTCATGAATTTGCTTACTGACCCAGTTGCAAGGGTTTTTGTTTTCTTGATATTGAGGCACAATCTATATCGAAGGCTGTGTTCTTTGATCTTCTTCAGTAAATAGTTCAAATTCTCTTCACTTTCACCAAGCAAATGTGTATCATTTGCATAAAGCAGGTTGTTAATGATTCTTCCTCCAATCCTGATGTACTTTCTTCTTCATAAAGTCCAGCTTCTCTAATTATTTGTTAAACATAGAGTTTTAAGAGGTATGTTAAAAGGATACAGTCCTGACTCACTCCTTTCCTGACATTAAACCAAGCATCTTTCCTTGTTGTGTTCAAACAACTGCCTCCTGGTCCATGTACAGATACCTCATGAATACAACTATGTGCTCTGGTATTCCCACTCTTCTCAATGTTACCCATAATTTATCTTGATCCACACAGTCAAGTGTCTTTGCATATTCAATGCATTTAGTCAATAAAATAGTTAATAAAGCATGGATATTTTTTGATATTCTCTACTTTCAGCCAAAATCCACCTGATATTAGCAATAATGTCTCTGGTTCCATGCCCTCTTTGGAATCCAGGCTGATTTTCTGGCAGCTCCCTGTGAAGATACTACTTCACAGCAGTCGCTTTTGAACCATCTTTACCAGAATTTTACTTGTGTGTGATATTAATGATATTGTCCAAAAATTTCTACATTCAGTTGGATCTGCTTTTTGTGAATAGGCACAAAAATGGACCTTTTCCACTCAGTTGACCAGGTAACTGTTTTCCAAATCTCTTAGTATAACAAGTTAGCACCTCCAGTGCTACATCTGTTTGTTGAAGGATCTCAATTGATATTCAACCAATTCTTGGAGACTTGTGTTTTGCCAATGCCTTAAAAGCAGCTTCAACTTCTTCCATCAGTACCATTGGTTTCTGATCATATGCAACCTCTTGAAATGGTTGATCAACCGACACTTTTTGGTATAATGACTCTGTATTTTCTTTACATCTTCTTTTGATGTTTCCTGCTTTGTTTAATATTTTCCCTCTCACACTCATATCTGTAGGCCTATGAAAAATCCTAAGTCCAACCATTGTATCTATATTTTCTATTGGAAAAAAATGGTGGTCCTCTGATTTATCCCCTCCATAAGCATATCCTTGGAACATTGGAATCAGCACAATCCTCTATGCTTCTGTGAGAAGGAACCCTAGATATACCATGTCAGGAATGATCTATTTAGATACATATCTTCCCCACCAAACCCTTCACTCCTTCAAGAAAGGACCTGTTGTGACTGGAGCAACTGTATATACACATACACAGCGTCTAACACACAAGGACGCTCAAAAAAGGGGAATTAAACCACCACATACAGAAGTGGACTTGGAAGTTTTACTGAGAGTTATTTATTACATACTAGATAATAATTTTATGCTTAGCTTAGTTCTATTTTCTATTTCATTTGGTATAGCTTTGTTCCCAAACCAATCAATAGTAACTAGTCATCAGGTTACTAACACGGATTTTGTCCAGCAGATGTCAGTAGAATTCAGTTTAATAATTTCTATTGTTAAGGTGAAAAATCAATGGAGATCATAGGAGGGAAAATTACTTTCACCCAGAATAGCATTTCTTTGTTGACATCTGAGGAAATGGCACGGACATAAAAAAAATCCACATAATTACTCAGACATATTGGAAATTCTGCAAGTATTGGCTTCATAACAAACTTGTTTTAATGCTAAATTTCTTCCACTTAGAAGTTCAAAGTGGTTTAAACTGGATGTCAGGCTATTGTTACCTAGAGCCCAAATCATTACAGACAAGGGAAGTACAAGGCTACATATAAATATGCATTCAAATGTGGATTATGATGCCAGTTGAGCCTGTTTTCCAAAGACCATGCATTCACTTTACCAATTACATGGATCCCTCTTTTTTTTTTTTTTTTTTTTTCACAGTACAGTTAAACTATCCCTTTATTCTTTTGGAAATGCTAAAGTCTTTCCAAGGTTTTAAATCTAAAAGGAAACAGCAAAGTAAAAGGAAGCCCTTTTTTTCAACTGAGGGAAAATCCCCACAAAAAATTCACCAGGCCCAAAGTGTTTGGAAAGGGGCCTCATGAAGCCATCATACTGGAAAACTATTATTATTATTACTATTATTATTATTAGACTTTTCTTAGCTCTGAATGTCTAATCTGCTCATGTGTAAGAAAAAATTAGAACTTTCTGATAAGGCTTAAAATGCATGTGTTTAAACCGGGGACGGTGGTGCCTGCCTGTAATCCCAGCGATTTGGGAGGCGGAGGCAAGAGGATCACAAGTTCAAGACCAGAAGCAGTCTGGATAATTTAGTGAGACACTGTCTCAAAATGTAGTAAAAATAAGCTGGGAGTGCAACTCAGTGGTACAGCACTTGCAAAGCATGCAAGCATGAGGCCCTGGGTCCAACCCTCAGAACAGAAAAAAAAAAAAAATTTCATGTGTTTGTCTAGAAGGTATCGTGAAACAGGTTGTGCATCTTTTGGCCTTGGAATCCGTACCCAGGCACCTGTTCCCCTCCAATCCCCAGCATTCTCTTCTGCACTCAAACATGCCTTCTTCTCAGTTTCTGGAAGGCAACCACATAAACTCCCGCCAAAGGACTTTGGTGGTTATTCACTGCATGGAGGCTTCTGGGGCTGCCACAGGGATCTGAAAGAGACATAGACAGAGGTGAATCACTAGTCCTTCAGGCTTCCCGCCTTACTTTGACTAGGCAGGTCCATTTTTATCAAGTGTCTGTCATAGTAACTATTCCTGTTTTTATTTTTATTTCTGGCCTGAAGTAAATGAAATGGCTCTTTGATGCTCAGTTCTCCCCAGTACAGCCTCTCTCTCTCTCTCTCTCCCTTTCCCTCTCCCTCTCCCTCTCTCTCTCTCTCTCTCTCTCTCTCTCTCTCTTCCTCCCTCCGTCCCTCCCTCCCTCTCTGTGAAACTCAGAGCTCTGTCACAAGCCTTCTCCTTCCCTCTCTAGCACCTATAATCCCACCAGGCCTCAGGCTGCCCTAAGAGCCCTTAATGACCATTCACAATAGATACTTTTATAAAGATCATCTTCCTCTGCAGCAGCCCTTTCCTGTACTTTTAAATTTCCATATCTTAATGGGGAGAAAGGAAGTTTATATTCTCAGCAATATTAGAGGATATAAAAAGACAAGAAGCAACTGACTTTTATTAATAACTTTGCTGGAAAGCAGCAAGGCAACATCTGGAATACTTATTACCCATTTGGTATGCTGTTCATCTCCATGGATAAGATTCAACATGACAAGCTCTGTCAAAAGGAAATAAGCTCCATCTAGTTAAATTAGAATGATTAGGGTCATTTAGACAGAGGAAGTTTAATTTGTATGGATCTAGAAATTTTATACAAACTGGAATACCTAAGTATTTAATCTTCCCTGAAGCTCAATTTAAAATTGAAAGAGACTGCTGCATAGCTCTATAATGAGATGAGACATATTAGAAATTAATTGAACTATTCCTGCACTGTAAGCATGTACATGTAGCCTAAGAAATTAAAGAATGTTTCACTTGCAGTTTGTACACAATATGAGAAAAAAATGTTCTACTACAATGCATTAACAATTCTATTATTTTATGAAATTTTTAAATAGAAACTTGAACATCCAACGTGAACTTAGATTTTTTTCTATTTCTTTAAAAAATAATTCTCCTACCCAACTTATGCTACAAAATAAATTCAACAGACTTCAATCTTATCCTTTCCTTCAAAATGGGGAGTCTTAATCTTTCTACTGCCACAAAGCTCTTTCTTAACCCATTGAAAGCTATAGATCCCTTCTCAGAATAATGTTTTAAGTATGTAAAATAAAACATATAGGACTTTTTGTTTTAAATATGTAAATAACATTTAAGCATGTAGAATTACTAAGGCAATGAATGATGCTGAAACACAGACATGAAAATATTCTTAAATGTGTGATATAATATATATGCAGTTTTTATTAGTACATCTTAACAGAATCATGTGGTGTATCTAATAAGTATTGTAAATTTGAACTCATGATAAATAGAAATGACTGCTACAGCATGGTTTAAATATAGATTATTTCTATCAGTGACAAAGTCAGAGGTACTGAAAATACTGTTTGGTGCCAGGATCAATAATTGAATCAATGCTAAATTTCAGTTACAACATGATGAAATTTAATATATGATTATTTTCCATCCATGTTCGTAGACCACTAAATCTATCCTACAACCACCAAGAGTTGGCTTAGAAGCCTCGTTCCAGAGTTAATGCTGTAGTTCAAAAGACTACTTGGGGCCACTGTAGTGGCTGACATCTGTTGACAGCAAAAATAGAGTGCAAAGATGGATAGGCAGTTCTTTAGTTGGCCAATGAACAGCCCACACAGACAAGAGGGCTGAGTTAACAATCTGAATCATAGTAGAATGGCCAAATTTCTGATTCACTTCCTGTCGTGTTGCCAGAAGAGATGTAGACTCATCCCATATTTGTAGAGGACAATGATTCAAATTACCTTGTTGAAAATAAGTGATCAAAGTCCCAAAGTCATGTGGCCAATTCCATATCTTAGACTATTCTCTTCTTTAAAATATCCTTTGTGCCTGTAATGTAATAGTAATAAATCTGGGCATCTTCTTGGAAACTCCTTATTGCCTTCTTTAATGTAAAAAAGCATACTATTTACCTTGAAAAGGCTGTGTTTCCTTCAACAACATTTATTCACTGCTTATTCTGTGCTGAGTGTCACAAGGGCTGGGTGCTCCAAAGCAAAACTGAATGAGACCTTGGAATTCATTAGAGCTATTAGAAGATGCAAACAAGTAAATAACCCAACACTAAATTGTAATTTTCATAGTAAGTTATGTACCAAGTTCTACTGAACCCTAGAGAAGAGACAATCCTTCTGAGGCTGGAGAAATAGGAGAGACTGCAGAGATAGGATCCTGCAAAATGTAGCAAAAAGGAAACGGCAAGGAGGAATGGGTGGACTGGTTGGGGGAATTAGCATTGCAGAAGTTATGCACAGATGTAAAAAGAGACAACATGTTTGCCAAGCGGACAAAGCAGTGTGGACAGTGCATGAACTAAATGTGAAATGGTCTCAGGTTTCCTGTTAAACAATGTGGGTAGTGTCTTTTTGGTTTTGTTTTTTTTTTTTTTCTTTTTTTTTATTTATAAATGTTAATGGAGTACAGAGGACTTGAGCTATTTCCATTATGTAACTATCACATTACTTTTGGTTACACTTTCATCAACTTACATATTTTACAGAACCATTTGTTTAATACGTAATAAAAATCATATCTACCCACGGGTTACATTATCTCTATTTTTCGCCATTTGTTGATATAGTTGTATCATATATTTTGATATTTTCCTCTCCTCCTTCCCCTTTTCCTCTCTATTTTATTTCCCCTCCCTTTCCTGCTTCCCTTACCTCATTCCCACCCACTGATCCCCTCCCCTTTCTACTCTGCTTATATTTTCCCTTCTTAGATAAATATTATTGTTAATTTTTATATATCTACATATTATAGATTTCTTTTTCTTCCTTTAAGTTAGATTTAGCTCTGTGGGTAGCATCTTGTTGACCAGTGGTCAATGAACCAATGTCATCATCTGTATCACCTGGGGCTTGCTGGAAGGGTGCGTTCTCAGACCTCCATCCCACACCTTCTACCTCTGTAATCTAGGGGTGGAACCAAGAAATCTGTTTTAGCAAACCTGCCACATGATTCTGATGTACACTAAAGGCTGTTGACCTGAGGGAGACGTATCACAAATGATGGTTTGACAGAAAAACCGTCCAAATATAGGAAAACCATCTTCACTCGGCTTCTGTGGAGTGAACAGTAAAGCTGGATTTGCAAAAAGAAAGATAACTTCATGTCTATGTAAAAGACTGGCAGGAAAAAGGAGAGATGAAAGCAGAAAGACCATTAGGAGTCTGTGCTCTGTGCCAGGGAAGCCCTGGGAAAGACCTGAGCCAATGAAGTGACAGTGAGGATGAGCAGAAGGGACAGCCTGTGAGTCAGAAATGATAGACATGGGACCTGGGAGTTGGACATGAAATAAAGGAAGGAAAATGTCAAGGATGACCTATTTCTGCATCAACTGCTCTGAAAGTTTTGCTCAGACATGCTTCTGGATGCTGGCACACCCAGCCATTTATTTACTTATGTATGTATGTGGCTATGTATGTATGCATGTATGCATGCATATTACTATTTTGGGGGGGGGTTGTTTTTGTTTTCATTTGAGACAGAGTCTCACTATGTAGCCCAGGCTGGCCTCAAACTCCCAATCCACTCCCACAGCCGACTTTGTGCTGGGATTATAGGCATGTGCCAATGTGCCTCGCGCATACCCAGCCTTTGATGATGGAGGCACTCTTCACATTCAAGGTTTTTATAAACTTGGCATTTATAAAAAAGAATACAGGAGCCCACTTCTACTGATTGATAATGCACAAATAATGCATGTGAGTTTTTTCAGTAAATAACCCATCTAGACCCAGGGATTTAAGAATAAAGAGAAGAACACACTTATCAGAAAAATCTGCTACCTTTCTTGGGGAAGTGATTCGTTCTAGGGCTGAGACAGGGAAAATATGGGTCTGGAAAATCCTTTGTTGCTACAAAGTAAAGAAATAGTAAGGAGAAGAGCATGAAGAGCCAACCTGGAAGTCGCTTCAAAAGACCCATGCTGAAACAATCTGTCAAGAAAACAAGAAATAACAATGAGTTAGGACCCAGGAGCAGGGCATCTCTTCTGAAGCATTCCTTTCAAAAAAGCACAACCTCAATGTACCCATGAGAAAGCAGCAGACAACATACATGGAGAAACTTTCTACAAAATACCTTAGCAGTACTCCTCAAAATGTCAGATTTATGAAAGTTAAAGAGAAATTGAGAGACTGTCACAAGTAAGAAGAGACTGAGGAGACAGGAAAACTAAATGCAATATGAGATGCTGACTTAGATCCTAAAACAGAAATAGAACAGTGGTGAAAATCTGGTAAATTTTAAATAAAATCTGTAATTTAGTTAGTAGTACTGGAATTTTCTGGCATCAATAATTGTACTTTGTAAAATGTTAACATTAGGGGAAAGTAGATGAAATAGAGACACTCTGCATAATATTTTTGTGACTTTATGTAAGTTAAATTTATTTCAAAATAAAATTTTAAATCAAAGAAATAATTGTCATCATCAGAATCCTTTCACTATGCCATAGAACTATTCCAGGTGGATGAAAACTACCAAGAGTCTCTTTCCTTGGGAAATCTAATAACTGTCATTCACTCTAATTAACTTGGGTCTGGGAACCCTATTTTATGTGTCTTAATTCCCTAAAGAATTTAGATAAAGAGTAATTTACTTAGAAGCTAGGTGACATTTAAGCTTCAGGGCTGTTCTCTTGCACAAACCCCACTGAATGATGGAAGTTGCCCGTAGCTATAGAATATTTTGCTTAAGTGAGGAAAGGACGCCAGATTTCGATTAGAAGCATTTTTGTGTAAACCATTCTGAAAAATTGCTTAAGGAGAGCCCATAAGAAAGCAATTTAAATCTCTAAGCCTCCAGTAGCTTGTTATTTTTTCCTCATTCTAGAAGTATTCACTCCTAAATATTCACTTTGCACCTAATTTTATATTTATAAATTATCTTGTTGGTAAAGAGGGTCTCCAGAATCATACAAGATTCATGGCAACTAACATGGAGAAGCTTCTATATCTAAGACAGATGTTCAACAAGTATTTCAATCAAGTTACTGGAAAAATCACCCCCACTCCTATAAAATGGCTTTGCTATTGATAAGTAAATGAACAGCAGAGTTTAAAAGTGCTAAGTTTGTGAAGATTTTTGTATAATAACAATTCTGTATACATCTTTAATCATTAAAGATATTTTACATATTCACTGATAGAATATTAGCACTTTAAAAATTCTTAGAGATCTTCCAAAATACTCCCTTTTGCAAATTAGTGAATAGTCAGTTCCCCAAAAATGTAATCGAGATGCCATGACTTATGATGTTTTGACTTAAGATTTTTCAGCTTTGCCATGTTGCCAAAGAAATACTAATTCAGCAGAAAACATGTTCCAAATTTTGAATTTTGAACCTTTCCCTGGCTGCTGACCAAGAGTACCTTACTCTATTGGGATGCTGGGAACTGTGAGGATTTATATACACTGCCTTAGAACAAAGTCTTTTATTTTTCTTTTCTCTTATTGGTAAATACTATCCCAGATCCTAAAACAGGAAAAGATAGCTTTGTCTTTCTTTGTACCCACTGCAGGAGCATATGCAATTTTAAGAAGCAATGATTATATATTAAGCTAGCCTTGTACATATTAAGCAATCTCTACCAATAATTCTTACATCAAAGCAGCCATGCTCTTGTTTTTAAAAGAATAAAGCAGAGCAATACAGAGTAGGAGTTCGGGGTAGGCTGGGATTGGGGTTAGAGGCAAGTTCCTTTGGGGCTGTGGCATCTCCTCCAGGCAGGTATGAACTCCTGGGAACACTTGATGCCAAAGACTTTTGCAGTGACTGCAGTCTGTCACTCTTGCACAGTGGCTTCGGGCTGAAACCAAATCCACGGTTAGTTCATCACCCGTCAATCTGGAGCCAAGCCTAGAAATAGTTCCACTGCTGCCTTAATGGCATTTGGGACAGGAGCAAATGTTCTACACACTGGCGCCTGTTGGCTCTAATCAGATAAATTAAGGAGTTGAGCATGTTTCCACCATTTGGTTTAGTTTTATTTTAGTCCCCAAGTCCCTTTGTTCCCATTTTAAGGCCTGATACTTTCTCACTGGCAAAGGCCATACTGCCTTATCACTGACAGAAGCTTCCTCAAGTAGAAGCACCACGTGACATATCTGTCCTAAGAGATACTCAGCATCCCTCAAACCAATTGTGCAGCTGTTCTGTGACACCACAAAGGCCACCTCTTTGTCTCAGCATACTTAAAATCATCCGCCTCCAAAATTAAATTAACTGTCCCAATGGAGTAAGATAGGTGACTTGTTTTTTTCAGTCCTGGGAGGTTGAACCCAGGGCATACACTCTACTACTGAACTGCAACCCCAGGCCCTTTGTACTTTTTTAATTTTTATTTTGAGATAGCGTCTCACAAAGTTGAGCAGGCTGCCTCTGACCTCAAACTCCCGATCTTCCTGCCTCAGCCTCCTGAGTCCCTGGGATCACAGATGTGCACCATGGCGCCTGGCTCAAGATAGGTGATTTTCTAGCATGTATGCTAAGGCTTTGATAAATAGACTCTGGTTTTGCTTATAGAAAGAGAAGATGGCTTGAAGAATGACACCTAATTTCATCTTTGAAGATAGTGACTACTTAAGTCACATATTTTTTCCAATACAGTACTATGTCTATTAAATCATGTTACTTTGCTGATAGTCTACAGTTTTTTACCTAAAAATTGCAAGTTAATATGTTTCAAACAAATAATTATTTATTTCACCAGATAATTGGTTCAGCTCTCTATTTAACTTCCCTGTGTATCTATCTCTTGGCATTCCCACTGACAGCAGAAATCTCCTAACCACAGTACCTGCAGAAGACATTGCCTTGGGACTTTCCTAGAAATACTTTCTCATAATTGACCTAGTCCAGATATGAAACAACTTTTCTATGCAAATTCATAAATTTCCCTCAAAAATATAAGAAAGAATTATAAGCCAGTGAAGAAGTAAAAGAAAGAGGACAGGGCTGATTGCCATTAGCTTCACCCTCTTCTTTGTCCTCCCTGCTGATCTAGCCATAAGCTGCCAATCAGAGCTATTGAACAGAGAAAATAACACCAATCAGATGACTTTATGACAATGATTCATGGGTCAAAGGCTCTTTAGATCATGGGGAAGTTAAAATTTTCCCCCTGGAAATAGGAATAAACTGCATTCAGAGGTGATGTAAGCTGTCCAGTTACTAGAAACATTAACAAGCTCAGTATGACTATGTATCATACATGTAAGCACAGAACTAAAGAACACCAGCCTGGCCGGATGCAGTGTTAGCACACCTGTAATCCCAGCAGCTCAAGAGGTAGAGGCAGGAGGATCACAAGTTCAAGACCAGAGGCAGTCTGCATAACTTAGTGAGACCCTGTCTCAAAAACAGTAAAAAAGTGGGCTGAGGGTACAGCTCAGTGGTCCAGCACTTGCAGAGCATGCAAGTGTGAGGCCCTGGGTTCAACCCCCAGTACCAAAAAAAAAAAAAAAAAAAAAAAAAGAACACCAGCCTGCTCCTCACCAATGAGCTCAGAGTTAATACCTGGAAATATCTCCACATAGTCTCTATTTTTAAAGTAGTTAAATAGAATCTTTATTCCCCATTTAATGTAACTCCATATATGATGACAGCCCCTTACAATGTGTTCTTATTCAATTCTCCTGGGCCAGCCCAAGCTCTCTCCAGCAGTACTGGCTTTGTCTTATTAGCAATGCAATCTATGTCAGGCACTGTGCATAATAGGAAACAAATATCTATTGAATTAATGCTAAAAAGATGGGATTGTTTTGTGAAGTCTAGTTTGTTTTTTTTTTTTTTTTTTTTTTTTGGTTCTGTTTTATGTGGTACTAGGGGATTGAACCCAGGGCCTCACACGTAGAAGGCAAAGTGGTCTACCACTGAGCCACACTTGAAGCCCCTTTTTTATTTTTTATTTTGAAACAAAGCCTTACTAAGTTGTACAGCCTGCCTCTGGCCTCAAACCTGCCATCCTCCGGCCTCTGCCTTCCAAATCACTGGGATTACAGGTGTGTACCATGGCACCTGGCCTGAAGTGTTTTTTAGGAAGTCACTTAGCAGCTTATTTTTATCTATAAACTCTTGCACTCACCTATTGGAATATATTATGGGACATCTATATACTTATGAGAATTTACAACTGAGGAGATAGAATATTTATGTGAGTCAGTGGTTTTTTCCAAGGACACACAGTGTACCTATGCCTGAGCAAAAACTGACCTGTTGTTCTTATCCATTCAGAACTCTGCCTACCTTCCATAAACACTAACACGTCTTGGTAGGATGACCATATCTTACCCTCCAAACTGAAACACCTTTGACAGTGAAAAGAGCATGATTAATAAGTAAGTCTGAACAAAAGACACAAATTAGGACACTCTGGGAATATGTAGTCATTCAATTTCTTAACACCCTACTATGTACCTGCCACTATAAGTCCTGTGGGGGAAAAAAAGAGAAAGCAAGAAAAAAAAAAAAAATGAACGTGTTTGCCTTTATAGTTGACAGAGGGTGGTGAGAGTCCTGGGTGAGACGGATCAGTACAACGTAATTCCTATCTTCATAGCATTCACCTCCAATTCCCATTTACTTTTCTAGATGTTTCTACCCTAGATAAGGATTGAGAAGCACTATTTTTCTAGGTGCTGCTCTAGTCCCTCCTGGCAAAGTATTTACTTATCTTTGAAATCTTTGACCCAACTCATTTGTAGATATTAACTGTTAATAAATAGCAACGAGAACTAGGACCTAGAGTTCCTAAAACAAATCCTGAAAGTCTTCAGTCACTTGAAAAGGAAAAGAAGAGTAGATTTCTAAGACAAAACAAAGGAAGGAAGTCATTTTTCCTAACTTACTCATTTATTGATGTGTAACTCAAATGAGCAATGAATTTTTTCTGCCTCCTGGATCAAGATATATACGTTGGAGGAGAACACTCTCCTCACCTCAGAAGGGCTCCTTCCACTTACTTGGGAAGCCAGTGTGAGTGAGCTCCAGTAACATTGCTATTCTGTTGTCAAGTCTTATATTTGGGCCCAAGCCCTTTGAATCCAAAAACTCAAGCAAATGCCAAAGCAACAGGGACTTGTACTTTTTTTTTTTTTTTTTTTTTTTTTTTGGCCATGACTCCAAGAAAAGTAGAAAAGAAATGGAATGGGAAAGGGGAACCTGAAAAATAGAAGGATTGACATGCGAAAACAAGCAAAGCCCAGCTCTTTTTCCCTTCCAGAAAAGATAAGCAGCTAGCTGTCTGCATCATGAACACTCTGCTCCCTCTCAAGAAAATAATAATGAGAAACATAATTGATTGAGTACTTACTAAGGGTCAGGGAGGTAGGCACTGTATTAGACATGTTAGGCACCTCATCAATCACTCTCACCCTATAAAGAGAGAGCAGTAACACCATCTCCACTTTACACTTCAGAAGTCTGACAACCCAGAGATGTCAAGCAGTTTGCCCCAAATCAAACAATTTGGAAGTATCAGAACCAAGATGTAAATATTTTCTTCCATTATGCCAATCTTCTGCTAGAAATATATATATGCTCCTCCAATATAAACTTCTGATGGATAAGAGATGAATTTACTTCTAGCTAAGGTCCTTTGTGGCATCAAATTTATGACTCCATGAAAATTATTTTTAAGTCATGAGTAAATTATGTGCAAATTTTTTGCAATTGCTCTTCCCTTCACATAGGAAAGGAGAACAAAAAATATAGGAATCTTTAGTCAAGAGTGGTGGCACATGCCTGTAATCCCAGCATTTAGGAAATGGGGGCAAAAGGACTATACGTTGGAGGCTAGCCTGGGTGGGCTACCCAGTGAGACTCTGTCTCAAAAAATAAATAAAATAAAATAAAATAAAATGTTTTTTCCCTTCAAAAGCTTGGAGTGTAACAGAAACAGCAAGATAGGAAATGACTGGTGGGAGGGGGAACAGTAGAGGAGATAGGTGAAGTAGAATACTATAGTCCTTTCCAGGTGATTGTTGTTGTTAGGTGCCGTTGAGTCATGTCTAACTCATAGCTACCCTTATAGGGTTTTCAATGGCAGATTGTTTCGGGATTGCCTTGGGAGTGGGTTGCCATGTCCTTCTCCCATTTTTGCCGTGCTGGGAATCGAACTCGGCTCCTCAGAGACTGCAGAGCAACGCTCTACCAACTGAGCTAAATCCCAGCCCTTCCAGGTGATTAGGATCCTGAAAAGCAAGTAAAGAGCTTTATTGTAAGGCTGGAGAAAAGCCATATGCAGCAGGGGCTCACATGATTAGATTATTTTTAGCAGAGCCAGTTAGGTGGTGGGTTTAAAGTGTAGAAGCACAAATACAGCTGAATACAGACATGGTAAAGTGTTATTGAGATTTTTTGTCATTTGTTAAATGTTGTCAGGTTGGGTCCAACTTATAGCAACCATATGTACAACAGAATGAAAAACAACCAGAAACTGCCATGCACATAATCTTTTTATATGTTTGACCCCATTGTTACAGCCACTGTGTTTCTTCTCATTTTTGAGTAGTGCCACATCCACAAATGGAGGTCCCAGTGGTTTTCCTCCACTCTCATCATTAAGATCAACTCTATTTGATTAGGCAACTCTTCCCCAGTTTTTTTCTTGAATGCCTACCAGCCTAGGGGGCTCATTTTCCTGCACTGGCACCTAACAACAATATTTTACAGTGCTTCTCTGCTATTCATAGAATTTTCAACAGCTAATTGTTTCAGGGGTGGGCTGCCAGGTCCTTCTCCCTATTCTGTCTTAGTCTGAAGTTCAACTGAAATCTGTCCACCATAGGTGGCCCTTCTGGTATCTGAAATACTGGTGGCATAGCTTTCAGCATCACAGCAACATGCAGGCCCCCACAGCATGACAAGCTGACAAACATCTGGCAGAAGATGATGTTAGTTGGGTTTTAGAGTGAGTGATAGTGGCTAAGTAGAACAAAGTAAAGATTTAGGGGATAAATAAAAGGTGGAATTGATACTTCTGGAATTAATTTCATTTTGTCAACCAGAATGTTGGATATTTATTATGTGACTCCCCAATATGTCTATAAGCTTGTTGTGCTGTGGTGGCTGAAAGATATGCCACCAGTATTTCAGATACCATGGTAGACAGGATTCATCTGAGCTTCCAGACTAAGACTGACTAGGCAGAAGGACAAGCAGCCCACTCCCAGAACAATTAGCAACCAAAAACCCTATGAAAAGTAGATATTCACTCTCAAATATAATGCTGGAGAATGAGCCCCCCAGGCTGGAAGGCATTCAAGAAACAACTAGGGAAGAGTTGCCTCCTCAAAGTAGAGTTGATCTTAACAATGGAAATGGAGTGAAGTTCCTTTTGCTGTGTGGCACTACTCAAGATGAGAAGAAACATAGTTGTTGCAACAATGGGCTCAAACGTAAGAAGATCGTATGCCTGGCACAGTGCTGTGGAGTATTTCTTTCTGCTGTATGTAGGATCACCATGAGTCGGATCTAACTTGAAAGCACCTAACAACAACAACAACATTATGTGGCTAGCTATTTTCTAGTATGGGCATAAGGTTTTAATAAGAAACAGTGGAGGCTGAGGGGTAGCTCAGCAGTAAGGCTCACATGCACAAAGCCCCGAGTCCCCAATACCTGACAAAAAAAATACTCTCCTGTTCTGTTGGACATGACAACTTAGTGAAAGATGGAAAAACATAAGTGAGCAAAGAACTAAATATATAATTTAAATTTTGATGAAGGAAAGAAGGAAGGAAGGATGAATGAGGGCACAGAGGGAGGGAGGCAGGAGGTGGGAGGCATAAGATTTCTGGAATGTACTCTGGAGGATTTTCCATATCTATAAAGGATTATAACAAATCTGCCCTGGAACACCTACCCAGGGAGCTCAGAGAACTCTCCAAGGATTCCTTTAGCAGATTTATTTCTGCTGCTCCTGTATGCTAAGGTGGGGTGGAGAATGCAAGTTGCTGGAGAGTTACTGGGGAATGAGGTCAAATCATTGAACTCTAGGTCAAAGTCATTTTTAAAAGTAACAAGTCCATCTAGAGCTTAAGAATAATTTAGCTGAAAACCTATTTAGCTGAAAACCTTCAATTTAGCTGAAGACCTTCAGAAAGTCTCCCCTAAATGGTACTTTATCTTACCAATAGTTTTATTAGTATTGCAAAGTGCTCTAAACCAGTTTAAGTGTCACAACTGTCTGGTCTTTTTGGCAGGTGTCAGTAGCCTCCACCAATAAGAAAGAGAGAAATGAAAACTATCTCCTTATAATCTGGTGACCAGGTTGGCATATTATCTGTGAAACCAAATCTCAGAATAATTTCAGTCACTTACATACACTGACCAACACTTACAAAGTAGCCATGTAGGAATGCAGACTATTCTAGGAGATTTGTAAAGTCTATCTCCCTGTCTTTAGGTTCGAGGCTGAAGTCGGGGGGCTGAGGAAAGGTGAAGGTATATATAAAGGGAGTTTAAGTCTTGGAAGACATCAAAAGCGAATTTCAGATCCTTTGTTCTACAACCTCACTGTTCAAGCTAGCACACAGTTGTAGTGAGACAGATTCCTCCCAGCTGAGTGGGATCATCATCATCTTAACAAACTGCTATGGTGACTTCCAGAAGAACTTGGCCCACAGTCATTGGCAATAAAATCGACTGTACGAATCACGGACTTGTAACAGTAGAGGACCTGTTAGCATTCCCTTGTGGAGGGAGGAGGAGGCTCAGGAGACCCTCAGGAGACCTCCCCCCACTCCTGAGATTCTTCCCACCACTGTATAAAAGGCAAACAATTAATGAGGGAGGGAACCTTTGTTGTGGCTTCTTTGGTTGGATGCTTCCCAGTGGTGTAGCTATCCATGAGTCTCCCACGATCCTACAAGCAACTCTAATAAACTTGCTGGTTCCTCAAGTTTGAAATGACATATTCTTTCATCTGTCTATACCCGTACTATATCTAGAGTGACTGGGACAACCACTTTGCATCTGCCCAGGAAAAGTATTTTATGCACTACCAATCATTTTCATCTTCTGAATAAAGCTTCTTTTCTTTAATAAATAAATAAATACATACAAACATAAATTAAAGAATAAAATGAGTCATTAAAACTCACCTCAACATGACAAGTAAAGCAAGGGACCAGGAGGGATTTCAAGTCAAATCTCTAGAAAGTAATAAAGCGTGCTTATACCTGGAACATTCCTCAGTTTCTCAAGGGTGTCCCTACAGTGGTTGTTGAGAATCAAGTTTGCAGCAGTAGCCTAATAAACTGCCACATACCCTTGATCCATCATTCCTATTGATGATTAATAGCTCTTGCCATTAAAATCCATCTGAGCAAAAGTTGTGACAAAGAAGAGAGGAAAAAACCCAACATTTGCAAGGGCAATACAAAATGCTACATACACTACAATCATGCCACCATTGCATTTGTTAAAATGATGATTGAATGGGTGGCACCAGCTTCCAGAATATATTTCACTGAGATCCAATAGCTAGTGGCCTCCAAAATGACATATATTTAAAAGATAATATCCTATATTATTGAGCCCTCTAGATTTCTAGTAGGAAAATATTCTCAATTCCAGATGTCTTATTGCTACATGCACTCCACAATATCATTTTCTTGGACTGTTGCTTTCATTTACTTTATTCTGAGCCATTTAGGAGAAAAGACCATTGTCCACCTAACCTCAAAGAACAAGGAACAAAGAGACTTAGAACAGAAATATTCAACTGGTCATCATTTTAATACCATAGCTGAAGCTTTGTCTCTTTTCCCTTTGAAAATCTGCCACAAACAACAAGATTCATTTTAGTACTAATTACACAAATACGAGTTTGAGCATCATTGTACTCTGTAATAGCCTTCAATTACATGAAATGATATTGCAGTCAGAAGAAAGCTTTGTACTGCCTCAAAAGCTCCAATTTAAAAGACAATGTGCATGGCCAGAGATTTTCATGCTACGTATTAAATATTAATGTTTTCAAGAGAAACTTCAGAACTTTATAAACATTTTTCATTAACTGCAGTTATTAAAAGAAATTTCTGGGTGTTTAAAAATATTTAAATGATTTGGAGTGCATATTAATTTTTATTATAAGTCATCTATATTTATCTAGCAATATTTTACTGAATAAATACAAACCAATATTTATATTTCAATTAAAGAAAACACACTGCAACTGTTGGACGTAGAATAATTAGGAAATTAAGAAAACACTAAGAATTCTAATCAGAAAACTGCGAACAAAGGAAGTAACAAAGATGAATTGAGACAGTCCCTTGAGCTGGCTCTTTTTCTCAGTATATGAAACCCTAGGACAGTTTAGCTCTCTGCTTTTATTTTAATTGGAACCCATACGTTATTTTTTCAACAAATATTTACTAAGCACTACTGCCAGATCTATCCTAGTTCTGATACTCTCAACCTGGTTGGACAATAGTTTTGCCCATCCCGGGTGTGTTTTCAGCTTATCAGTTGCTGTCCCAAGATACCTAAGAGAAAGGTAGTTATGGAAGGATAGATTTATTGAGGCTCACGGTTAGAGGATTTCAGTCCATAGAAGAAGGACAGGCATGGTGGCAAGCAGGTTTAGTGGCAGAGCAGGCAGTCCAAGCCTGTGGCACAGAGCCTCACCTCTTGGTGATTAGGAACAGAGAGAGCAACTGGAACTGAGGGTCCAGGTAAAACTTCCAAAAGCTCACCCTGAGGGACTCACTTCTGCAAATGTAGGACCCACATCTGCAATCTGGGACACACATCCTAAAATTCCTTGCCTCCCAGTAGAGCACCACCAGCTGGGGACCAAACATTCAAGCACATGACCTTTGGAGGACATGTTGGATTCAAACTAATATGCAGGAAGCACATGAAGCATCTCCAGAGTATGCAGACAGTCTGACTCCATGCATTCTCAAATAGTCATGGCCGTTGGTATTTGCACATCTGACAAGGCAGGATTGTAATCTACAATATATGAAATGAGAAATTCTAGAATAAATTTTCCATCACAGGTCACATTCTTAACTGCTCTTGCTCCCAATTTCCCACTGAAATTATTACCCAATATAATAGGAAAGTTCTATATTTCTGAGGGAAATTACAATCTCACCAAAAACATCACATTTTGAGTAAATTCTGCAGGAAATACACAAAAGAAAAAGTATGAGGAGGCGACACCTGTCACTGTTTATCATAGGCAGAGGGGAAGCCAGCCAAGCAGAGGGAAAATTGAATTTCCTCTTGACCTTGCCATTTCCACTAAAATCCCTGCAATGAGAAGAGAAGATGGAAAGGAGAGGAATAGGATAGAACAATAACCGTGGGAAGAATCCCAGTCTTACTTGGGCCTCCAGGGGGGGCACATTGGATGGGAATGAAGAACCTTCTCACACCCACATTCAAAGGCTGTGTGATAGTGTAACATCTCCAGAATCATGCTTTGAAATTTTCATTCAAAGAATAATCCATCCAAATTAGAATAAAGAACTTGAGGGAGAAGACAAGCAGCATAAATTTAAGAATTATACAAATGCTGATGGTTAATGTTTAGAAATGGTTACTGAAGAAGATACATAAAATTATTAACCTGATGTACAATTCCAGATCACATCAACAAATTCTGAGAAATAGGACAGAGGAGGTAAATGTGTACTTAAGTCTTCACCTTTCTCAGGGGGAACCAGTAGAAACTGCTTAATTGTTGAAGTTGATAGGGAAATAGATTTGAAGTATCTTTAATGTAAAGTTATCCAACAATGGGTGTAAAACTTCTTACTAACTAGCAAAAGGGAAAAATTAAATGAAGAAAATATAATCAACTCTCAAAGACATAAAGGTTTATATATGTTAGATTCATTCTTTTATAAAATTACAGTGAAATGAAATATAGAAAGTTGTTAGAAGTGACAGTAATCTCCCTGCTTTAATGGGATTTTATTGGAAACACTTAATGCTACCAGAAAGTACTACACTATGGGCCCCTGGAATATTTTACAATCATGTCACTTAGCATAGGCATGTTAGGTGAATATTAATAGCCTGATTCCAGCTTGTTCATCAGCAGTGACCTTCACGCATGCTAAGTGCTCTTTGTAAAGCTTGAATTGAGAGGAAGAGATCCTACAGCTGAGGGTCTGATTTCTTCTTCACAAGATAAAAGTAAGAAAATGAGGGAATAAGAAGGCGGCAGGTCTCTTCTATGGAGCATTCACTTAATACTAAATTTATCTTAATTGACCATCAACACACTTGAATATGATATTTCTCCAAAATGTTATCATTGGGAAAATCATCTTTCTATATAGTATGGTTTTTAGACAACTATAGTGATTATTCTTTGAGATTTTACTCTTAGCATAAAGAAATTGATCAAAAGAGTACAATAGAAATACCAGAAATAGATTCTCAGATTCTCAGAAACGTTATTTATGTCTGTGTTATCATTAGGGAATCATTAGGGAAAGAATGGAGCATGCAATACCTAGTATTGAAGCATTTTATTTCCTATATGGGAAAAAATTATCACTATCTTACATTATACTCAAAAATATTGAAATATAGAAGGAAATATATGAAAACATTTTTTAAACTTTGGTTTTGGAAAAGATTTCTTAAAAATGATTTCTTAAGCAAAACGTTGTTGTTGTCGTTAGGTGCCGTCGATTCGAGTCCGACTCATAGTGACCCTATGTACAGCAGACCAAAACACTTGCAGATTCTGTGCCAGGCAAACCATCTTATCTATGTTTAAGCCCACTGTTGCAGACACTGTGTCAGTCCATCTGGTGGAGGGTTTTCCTCTTTTGCGTTGACCTGCCACTCTTCCAAACATGATGTCCTTCTCCAGGGATTGTTCTCTCCTGACTACATGTCCGAAATATGTAAGATGCAGTCTGGCCATTTTTGCTTCTAAGGAGCACTCTGGTTGTACTTCTTCTAGGACAGATTTGTTGGTTCTTTGGGCAGTCCACGGTATATTCAATAGACGTCTCCAGCACCACAATTCAAAAGCATCAATTCTTTTTCTGTCTTTCTTGTTCAATGTCCAGCTTTCACAACCATATGATGCCACTGAAAATAAAAAGTATAAATTGTAAAGGCAAAGATTTGATAAATACAAAATTAAAAATCTCTGATAGGTGCAGTGACACATGCCCTGTAATACTAGCACTCAGGATGCTGAGGCAGAGCTCAAGGCCAGCCTGAGGTGTATATGAGACCTGTCTCAAAAAAACTAAAAATATGTATATAGTTCATGATAAAAAAATATATGCCATAAACTGAGAGAATATACTTACAAACATATAAAGATAATTTATATTCACCTGCAATCCAAGGTACTCAAGAGGTTGAGGCACAAGAATCATGAGTTTGGGGTCAAAAGCAGAATATGCAATCTAGCAAGGTGCTGTCTCAAAATAAAAAGTAAAAAAGGGGCTGAGGGTATTAGCTCGAGGTAGAGAACTTGCTTTGCATGCATGAGACCCTGGATTCAATCTCCCCATACTGTAGAAAAATAAATAAAAATAATTTATAGTTTATATTAATATAAAAGCAGCTCCAACAAAGAAACAAAGAAGGTTTTTAAAACCTCTCTATAGAATGGGCAAATACTATATACAGAAAATTGATAAAAGGTACATTGGAATGGCCAATAAGTATATAACTAGCAATACTCAACCTCATTTCTAATTGAAGTAAAAACTAAAATAGGAGGATATTAGTTTATATCCATTCAGATTGGCAAAGATTTGAAAAGTTTCAGTTTTTTGAATTGTGGGAAGAATCTAAAGTACCTCGAAGTCTTATAAAGTGACAGGAATGTGGAATTCAGGTCCAACTTTGAAAACCAATAAAATATGTCTATTAAAGTTGAAGATGTCTATATTCTATGAGCCTACAGCCATATCACCCTTTTGTCAGTCTCGTCAGATCTTGGGAGTTAAGAAGGGTTGGGCCTGGTTAGTACTTGGATGGATGGCCACATGGGATTATGGGGTGCGATAGGCTTCAGAAAAGGACCTGGAAGCCTACGCCTGAAACAATTAGTCAACAAAAACCCAATCAATAGCAAAGAGGCACTGAAAATTGTGCCAGGCATTGCACATTTTGGGGGAGTGTTTCATCGATTGTACATAGTGTCACTATGAGTTGGACCTAATTCAATGGCACCTAAGAACAACAACAATATACTATGACCTAGCAATTCCATTTTATATTCCTTAAGGAAACTCTTCTCCCATTTGTTTTGTACTCTGCCAGACTGTTGGGGCTAGCATGTTGCTGTAAACCTGAAAGCTATGCCACAGGTATTACACATACAGAAGAGCCCATGGCGGACAGATTTCACCCAAGCTTCCAGACTAACACAGACTAGAGAGAAGCACGTGGCAGCCCATTTCCAAAACAATGAGCCACTGAAAACCCTATGAATAACAGAGAAACTTTGTCAGACATAGTACATGGAAGTGAGACCCTCTGGTTGGAAGGCACCCAAAAGACAACTGGGGGAGAATTGCCTTCTCAAAATAGATTTGATCTTAATGAAAAGAATGACTTAAAGCCCCTGGGCCCATCATTTGCTGGTGTGGTATGACTCAAAATGAGAAGAAATAACTGTAAACACCCACTAAGAATTGGAACACACATAGTATGAATCTAGGAAAATTAGAAATCATCAAAAGGGAAATGGAGCACATAATCATTGACATTCTAGGCATCCATGGGCTAAAATGAACTGGTACTGGCCATTTCAAATCAGATAATCATATGGTTTACTATGCCAGGAATGACAGCTTTAAGAGAAATGGGGTTGCATTCATCATCAAAAAAGACATTGCATGATCAGTCCTGAAGTGCAATGCTGTCAGTGATAGAATAATGTCCATATGCCTACAAGGAAGGCTACTTAATATGGCTATTATTCAAATTTACACTCCCACTTATATGGCCATAAATGAAGAAAGTGCAGATTTTTACCAGCTCTTGCAATCTGAAATTGATCAAACATGCAATCAAGATGCAGTGATAATTACTGGTGATTGAAATACAAAAGAAGACACTAATGCAAAACATGGCCTTGGCAATAGAAACGATGCTGGGGGTTACATGATAAAATTATGTCAGACCAATGAATTTGTATTGCAAATACATTTTTTCACAACATAAATGGTAACGACACACATGGAATTCACTAGATGGAACATATAGGAACAAAATTGATTACATTTGTGGAAAGAGATGATGAAAAAGCTCTCAATATCAGAAGGCAGAACCTGACCAGGTGCTGACTGGAGATCAGATCATTAACTGCTCACATGCAGGTTCAAACTGAAACGGAAGAAAATGACAAGTGTACAAGAGCCAAGATATGACCTTGAGCATATCTCACCTGAGTTCAGAGACGATCTCATGAACAGATATGATGCATTCGGCACTAATGATTGAAGTTCAGATGAGTTGTGGCATGACATCAAAACATCATTCATGAGGAAAGGAAGAAGTTATTTAAAAAGCGGGGAGAAAAGAAAAGACCCAATTACCTGTCAAAAGAGACTCTGAAACTTTCCTTTGAACATCAAGCAGTCAAAGAAAAAGGAAGACATGGTGAAGTTAAAGAACTGAACAGATTTTTAAGGGCAGCTTGAGAAGACAAAAATCAAATATTATAATGAAATGTGCAAAGCACTGGCGATAGAATACCAAAAGGGAAGAACGTGCTCTGTTTTTCTCAAGCTTAAGGAATTGAAGAAAAATTTCAAGCCTCAAGTGGCAATAGTGAAAGATTGTACAGGGAATATGTTAAGTGATGCAGGAAACATCAAAGGATGATGGAAAGAATATACAGAATAATTATACCAAAAAGAATTGGTGGATAGCCAACCATTTCAAGAGGTTGCATATGATCAAGAACCAAAAGTACTGAATGAAGAATTGGAATCTGCCTTGAAGGAATTGGTGGAACACAAGACTCCAGGAATTGATGGACTACAAATAGAGATGTTTCAACAAACATATGCAGCACTGGAGGTGCTAACTTGTTTATGTGAAGAGATTTTAAAACAGATACTTGCCCAACTGACTGGAAGCGATCCATATTTGTTCCTATTCCCAAGAAAGAGGATTCAATTGAATGTGGAAATTATTGAATGATATCTTTAATATCACACGCAAGCAAAATTTGGTAAAGATCATTCAAATGCAACTGCAGCAGTATATAGACAGGGAACTGCCAGAAAATCAAGCTGAATTCAGAAGAAGGCTCAGAACCAGAGACATCATTGCTGATGTCAGATGGATATTAGCCAAAAGCAGAGAATACCAGACATTTATGTTTTATTTACTATGCAAAGGCATTTGACTGTATGTATAACAACAAATTATGGATAACATTGTGAAGAATGGGAATGCCAAAGTGCTTAATTGTACTCATGATCAATTTGTACATGGCAGTCATTTGAAGAGAACATGAAAACACTATCTGGTTCAAAGTCAAGAAAAGTGGGCAATAGGGCTGTATCCTTTTACCATACCACTTCAATATCTATGTTGAGCAAAAAATTCAAGATACTGTACTTTCTGAAAAAGAGCATGGTATCAGGATTGGAGGAAGACTCATTAACAACATGAGTTATGTAGATGACACAAATTTGCTTGGTGAAAATGAAGAAGATTTGAAACATTTACTGATGATCAAAGAACACAGCCTTCAGTACAGATTGTACCTCAACACCAAGAAAACAAAAATCCTTACAACTAGTTCAGTAGATGATGTCACAATTAATGGAGAAAAGATTGAGGTTGTCCAAGGGTTTGTTCTACTTGGTTCTACTATCAACACCCATGGAAGCAGCAGCCAATAAATCAAAAGATGCATTGCATTGGGAAAAACTGGTGCAAAAGACCTCTTTAAAGTGTTAAAAAATAATAAAGATGTCACACTGAAGACAAAGGTACACCTGATTCATTCCATGGGATTGTCAGTCACATAAAATGCTTGTGAAAACTGGATGTTGAATAAGAGAGACAGAAGAATTGATGCTTTTGAATTATGGTGCTTGAGATGAAATTTGAACATACCATGGACTGCCAAAAAAGCCAACAGATCTGTCCTAGAGGAAGTGCAACCAGAGTAGTCCTTGGAAGCAGAAGTGGCTAGCCTGCATCATCTGTATCTTGGACATGTAGTCAGGAGGGACAAATCCTTGGGAAAGGACTTCATATTTGGGAGAATGGTGTGTCAATGATAAAAAGGAAGACCTTCAACTAGATGGATTGACACACAGTGGCTACAACAATGGACTTAAACATAAAAGTGATTGTGTGCATGGTATAGTGTCAGGAATTGATTCATCCTGTTGTACACAGATTCATTATGAGTTATACTGGATTTAATGGCACCTAACAACAAAGAAACTCTTGTAAGTACACAATAATGTATAGTTATATGAATATGACTATATTTAGTTATATGAATATATTCATATAGTTATATAGTTATAGTTCATATATAGTTCATATAGTTATATGAATATATGAATATATAGTTATGCTCATTTTATCATCAAAAGGATAAATAAGCCACATTTTATTCATAAAGTGAAACATTAGACAGTCATGAAAATGAATTATAGCAACATTTACCAAATGTTGATAAATCTTAAAATAATGCCAAGTTTATAAAGCAAGTGTATTAGTCAGCTCTCATCACAGTAGCAGGAAAACCAACTAAAACAAGCTTACGAAGGAAGAAATTTTTGGGGAGATCACAATTAGAGGATCAGTCCATAATGACAGCATGGCAGGTGGGGCAATAACAGTGGCCCACCTGCCATACCAAATGACCTCATAGCATGGTTAACTAGGACCAGAGAGCTTCCTAGAACCACAGGTCTGAGGTGAAAACTTCCAAAGGCCTGCTCCCAGTGACCACTCCTGCAAAGCTGAGTCCTACCTTCCAAAGGTTCTATGATCTCCACAAACAGCACCACAAGCTGGGGACTAAATGTTTAAGCACATGACCTTTGGGGGACATTTTAAATTCAAACCATGATAGCAAGACACAGAAGTGTATGTATAGTTAATTATATATGTAAATATATATAAATATATAAATATATATAAATATATCTCTTTCTTAAAGACTTTATTTTTTTAGAGCAGCTTTAGTTTCACAGCAAAATTGGCAGGAAGGTACAAAGATTTCCCATATTCTTATTTCTTGTCTCTAACATGCATGTGTTGAGTTTTATGAGTTTTTTGTATGCTTTACAAGATTTTGTTTTGCAAATTTTTTCCCAGTCTTGGGGTTGTCTTCTCATTCTTTTGACAGTATCTTTTGCAGAGCAAAAGTTCTTATTTTTAATGAAATCCAACTTATCAATTGTTTCTTTCATGGATAATGTCTTTGGTGTTGTATCTAAAAAGTCCTTGGAGTATTCAAGGTCATCTAAGTTTTCTCTTACATCATTTTCTAGGAGTTTCATAGTTTTGTATTTTACCTTTTGGCTTACGATCCATTTTGAATTAATTACCTGCTTAGTGTTCTATGAGATTATGAAATCTAGGATTTGGTGTCTGATATTTATTTAATGGAATTCTCAGTCATTATTAATAAATTTCAAATATTTCTCCCCTTCCTTTCTGTCTTGCTTCTGTTATTTTATTACATAGTTGTTACACCTTTTTTGGTTGCTTAATATTTCTTGAATATCCTTTTCTTTCTCTCTCTATCTATCTTTCTTTCTTTCTTTCTTTCATTTGGTTTTTTCCTTTGTTGTCTTTGCTTTTCAGTTTTGTAGGTTTCTTGTCATATATCTTCTAGCTCAGCGATTCTTTCTTCAGCCACATCTAGTCTACTAATAAGCCCATCAAAGGCATTCTTCATTTCCATCATAGTATTGTTGCTCTCTAATATTTCTTTTTGGTTCTTTCTTAGGATTTTCATCTATCTGCTTGCATAGACAATCCTTGCATGCTTTCTACTTTATCCATGAAATCTCTTTGCATATTAATGTTTTAAATTCCTGGTCTGATAATTCTAATATCCCTGCCATGGCTGGGTGTGGTGGCACATGCCAACAATCTCAGCTACTTGGGAGGTGGAGCCAGTTTGAGG
The DNA here is from genome assembly GCA_007922755.1 of Pedetes capensis. Taxonomy (NCBI): domain Eukaryota; kingdom Metazoa; phylum Chordata; class Mammalia; order Rodentia; family Pedetidae; genus Pedetes; species Pedetes capensis. Next base: position 45,973 of record VMDO01001226.1, on the reverse strand, counting down.
CCAAAAGTAGCTGTGTAGCTCAGTGAGATCCTGACTCAAAAATAAAAAACAAATAAATGGGCTGATTGAACAACCCAGTGGTAGAACTCTTGCAAAGTATATGTGAGATCCTGGGTTCAATCTCCAAGTACCACAAAAGAGAAAAAAAATCCCTTCCATGTCTGATTCTGGTGTTTACTTCATGTCTTCAAGTAGTGGTCTCTGCCTTTTAGTATGCCTTCTAATTTCTAATATTTCTTTTTATAGCCAAATGCAATGTAATGGGTAAAAGAACTGCTATTGATGGACCTTTAGTCATGAAGTGGTAAAGCATAGAGGGAGAGAGAGCATTCTCTAATTATATGATTAGGTTTCACACATGTAGTGAGTCTGTGCTCCTCGACTGTGACATTCACAAGTGTTTCTCAGTTTTTTCTCCCCCTTACATTGGCCAGATCTCTAGGATGGGCTGGAGTTGGTTATTTCTCTTTCCCCACATCAGTTAGGCCCTGATAATACCCATAGCAGATAATATCTGTTTGGTTTCTCTGAGGAAAGGCAATATTAAATTCAGGGTGCTCTGACATATTTCAAAATGGTTCTTTTTTGGATGTGCATATAGTTCAGTGATAGAGCACTTGCCTAGTATGTGCAAGGCCCTAGGTTCAATCTCCAGCACACACACACACACACACACACACACACACACACACACACACACACGAATAAAGAGAATTTCAACATTCCTTTGAGTGGGGAGTGGAGTGCACACCTGTAATCATAGCATTCTGGAGGTCGAAGCAAGAGCATTATGAGATTGAGGTCAGCCTGAGCTGCACAATGAGACCCTGTCTAAAGAAGGAGGAGGAGCGCACCGGGCATGGTGGCCCACGCCTGTAATCCCAGCAGCTCAGGAGGCAGAGGCAGGAGGATCGTAAGTTTGAGACCAAAGGCAGTCTGCATAATTTAGCGAGACCCTGTCTCAAAAAGTTAAAAAAAAAAAAGGGGGGGGGCTGGGGCACAGCTCAGTGGTCCAGCACTTGCAAAGCACGCAGGCGTGAGGCCCTGGGTTCAACCCCCAGTACCGGAAAAAAAAAAAAAAAAAGGAGGAGGAAGAGGAATAAGAAGGAGGAGAAGGTAGAGGAGAAGGAGAAGAAGAATGGGAAAAAGGTACTTTCCCCACCCCCATGCTGGAAGCGTAAGGGGATAGTTCTTCAATATGTATGTAAGAACCAAGTTGAACTCCTAGCGGTAAAACTCACAAAAGTATGGGGATCCAACCTCTGAATGGGTCACCTAGAGTTTCTCTCAGACTTCTACACTGAGTCTTCAGCAATTTGTTGATTACAGTTCAGCTTTTTCTACTGCAACACTGGATTCTGTTGGCAGTTTCCATTCGTGGATATGCTGTGGTAAGCCATGACTCCCTGTATTCATTCGTCTGTCTCTCCAGTCCTGGGGGCAGCACTTTGATCCTGTCCTCACCTCTCCAATGGGTCAAGAAGGGCTGTAGATGTTTCATATTGTTGAGTTTTTGACCTGTTGTTAGGATGGAGAAGGGACTTTCAAGTTTTTTCCATGCAGGACTGTAAACTGAAAGTCTCTTGAGGTAACTTTCTCAATACTGTTTCATATATTTTTATGTGCATGAAATATCTTATATTTTTTATAGATAAGAAAATAGAATAAAACTTTCATTATGAGTACCATGAAGCAGATGACTAGTATACCTTTTCAATGTGACATAGAGCAACTGTTTTAAGCACAGGATTGTCTTGAAGTCCAGGATGACTTTGAGAGGAAATTATGTTAACCAAAATTTCTTTTGTTGCTGTTTGTTTGTTTTTTGCCATACTATGGGGCTAAGTGAATTTCTGAGTCATGAGAATATCTTTATGTTAAGGCAAGTGCTCGACCACTGAGCTGCACTCTCAGCCCCTTTTTCATTTTTTATTTTGAGACATGGTCTCACTAAGTTATGCAGGCTGCCTTGATATCCTCCTGCCTTAGGTAGGCTCCTAAATCCCTGGGATTATATGTGTTTGCCATAGTGTTTGGCTAACCAAAATCTCCTGAGAGGGGATTTATATTACGTGTGGTCATCAATTGTTTTAAAAGCCCAGAATCACAGTCTCTTTTCCCAAAGTTGATGGGAATTGATAGCATTAAAAGTAGTAAATGAAGGAGCCTCCATCACATTCCTCTAAATTTACAAAATAACCTTGTACAGTGAATCACAGTACTTTCAATATATCTAACTTAGGCTACATTGGAAAGTATTACAGAAATACTGGGAGAAAGGAAAAGGAGATATCAGCTAGTCAAACTAAAGAAGGTAAACTTTACACAAGTAGGGTTGCAAGATTTAGCAAATGAAAAACATGGACTGCCTAGTTTAATTTGTATTTTGGATAAACTGCAAATAATTTTCTAGTACGTTTATCTTAACATAAAGATATTCTCATGACTCAGAAATTCATTCAATCCATGTGCTCTTCTGTGAAGAAATAATGTAGAGTATTAAAGGTGAAAAAAAAGAAAAAGCAAAAACAGGGCTTGGCTGTCTGACAGACTGGAGTTTTAGTGCTAGCTCTCTAGCTGACTCCAAGGCAAGTGCTTAACTTCTCTGAGCTCCATTTCCTCCTCCCTTAAAGGAAGATAACAATACCTATCTTAAAAGAGAAACCAAAACAATAAGAACCTGGCTTATAGCAGTAGTTACTCAATAAATAACTTTTTTAAATGAATTTAACAATTATTGGGAGGGGCTGGTGGTATAGCTCAGTGGAGAATAGTTGTCTAACATGATCAAGACCCTAGGTTCAATTTCCAATATCACAAAAATAATCAATTAAACAATTATTCAATGCTTAATATGACAGTCCTCGTACTGGGTTTTGGGCTACAAGGATGAATAAGACATGACCTCTTATCCCAAAAGACCTCAGGGTTTGCTTGGTTGTTTATTTATTTTTCTGGAAGATATTTATAAACCATATAAGCAAACCATCACAATGCAACACAGAATGTTCTCAAAGAAAGCACCATCCAAAAGATGTAGCCAACCACTTGTTCAGGAGTCCTCTCTGGGTCTCCATTCCCTCAATTCCAGACAGCAGAAGTGTTGCCCTTGCATTTAAGGACCTCCTTGATGTAGCCTGGTGATAGCTTTGCAGCTTTATGCTGTATCCTCCCTATCTAACCTCACATTTCCTCTAGTGTCATGTTTAGATACCATGATTTGATGCTTTCACTCGTACTATTTCCACCAGTACTCCTCCTTATCTACTTGTCAAAATCCACCCCAATCTTTACAACTTAATATAAAATATACTTCTTTTGTCACATTTTTTTCATTCCCCTCAGTCAGAATTATCCTCTTCCTTCCTTATTCTACCAAGAGAATTCACTTACACCACTGTTGTGGAGCATAAATTTATTGGCTTTAGATTTCAGTCACTCCTATACCAATCTTCCTCTTGCACTACATAGACAGAATGCAAGTTATTCATTTTTTGTCACCTCCATACATAGCATATGGTCCATGTGCAGTAAACACTTATGTTGCCTTTCTACATGGCATTAGGTTATTATGTCTATGAACACAAGTAAATAACCATGATAATAAAATATTTCCTCAGTCATTTGCCTGAGGAAATATGTTTTTATCATGATAACTTTTTGAATTCAATTGAGCCATGAAAACTTGTCAGACATTTGTTATGTATTGACTGACCCAGAGTTATCAAGACCACATACTCCAGTGTAGATGGAAAGATAGCAAGTATATACTGTAAACTAAAACAAAGACATTTGAAAAGCCATGTGTAAAGTATGATTTTGTCTTTATAAAATAAATCATTATCAGTTTCATTATTATTAATTATTATTGTTGTCATGTGTTAAGTTACGGGAAAAGTTGAAAAACATATGCTATCCTAGCACTACTGGAAGTAGAATTATGAAATGTTTACCCAAGCTATAGGTTTCTGCAATAATTGAATGTTTTACAACGAGCAGCTGTTAATTTTATAAACAGAAAAATTAAACTATTTTTTAGAAAACAGATTAATAGCCCAAGTATTTACATCATTAAATCTTATGTCCATTATGGTTTAATTTTAAAATGTCTAGTTTTGTTTAGCATAAACAATAAGACTTTTCTTAAAATAAGTGATAGCAATTCCAGTTTTAAAATTGAACAGCAAATACATTTCCTGTGCCTTTCTTCTCTTCTGTATCTGAGACCCAAAAGAAATTGTAACCTTGCATCATAACATTTGATCTAATATAAAAGCCAAAAAAGGGTCAGCAAAAGATATTTCCTAGGGTATTTTTTCTCTATCCCCATTTTTCTGGTATACTTAAGTGCTTTATATTTTAGTCTGATCCTCTTCTGTGTTAGTTGAAGAAAATTCTGTAATACTATTCATAGCAAGTCCAGTAGAAACCAGTCGGATGCGGTATTGACTTAGTAGAAGGATAAAGAAGCAAGCACTTCAGTATTTTCCTCCCTCTCTTGGGAACGTAAAGAACTTAATTCAATCTGAAGTGGTGTAAACATCCTGAGATGAAGCCCCATTTCACACATGCGCTACCCAACAAAATTGACTTGAGGAAGCTAACTGCTGTCTCAAAGTGAAAACACATCTTTGGTGAACAAGTTTACACCTGCTCAGGGCAGAGGGCAGAGGCTCAAACATGAGGGAGTGGGGAATGGAACATGCTTCCTAAGCTGTTAAGGAAGTTAAAAATAGCCCCAGAACTATCATTCCTCAAATGCTCTTCTCGGTACCTAAGGTATTGCTCAGAAAGTAAAAAAAGAAGCATATCTCATCTTGAAATGTCCTTGAATGTTCAGTGTTTAATTTTATTTTAGGAACCTCTTGATCTTGGAACAGCTGTGAAGAAAGGGCTCCCTGTGCTAATTTCCTGGGACAGAACTAAATGATTGGTGAACTCAAACCAGAACTGAGAGAAGCAGCAATCTTCATTCCTGTTTAGGATTAGGGAGGATCAACATTACAAAGATATTCATACTGTTTCTTTTCACAAAACCCAGAGGAATAAATAGAGGCAAGATTTGAGACTCTCAAAGTTGTATTTCAGAACAGTTATAGAATTCCTTGGTGGTGGTGGTAGGAGCCATAGGGTCAAGTCCAACTCATAGTGACCCTATGTACAACAGAACAAAACACTTTCCAACACTGTGCCATGCCTGGCACTATGTCAGTGCTTCTCTGCTATTCATAGGGTTTTCAATGACTAACTGTTTCAGGATTATTTCCAGAGTAGGCTGCAAGGTCCTTCTCCTGCTTTTGTGGTGTTGGGGATGGAACCCAGGGCCTCAGAGTGCACAGAGCAAGTACTCTACAAACTGACCTAAACCCAATTGCTATGTGATTTTATTTCCTTCAAGCATGATCCTTTTACTGAGGATTCATCTCCTTCAGAAATTCTTTCTTGTATCCACTTGTTCATCTGTTTATTGGATAAATGCATAGTAAACATTCATTATGTCCACTGCTAAGGACTCATCAGGATGCAATTTTGCAGATGCTTGACATCCAAGGGCCATTGTTGATAAGCTTCTGCTTCTACTCACACAAGAGGAAGGAATGAGCATTACTCCTCCTCTCTTGCATTCTGGCTGCCAGTAGCCATTTTTGTCTGCGTCAGGTTTGCCTCTGGAGTCTCTTGATCTTTAATTACTTACCATTAATCTGCATAAACTGATTCAACAATTGTTAGGATTATATGTGAATTATGAGTCAATAGGTTTTGAATCACACTTTGAGGCTCTCATACGGAAAAAAAATGTTTAATTGAACACAGTGAGTCATTAACTTTACTGTACATTAGAGTCATCTGAAAAATTTTAAAAATCCCTTTGCCCAGTCTGTATCCACAATGAATAAATAGGAACCTTCAGGAATGAAACCAGGTATTAGTATTCCTTTAACAACTCCCTAAGTACTTCCAATTTACAGGCAAAGGTGAGAATCGGTGCTTTAGTGAACTTTGAAGCAATTATGTCTCTGCATCTGAAAACTGTTTTTTCCTTTTTCTAGGGTTTTTGTTTTGCCTTGCTTTATTTTTGAATAGATGCTAGAAATTTCACTCTCTGATCATTAGGTGCCATTTCCGGAAGAACATAGATAATTAGTTTTAATTATTAGGCCTTAGGGGGCTGGGATTTAGCTCAGTGGGTAGAGCACTGCACTGTAGTCTCTGAGGTCCCGAGTTCAATTCCCAGCACCGCAAAAATGGGAGAAGGGCCTGGCAATCCACTCCCAAAGCAATCCCGAAACAGTTAGCCATTGAAAACCCTATGATAGTCGCTATGAGTAGGATTCCGACTTGACGACACCTAACAACAACATTAGGCCTTAATATAACTACTCCAGGGTAGCCAATGACAAGCATCAAAACCTATGTTTCTTCAACTAAGGGTAGTATGCTCAGAGACTGTATGAGGGAAATTCCAAAGTATTTATAGAAACTTGGCAAAAATGTAGCAACTACATCATTTACGCCTGCTGCCGTACCACTGTGGTGTCCTATCTTGTCAGATCTCAGAAACTAAACAGGATTGGGTCTAGTTAGTACTTGGATGGGAGACCACTTGGAAACACCAGATACTGTAGGTTTGGGAGAAGGACCCAGCAACCCACTCCCAAAATGCAATCTGCCATTGAAAATCCTATGAATAGCAGAGAAGCACTGACAACAGTGTTTCACCTGTTGTATGTAGGGTTGATTTGAGTTGAACACCAACTCGTCTGCACCCAACAACATCATTTACAGAAGAAAATCTAGCTTCCCTCATGGTGTCCCTTCCTTCATCTCTTCCTTCTTTCCTTTTGCAACACTAAAAGACAAATAGAAAGAGCAGATGAGTTTTAAATAATTATGAATATTTATACTTTAAAGATTATTTAGAATGTGTGAAGGAAACAGTTTAGAAATTCTTAAGACGTTAATATGCCTTTTTGTGAATCTAGATTATTTCTTTGGGCCTTCACTTTTAATATCCAAATTTTTATACCTAAGTCAAATATTATGGCCAAAACTATATAGTAGGTTTAAAATTGCCTAATGCAATGAACTTTTTTGTTTGTGTCTTGTTTTTTGTTTTTGTTCTTTGTTTTTTGAGACAAAGTCTCAATTTGTAGTCCAGGCTGGATTGGAACTCACTATGTAACCTCAAATTTATGATCCTTCTGCCTCATCCTCCCAAGCGTTGGGATTACAGGTGTGGACCACCATGTCTGGCTTGCAACCAACTTTTTTCACAAAAAAAAATTATATTAGTAAAGAGGGAACTCAATGTTGGAAATAGTGGAAGTCCATATAAAAATACACAAATTCCACCAAAAGTACTGCATAAAATTTGTGTACACACATAGAGCATTCTTATAACCCTATCCCAATTCTTAAAATCAAGCAACCAAGCTTATAGTTTTCAGAAGATTTCAGCACATCATTGATATTTTCAAATTGTTAAATACTCTATCAATATAAATATACCCACTATCTAGTGAAAAAAATTGTTGCTGTTGTTAAGTGCCGTTAACTTGGTGTCCAGCTCATAGCAACCCTATGTACAACAGAGGAAACACTATTGTTGAGCTTCAATGTTATTCCTAGTGTTTTCAATGGCTAATTGTCTTTTGGGAGTGGGCTGCCAGATCTTTGGATCTTTCTCCCAAGCCTCCAGCACCTGGTGTTCCCAGGCAGTCTCCCATTCAAGTACTAACCGGCTTGATCCTGCTTAGCTTCCAAGATCTGACGGGATCAAACACCACAGTAGTATGGCTGCAGGCAGATGAAAAAAATAAAATAAAATATTCCAAATACAATTAAACTCTTCTACATGCCGCCCTAGTTCCCATTTGCAGTCTCCCTCTTACAAAGAAACTATCTATCCTGAATGTAAGGCTTATCCTTTTGATTAATACTGTTATACTTTTATCCTGTCTGTTTTGACTTTAAACAAATATAAAGTGTTTCCCTCACATATAAGTAGGCATGCAAAGCAATGTATACAAATGTATACAAATGAAATTACACACTACATGCACATCTCCTATATGATCTTTACTCTTTCAGTGGAAAATGTGTGAGAATTAGCTGCCATTTTATTCATTTTTGCTTCTGTAAACTATTCCATAGAATTAATTGTACCAATAGCTCATATTTTTAATGGTTGGTTTTGTTATTCATTTGTGTTTTTACCTTGTATGCTTTCCAAATTTTTCACTATAACAATGCTGCAATGCATATTTTCATCTTCATGTGGTTGAGCATCTCAAATGTATATCCTGGAGACTGGAATTAAAAGGCTGTGAGATACATACAAGTCCACCTCTGCTAGATATTGTCAAGTTGACTTACAAAGTCTATATCCCATATGTTTATCATCCGAGAAGAATTGGATAAGAATTCGTAGTTTTAATTTTTTGAAATGGTCTCAAAATTCTCTATATAGCAAAGGCAAGCAACCAAATCACTTAAAATCATAACGAATGGCATTCTTATGATATATGTCAGTTTGTGCTTCATTGCTAAGGTTGGATCTCAGAGTCTCTGAGCCTTTTAAGGAAAAAAAAAAACTTGGGTAGGTATTCTTTGGTTGTGGATGTTTTTTAAATTCCAAAATCGTTTTGCAAATATGTAAAATGTGAATTTAACAGTAGTAAATGTGTCCATAAGGCAACTGTTTATAGAATAGCTTCAGCAATGGATTATGTCTAAGGAAGGTATGTATAGGATTAAAATACCCATTCTGTGTGCTAGGCACTAAAGTTAATGATTGAGATAAATCCCACCAAATGCATTTTTTAAACCAGAGGAGAAAGGCATAAAACCATCCATCAGTGAAAGTGAAAGAATCATCTGATCTGTGTTGAGTTGGCTTCAGGGCTGCTAGGCATCTACCCAGACTATGAAAGGTAAAAGTTAATAGCACGTTTAATTCCTCTCTATTAAAATTAATGTGTATTCCTGAAGGCTGGCAATTGTTTATATAAGTCACATCACAAAGCCAGTCCTGTTTCATGAGGGAAAGTGATCAATCCTTTTGTTTATTCCTTCATTTTCTCATTCAAAAAATATATTTTTCAAGAAAGTTTTGTAAGAAGACACACTATAAAAATAATTCCACTCACATACAAGATCTGCTTGAAACAGTCCCTGTCTTTTGCACCTGTAGAAATATATATGATTTGAGAGAAGAAATAAGACCAAAACAAACATCAGACTTGAGCACTCTGAACCTGTTGGCTCATCTTCATGCCCCAACCAGAAGGTCTTTCTCCCTTTGCCAGGTCATCTTGGGTTTCCAGATTCACAGGATCAGTGCACAGCTCTGGTCTCTATGCTGTGACAGAGTTCAGTCTTCAATCTGGAAAATGTGCAAGAATATGTTGTTGTTGTTGTTGTTAGGTGCTGTCGAGTCGGTATACGACTCATAGCGATCCTGTGTACAACAGGCGAAACACTACTGTCAGTGCTTCTCTGCTCTTCATAGGGTTTTCAATGGCAGATTGATTTTTGGGAGTGGGTTGCCAGGTCCGTCTCCCAAGCCTACAGCACCTGGTGTTCCCAGGAAGTCTCCCATCCAAGTTGGGCCCAACCAGGCCCAACTCTGCTTAGCTTCTGAGATCTGACAGGATCAGATGCCACAGGGCTATAGCTGCAGGCCACAAGAATACATGTACATCTCAAAAAAACTAAATTTGAGGGGAAACTGAAGGCCCACGGAATTTAACAATTACTGGATTCATAAAAAGATTTAGTTGGAAAGTTTCTGACACTTCTCAGGGGATTATGTGACAGCTTTAGAATTGAAAGACCATGTTTCCTGAGTGCTCAGATTTAAAATTCTCTGTCTGTGTAAGACCTTTCAGGCTCTGTTTGCAGATGACAAAGAGCATGAAATGTAAGTCCTGGAAGTCACATTGTAACATTGCAGGCTGGCCAGGTGCTGAGAGACCTCCTGCTATTTATCTAGCCGTGTTGTAATGCCCTTTCCAATCCCAAATTCATTCTTGCCTCCGGAAGATTATTGAAATGGGACTTGTGAGACACACAGTCCATTTCAACAAACAGCGATCTAATTCTTCCTTTACACATTCCAAGGAAGAAAGAAAAAATCCATCTTGCCTGCAGGCTGAGGGGCACTGGAGCTACAAGAATCCAAACTGCCAGAAGGGCACCGGGGAAGATCTTAATACACACAGTGCAGATGTGCCAGAAGACGCATCTGATGAGTGGTTTAACCTGTTCATTAGAAAGACTGCGGCATCGCCTATCCCACCGTGCACGCCTCCAGGGCAGCCCGCGTTCTCCCTCTGTGAAGAATCCCAGTTGATGAGAATCAATATGTGTGCTTAGACTCCACTACAAATGTTTCATTAGAAGCTGAGAAAAGGGCCGTTGCCACTTCATTCTGTCTTCTTCTTGGCTTTCATAGTCCCAACTTCCTCCCTTGTCAGAAAAGCCCAGGATTATTTGATAAAAAAGAATGGCCAGGCAAATTTAAGAGCTAGAGACCTCAAGTTGAAATCCGTAACTCAAGTGAACAGGCTTTGTTCGTGTTTTAAATTCTCATGCTGGGGTTACAGCGAGCAGGACTAATGTGCCCTTGGTGCTGTTCCGTCCTCCAAACTCAAGGGCTGAGGCTCAGGTCCCTTAAGAGTGCCTAACGTGCCATAGGGTGGCCTCCTGGAGATTTGGACAGAGACATGGATACTCTCCTGGGCCAGAATTAGAAAACCTTGATCAGGACGAGAAGCAGCAAATGCACTGTCAGCCATGGGCTATTCTTGTCCCTGCAGTTGCTGCTCATTTCAAAATGGAGACAGCCACATTCATGCTATCTGAAGCCCCTAACACAGGCTGGAAAACAGTCACTTTGTCCCTTTGATTCCATCCAGTGTCATTCATTTTACTTTGGAAGAAAGCATTACTTCTTTCCTTAATTGAAATTTTTTTAAACTATAACATCATTTGAGAAGTATGCAAAATTCTTAAGCATAAACCTTGCTGAGTTATCATGAAATAAACATGTTCATGTAACCACCAGCCCTGCACACATCACTACTCACACTTCTCTCCAGAAAGAACCACCATCTTGTCTTCTAGTTTCACTTGGCTTTGAACTCGGTGGCTTTTTTTTTTTTTTTTTTTTTTTTTTTTTTTTTTTTTTTTTTTTTTTTTTTTTTTTTTTTTTTTTTTTTTTTTTTTTTTTGTACTAGGTAATTAAACCCAAGGCTCACATATACTTTGCAAGTGCTCTTCCACTGGGTGGCACTCCCAGGCCATTTCTTTAATTTTTATTTTGAGTCAGGGTGCACTAAGTTACACTAGCTCCCTCTAGCCTCAAAATCACAATCTTCCTGCTTCAGCCTCCTGAGTTGCTGGAATTACAGGCATGTGCCACCATGCCCAGCTAGATTTAAACTCTATATGAGTGGAATCATTCAGGATATTCTGATTTTAATCTGAGCTTTAAGCTGGATACTATGTGAGATTGATTCACCTTATTTCATATATCTGTTGTTTGTCCATTCTTATTGCTGTATAGTATTCCATGGTATGAATACACCATATTATATTTATCCATCCTATTGCTGGTTGCCTCCAGTTTTGCACTATGATGAATAATGTTGTCAAGGATGTTTATGTACATTTGTATGCATGCATGTATACATTTTTGAAGAGTATATGCCTGTAAATAGAATGATTGGTTAAAGTATGTACATGTCTACTATTTCTTCTTAATTTTTTTGTTCTGGAAGATGCTTTTAATTTTTCCCAGAAAAATTATTGTTGTTGTTTGGTGCTGTCAAGTCAGGTCCGACTTAAAGTGACCGTTTGTACAACAGAACAAAACACTCCCTGACACTGTGCCGTGCCCAGCACTATGTCAGTGCTTCTCTGCTATTCATAGGGTTTCAATGGCTGATTGTTTCAGGATTGTTTGGAGTGGGTTACCAGGTCCTTCTGTTTTTGAGGTGCTGGGGATCAAACTCGAGGGCCTCAGAGAGTGCAGAGTGGCACTCTACCATCTGAGCAAAACTGCAATCCCCCAGAAAATATCAGTTCCCAAAAGCCCCTCTTGCCAGTTTTTTCTTAGAACTCTACTAAATATTGTAGAATGACAGTGAGCTTCTGGGCAGGCATTGCCCTCGTGTGTCTGTGCTCTCAGCTCACCTTCTCAGGAGGTAACCAAGAAAGATTCCTGGCCAAGAGTCTGACCAGTCAGGAACTGTGCTCTTACTGCCACAGACCCTTTTCTTGAGGGAGCATCTGTTTCCTGTGCCCTTCTGTGCCACCGTCTGGGATTTTCTGTCCCTCTCCTACTTTCCTCTTGCCCAAATCACATACTGCGTTTCAGAATTACACAATGAAGCAAGCTCAGAGCAATTTTCATCACTATAAATGTCCCTCCTTGAGAAACTCTACACCCCACCTCCAAGGAAAGCAGCACGCTAACCATGTAAAGAATCGCGCTGACTCCATCTCTACACGGCTCACTCTTTCCTTTGCAAGACAAGATTCTTGAGCACTGGTCACAGCCTGGCCATGCATGTGGCATGACCCCTAACAAGGTAACTTGAAGAGCAAAAGGAGAAAAACAACACCTGTCTCCTATCTTCTCAGGGATTGAATTTATTGAGTGTTAAAGAAACAATGCTACTTAGTGGTGAAAGGAGTGTAAATTTCATAAAATCATCCTTATGATCTGATCCCAAAGCCTGCACATCAGCACTCAGCAGTTCTTAAGGAATAGTTGTCAAGATTTCAGAATGATTTGGGAGCGTCTTAAATCCCAAGCTATTAAGATATTTATTTTTAACTGAAAATCCTTTCATTCATCCCTGTTAGTCTCTATTAAGAAAAGCCAATGGTCATTCCCTTTATAGTGACATTTTCACAATTAAAGTTATTTTTAAGCCACCCTTTTTCCTTCCTTAGACTAAGGAATGTTAAAGCTCTTATATTTTCAGGATACTTTCTACTACTTTACTTTGTGCTCCTCACCAGCCTTTCTGATCTTGCTTTTCAAGTTCTCCTGAATGCTGAAATTTGGAAATTCTCAACTGACTTGAATTACTTAATTATAATTGGCCCAAAGCAAAACCCATCCATCCATTCATTTATTCTTCATTCCATGAAAAAAAAATATGCTTTAACATTGCTATGAATTAGGGATTGTAGATGTAGTGAACCAAGCAGGCAGATGAGTCCCTGATCCCATTAAGCTCATTTTGTAAATGCATTAGAAAACCAATAAAGAGCTGAAAATTATAAAGACCCTAAGAAAAATATGCATGCTTTGCTAAATAATGACTAATGGGGGCTGGTTAAAGCAACATGATTAGGTAAGGTCTTTTTGAGGAGGAAATACTTGAATTAAAATCCAAATAATCATGTTGTTGTTGTTAGGTGCCGCCACGTCAGTATCCGACTCATAGCAACCCTATGTACAACAGGTAAAACACTATTGTCGGTGCTTCTCTGCTATTCATAGGGTTTTCAATGGCAGCTTGATTTTTGGGAGTGGGTTGCTGGATCCTTCTCCCAAGCCTACATCACCTGGTGTTCCCAGGCTGTCTCCCATCCAAGTACCAACCAGGCCTGACCCTGCTTAGCTTCCGAGATCTGATGGGATGGGATGCTACAGTTCTGCGGCTCCAGGCAAAGAATCCTAGGAGTACAGAAAAATTGTTCTAGGCAAAGGGCTCAGCAATGATGGGCCCCAAGGAGGGAAAATCAGGATGAATAGAACATAATCAGCAAGGTGAGATAGCTTTGAGGAAGGGAGATCAGGGAGTGGTAAGGGATGGAGCAAATCCTTCCTCGATTGTCATTGTTAAGAGTTCACCTCATAATTTCCACATGTGATGATTGCATTGGTGACTGATCACATATATAAACTTTTGTCTAGATCATAAATTTCTTATGATCTTATGATCGTTCTTATGAGCTTATGATTATTTGGTGATTGTGTACTTTTCCAAATTGTGATTCCCAGTACACCCCAGATCTCTTCCAGTGGCATTGCTAGCATCCCAATATTCTTTTCCTTCTCTGAGCCCATCATCTTCTGAAATATAACCTTTAATTGAATCATTTTTTCTAAGCCAACATGTTACTCAGTCATAACTGAAGAGCTAAGGCAAAAATACTTCTATTTCCTTTAACCGAAAGGAAGCAGCAATTAATAGTTTAGGCTTTAAATTGCAATGAAATTGGGTTCTATTTCAGGTTTTGCCACTTTTATTGCACATAACTAGCACATTTCTTTATCTCTGTGAGTCTTTTTATCTGTTAGGTAGAAATGATAATACCAGTCAGAGTTGTTGTAAGGATTAGAAGAAATGATACACATTATCCCTCAATAGGTGGCTGTTAAGAATTATGCTACTTTGCAAAAAGCAAAACTCACAGAACTTTGTAATAAAAAAGAGACTTTGTATCTTACCTTATCTGTTTCTCTAATTCTGGATTTAAGTGCCTTTGAAACTAAAATTGTCAGTAGTCACACAGCTAGTCAGTAGTAAACCAGATCTCCCCAGTCAATAGTCTAATACAGAGATAATTCAGCCATTCACCACTTGCGTTAGCTTTGAGCTTGGGCTTTATGGACAACACAATCATTCTCTGAATCAATCACAAATGCAGTCTGATTCCTGAGGAGGCAAAATGAGATTGGAATAGTGTGTGGTTTAATAAATGCTAAATAGTAGGGCTTGAGATGTTCAGAACCATGAACTCTACTTTTTACTCAATTTGTTAAGGGTAAAAAGTCAATAAGAAGTGATTTCCTTATTTATTTCATCTACCAAGTGGGGATTTTTTGTTTGTTTGTTTGTTTGTTTGTTGTTGTTGTTTTGTGTTTTTTTGTTTTTTTATTTTTTTGGCAGCTCAAACAAGGAAAAAACTGTAGACAGAAAAGCTTTGGTAAGCAAATTGTTAGGCACAATTGATATGTCAACTAAAGGCTAAAATCTAGAGAAGTTGTGTCATAGAATGATAAAAATGCCAGTGCTTCAAGGGCTTGCCATGGAAAGTTTTCAAGTAGTTATAACACACACACACACACACACACACACACACACACACTGATCTATGTACATGGAAGGGGAAAAAGTCCTGAGCCTCAAGTAAGAATTTAAGAATTTAAAAATTTGAAAAATCTTATCTGTTTTATTATTTATTGATTATATGAGCAAATAACAATCAAAGGAGGAAAAATAGAAAATATCAAAGATAGGCAAAAGGAAATTAATCCACAACTCCACCACTTGGAAATAACCATTATTAATGTATTGGTGTTTACATGCACACTGAAATTAGTTCTGATTTGGCTTAAAGAGGTATGCCGAAGCACAAGCTTTTAAAATTATTATATTAGCTTGTGCATCACTGTAGCAAATTTACAGGAAGAATGATTCCTTGGGGTTCATGACTAGAGGATTTCAAACCACAGAGGCAGGGCAGACATGACAGTGGAGCAGGCGGCAGGCCCTGTAGCAGAAGGTCTCATGTCAAGATGGATGGGGAAGAAAGAGAGAGTTACCAGAACCTGGGGGTCTAAAACCTAAAACCTCCAAAGGCCCATCCCAATGACCTATTTCTGCAAAGTTAGTCCCACCTCCCAAGCTGAGTACCACCTCACAAGGTTCTATGACCTCCCAGGACAGTGCCACCAGCTGGGGACTAACATCTAAACATATGTCCTTTGGGGGACATTTAAGATTCTAATCATAATACCTAATATAGCCCTTCATTGTGTTAAAAAAGTGATTATACAAATGAAAAAGACATTTCATAGTAAGAACTTTAAAATTTCACAACTCTTGTGCACTAAGCACTTCATCAATAATCCCTTTTCTTTGGGAATGTATAAAGGACCGATAACAGCAGATTCAAATCCAACTCAAAAAGATTTTACTTTTAATAACTCCAGTACTAGAGTAAATACAAAACAAGTGTATGGTTTTAAGGAATTATTCCTGCAAGTATACACACAAAAATAATTTGATTACTTGGGCAAACTTATTAGTTGTTGTTAGGTGCTGTCGAGTCGTGTCCGACTCTTGGGACCCTTATAGGGTTTTCAATGGCTGATTGTTTTGGGATTGCCTTGGGAGTGGGTTGCCACGTCCTTCTGCCATTTTTGTGGTGCTAGGAATTGAACTCGGGACCTCAGAGGCTGCAGAGCAGCAATCTACCAACTGAGCTAAATCCCAGCCCAAACTTATTAGTAGGAAGCAAGAAATATACATTGAATTTCTGAGGCTGAGCAGGTCAATGTCTCTCCTCTTCAACGTTTTTATAACAAAATGGAAATAACATCTCCTGACTCCTACTTCCTCACAAGGAGAGTATGATAAAAGCATATAAAATCTATTGTATACTTTATACTCTTGAGATTTTTAAAAGATTGCTATCACCCTACTTGCTTTCCAATCTGCCAGATAGATGGGATTTGTACCCTACTTTGAAAATTTTTATCTCTCTCTCTCTCTTTCTCTCTCTCTCTCTACTGGCCAAGAAGGACAATTGATACAACTCCTTTCAATCTGTTTTTTATACCCTTATTAAAGTTATTTGCTGATACAAATATCACTTTTAATGTCTGTAGGAACTCTCCTCAAGGTGTTTTTGATGCTACTTTCTTCTTTTGCCTGGAATCATCTCCCTCATCCTTCACTTCTACACTCCTCTTTTTATTTCCTTCTCAGCCCAATTATCCTTCCTCACAGTTGCTTTAACTGACGACTAGAGAGAGTTTTTCCAACTCCATGTACTATTTTGTTGTTGTTTTTAGGTGCTGTCAAGTCAAGTCCTACTCATATCAACCCTATGTACAGCAAAATGAAACACTCGCCAATTTGGTGCCAGGTACACAATCTTATTTATGTTTAAGCCCATTGTTGCAGACACTGTGTCGATCCATCTGGTGGAGGGTTTTCCTTTTTTCATTGACCTGCCACTCTCCCAATCATGACCTCCTTCTCCAGGGCTTGGTCCCTCCTGACTACATGTCCAAAATACATAAGATGCAGTCTAGCCATCCTTGCTTCCAAGGAGCACTCTGGTTACACTTCTAGGACAGATCTGTCGGTTCTTTTGGCAGTTCATAATATATTCAATATTCGTTTCCAGCACCATAATTCAAACACATCAATTCTTCTCCTGTCTCCCTTGTTCACTGTCTAGCTATCATAACCATATGATGCAACTGAAAATACCACGGCATGAGTCAGGTGCACCTTTGTTTTCAATGTGACATCATTACTTTTCAATACTTTAAAGATATCTTTTGCCACAGCTTTTCCCAAAGTAATGTGTTTTTTTCATTTCACGACTGTTGGCTCCATAGGTGTTGATTGTAGAACCAAGTAAAGAAAAATTGTTGACAACCTCAATCTTTTCTCCATTTATTGTGAAGTTGCATAGTGATACAGTTGTAAGGATTTTTGTTTTGTTGATGTTCAGTCACAATCCATAATGGAGGCTATGTTATTGGATCTTCATCAGTAAATGTTCCAAATCTTCTTCACTTTCAGCAAGCAGAGTTGTGTCATCTGTATAACGCAGGTGGTTAATGAGTCTTCCTCTAATCCTGATGTTGCATTCTTCTTCATAAAGTCCAGCTTCTTAGATTATTTGCTCAGCATAGAAGTTGAAGAGATATAGTGAAAGGATATGGCCCTGATACACAACTTTCTCAACTTTAAACAAAAATCTATCTTTTATCCTCTTTTAAATAAACTTATCTCAGTTCCCCCAGGAAAACAGGAAAAAAATCTAATATGTTCACTGGCTGTACCTAGGATAGAATAGTACACGGCTAGTATGTGCCGTATATATGCCTCCCTTACAAGAGCTGACCATATGTGTGAAATGAGTAAATCCCCAAGCTTAAGCATGTCAGGCTGTTATATGGACTCCTTACATGGACAAGTGGAATGATGGGAAATACTTGCTGCTTCATTTTTCAGGCCCAAATCTTCCAAATAGAGGTCAAGTAGTTTATCTTAGTCAAATAGGAAACAGATTAACATGTGGTGAAGCTTAACAATGTGATAAACCACATAGTAAAAGAAATGCAATGGGATTAGAAGACAAAATATGATGGGCCACCATTAGTTATGAATTTGTCCTTTCTCTGACATTTGCCTACATTTCAGTAAGCATCTAAAAACAAAACTTACACAGCAAATGGTACAGTTAACCATGAGGAACACTTGGAAGATCTGGGCACAGAGCATGTCAGCTGTCACTAAGAACATGAATCCTCAGCTGTTGCCCTTTTTTCCCCCTTACAAGAAAGTTTTGTCACATGGCACCATATATGGGCCAAGAGAGAAATTTCATTTTGATTCTGATTATCATATTAAATTACTTTTGGATTATAATTTCAGAAGCCTCAAAATTCTTTCTCCACATATAATTTCTATGTGTAACTAAAAATGCTTAAGTGACTTACACATACCTTGTGTTCAATAGTACTAACCATTTCAAAAAGTGCTATAAATTGTGAAATATGTTTAGACTTCTATAGCAGGCAAAAACATAAGAATATTGAATAATTGGGAAGGAGATAGTGCACCTATTTTCTTTGAAGTTTCAGGCCAAATTATTCCATACATTTTTTAGTTCTTGCTTTTTCATATAAATAAACATTCCATTTTAGAATATTTTTAGATTAACACAAAGTTCAGTGAGTTCTAATGTATTGCACACCAAGTTGTCTCTATTGCTAACATCTTATATTGGTATAGTACAAATAGAACTAATATTGATATGTCATTTTTAGCTAATGTGTCCTGTTTTCCTGGAGGGATCCTAAAGCGCAATTTCGAATTTATTCATCATGTGTCCTTATGTTCCTCTAGCTGTGACTATTTCTCAGACTTTGTTTTTGATAACTTTGATAATTTTAAGAAGTTATTGTCAGATATTTTATAGCCTACACGTCAATTTCAATACAACTGGTGTTTCCCACATGATTGAAGTAAGTTATAGGTTTAGGATGGTCAAATACTACCTCAGCCACTTGATCAAGGTTAATATCAACAGTAAAGTCATGCTGATAGCATATACCCTTGATATGATAAGAATGGCCTTTTAGCTTTTTAGTTTCTACTTTTTAAGAAGAAAATTTTACACCAACATATTATTGTCTGTAAATTCATAGACCTATGATATATAGAGGGTGCCAAAAGGTATACACATTAACAGTGTTAAAATTATAATAATATATACCAATAATGAAAGATGAATACAGGTCATGCTTGACTTCTGCAATTACAAGAGGTCATACTGTACACTGTTACTGTAATTCAATTCAACTTCAAAAAGTAATATAGAGATAATATCTCTTAAAATGTGCATACAACTTTTTGGCATTCTGGTATATGCAGTTACACAAAGGAATTAGGTATATAGTAAAATCAAGCCATTTACCACCTTAATATGAAATTACATTTTGAGTATTTGAGCATGGAATATAGAAATTATTGATCTTTCATGAGATTGCTAATGTAAAATATATTTTAGGTGAATGTATCAGTGAAAAATAAAGATTAACATATTTTATTGTTTCATTTTCTCTTCTGAATATCAGGACCAAAATATTTTTGCCCAGAATATGTAAAGCTCCTTTACATGTCACCCCATCATAGACTTTAAGAAATCACTGCATGCAAAGCAAAGTGTTAACATAGGGGGTGAATTAAAGCAAGAGCATATCCATTGCTCAGTAATTACAGAAACCCCCAGTCTATCCCTTGGAAATCCAAAGGAAAACAAACTTCCAGACAAATTTCTGCTATGCATAAAAATAGTGATTATATTATATGCATAGCATGATTTTTAACCCTATTCTAATTATTTAAATAGGAGATGATATACTTAGGTAAAATATACTCAGTTTGTCATTACTATCTATACAAGAAATGAGAATCAGTAGCTAAATTTAGGAAATTGGAGAGTCCGTACTAATATGGGGTAGGGAGCTAATCAGAGTGTTTTTCTTTAAGCCAGAATGAGAAGCACCACATGGTTTCACTTATATGTAGGTATAAAATAGTTGATCTGACTGAAATCAAGAGTAGAATGGTGGTTACCAGAGGCTGCGGAGAATAGTGGGCTAGGCAAAGTTTGATTAATGAACTAAATTTCAGTTATATAGGAGCAAGAAGTTCTAGTGTGCCATTGCACATAGAGTGAGTATAGATAGCAATTATGCTAAACATCTCAAAAAGCTAGAAGGAAGGATGTTAGATATTTCCACCATAAAGAAGTGGTAACTAGTTGAGGAGACAGACATGTCTAACCTGATTATACAATGTACATACTATGGAAAGAGCATATTACTCCATTTCTTTTTGTTGTTAGGTGCCATTGAGTGGGTCTGACTCATAGCAACTCTGTGTATAACAGAACAAAACACTCCCCAACACTGTGCCATGTCCAGCACTATTTCAATACTTGACTATTGATAGAGTTTTCAATGGCTGATTGTTTTTGGGGATTGCTTCGAGAGTGGGCTGCCACATCCTTCTCCCATTACTCCATTTAGATGTACAATTTTTGTGTTTTTATTTATCAGCTTAAAATGATTTAATTTAGGGTGATTTTTAAATCTTTCCTGAACATATGTGGATAAGATAATTCAATAAATCAGACCAGCTTGTAAGACTGATTAATGATGATTTGGTTATAATGTAGGTGAATTATTGCTAATAATTTTAATATCTTTTAGCTATAATGCATGAGGTTTACTTTTATACCAGGCCAAGAGAAAGTGGCTGATGGATCTCTACTTTAAATACAATTATATTTAATAATTACAACATTTGATATGTATATTTACAAATACATATTGATATATGTATGTGTATGAGTATGTGTATATTTACATACATATACTTACATATGATATACAGATATGCTTTGTTAAAAATCCCAAAGTACTGTTCTGTTTTACTAATTAAAGCTTCTGTCCTAATTAATTAAATATCACACATGTTAAAACAATAGCAGTGAGGATGATACTGAGCAATAGAACTGACTGCTAATTATAACAACCCTCTGACAGAACTTGGTTCTTATACTTCTTAACATGAGTATAGCCTTGCAAATAGAGAAAAGTAAGGATAAAAAATTCTAAAAACTGTCAAATTACCAAAACTTGCACAGTATTGATAAAAGTTTTTTCACTTTTTATTTTTCTAAAAATGTATTTGTCTCTCTAGTAATGGTAAATGATTTAAGTGATAAATAATTAGGTTTTATGCTATTTAGAAAGTACAGTGTGTAAGTGTGCACTTTGATTGAAAGCTACTTTACTATTAGAAAAGTTGTTTTGCAAGAAGGAAAATCCTGCTATTATTTCCATCCCAGAAGAAAATTAAATTATAGGAAATAGTTTTGAATTCTTTTTCTTTAGAAGAGAATTCACTATAAGAGAGAGAGAGAGAGAGAGAGAGAGAGAGAGAGAGAGAAACACCAAAGTTTGTGCTCCCTAGAAGGGAAACCACTTTAAGACTTGATGGGCTTTCCTTATACGTGTGCTTTTTATTTTTAAACATCACCACCTCTTTGCTGACTAACATTTTCTTTTCAATTACGGCCAGGAGGGAGGAG
The DNA here is from genome assembly GCA_007922755.1 of Pedetes capensis. Taxonomy (NCBI): domain Eukaryota; kingdom Metazoa; phylum Chordata; class Mammalia; order Rodentia; family Pedetidae; genus Pedetes; species Pedetes capensis. The sequence continues at coordinate 24,319 of VMDO01001226.1, read as the reverse complement.
TATGCATAAAAAGCTGGGTGAAAGTTGGTGATACTCGCTGCCAAAATTCCAAGTTGAAATCAAATCCTTCAGTGAAGTTTCTTAGGCATGAAGGGAGAAAAAAAAAAAGATTTACAACTTCAGCGCAACTGTAATTCTACCAAGAAAAAGTATGTCAATCTACTTTGCTGTCACCAAAGGATCTAAAGCTGGCTTTGTCATACTTCTTTCTCCTTTATATATGGGGGTGGGGGAAAAAGGCAAGAGGAGTTTAAAAAAATTGAGGAAGCCCTGACCCTTTAGATTCCATTTATAGTCTGAGCCGGAATGCCATCCCCCTTGACTAGTGAACTGTCCAATCCAACCGCATGTATCCAGGTTCTGTTAGGCACTAAGTGAAATATATATGCATGCCCTTATACCATTTAACACTCTAGGTCCACCTTCAAGACACTGGGCTGTGGATCAAGCAAACCACCACTGCTCTTCCAAGTATCAATTTGACAGGTTCTTTTGGAGGAGCTCCTTTTTTTTTTTTTTTTTTTTTTTTAGCCCATCCTTTTAAACAAAATGGCACCAAAGAAAGACGTGAAGAAACCTGCTGCTGCTGCTGCCCCGGCCCCTGCCCCGGCACCTGCACCTGCACCTGCCCCAGCCAAACCCAAAGAAGAAAAAATTGACCTATCTGCCATTAAGGTAACTAAATAGGTGAATTGTTTAGTCACTGAAACATCTTGCAAAGATCGCGAACTAAAGGCATTTGCAAGGAGGTATATTTTTCATTGAGAGTAATGGCATTACTCAGTGAACTTCTATTTTAAAAAAAGAATCTTGCTTAAAAAATAAACTCTGGCATAATATTTCAGTGAAATTATTAAGACTATGGTATCATATGTGGAATCTGTGTTTGGTCTAATTTTTGTTCTTTAGTTTCAATTTTTCTCTAAATTGTCAAAGCGTGATTTGGGGGAAAACATATAGGTGTAAAGACATTGCATTTACACATATTTAAACCAGTGTGTTTTTTAAAATAAAAGTCTCCCTGGAAATTGTATATCTTACCCTTAAACCTACGTCACAAGGAAAGTTTTAGACCTTTCTTCTTTCCAAAAGTTTAAAGACAGCTGATAACCCAGTTGTCCCGGGTAAATCTATTGGACAGCTGCTTTATTTCATCTGAAAAAGAGAAAATTTTTGCAATTCAAGTTAATTTCCCCTTCAGCTTTGCTTAATAAAATTTGATGCAACACTAAATGAGATCTCAGTGCAGAAAATTAGGCACTCAAGTGTTTCAGTGACTTTAACTGTCATCTTGCTTATTTATATACAGTATTTAATTCAGAATTTGTGAGTTGCTTCTAAATGAAACTAACCAAAAAATTATAAAACTTGTCAGTTATTTTGCTTTTCGTGTATGTTTGAGCTTTTGCATATTGATCTTGAAATAAGGAGAATGTGAGTGACTTGTGTGTCAAAACTGTTGTGATCAAAGTTCTCAGTTCCTGTAAGATTATCTGCATTTGGAAAAATGACAGAATGGATGTCCATGTTACCTCTCAGTGATGTGACCCATCAAATGTACATCTTCTCATTCACTGGGCTCTGATTGGTCCAAATGACACTCTGAAAATCTTCATCTAAGGAACCTTGCCTTATATGGAAAACTAACCAGTGAAAGTGCCTATGAGGTGATCTTTTCATTTAAGCCAGAAGTTCTGAATGTAATACATTTGAAATTTGCTAACTTAACACTGTTTACTTACGACTATACTGCTCTCCAATAAAAAATGTTTTATTAATTATTTTACTATAATCATGGATTTTTAAAAAATATCTCTAAAATAAATATTAAATTAGATCACCCTTGAATTTATGTGATGAAATTAAATAGATATATTCATTATTTTATAGCATTCAGTTATCTATGAAATTTCATTTCAAAGTACAAGAGAATTATCACAAATATTTACCTTCATTTGTAGGCACCTGAAGTTATATTTCAGAATGTTGGTCAGAGAATCTAACACTGATTAGGAACTATTCTTAATAATTTCCATTTAGGAGGAGAAACGCATGCCAAATCTTCTAATAAATGTTTTTCTGCCTTAAGGGCTGCATGCGTACAGTTCATTAAAATGAAACCAAAATTTTTGTCTCCTGCAATCCTAGTTAATATATCTTTATAGGTGCACACTGACTATGTTAATACAAGTGTAATTATAGGAACTGCGATAATTCTGATCATCTCTATTGTTTAACTCTCCCCTTTATAGTAACATTAGAGATATGAATCAGTGTCAAAGCTATTCTGTATATTTATTGTGACATATAGAATCATCTCTTTGTACGTGGGATAATAAGCTTCTGGAAGAAAAGAAAATGTGCATTCTTAAGAAAAAAATGAAATATAACACTAATGAAAATAGACACTAATTTTCCTCCTAGAGGAACTGGATAACAATAAGTAAATGAATGAAAATTTAGTGTGGCAGGTGAGAGGTCTCCAAGAAAAGACAAAACATCACTTCCATAATCCAGAAATTAAGTTAATTACTTGTTATAGACAGTAGAGAAGTTATATTTCTGTGAATGTTGAAAATTAGTTTACCCTTCCAGCTATGTTGAATTAATGCTAGTATGAACTAGTACAACTAAGGAAAAGAAAGAAATCCTTCAAAAAAGGTGCCCTAAGAATGTGATATGTTGCATCATCATCATTTCATTGCAGAACAAGAGATGTGATATATTCTGAAAAGGAACACAAATCAAAAAAGAGAGGTTAAATTAATCTTGAGGAAACGGGAGGAACTTATCCTTTACCTTTCATTCAGGGAACCTATTCCTAATAGAAAGAGAAAGAACGGAAAGAATTGAAACCATTCCATTTTTGTGAAGGAATTTAAATGTCTTCAGTAATTTCCATTCATCAATATGAAATCAGTGTATATTTGGAAGTATTCTAGCATAGCCAAGAATATGATGCAACTGGAGAATTTTATAAAATTTAATTTCATCACAGTAGATAACAGTGCTAATTAAAAAGTACATTACAACAGTTCATATTATGATGCTTTTAATCACTTAATGATGTTTCTAGATGTATTATCTCATATAAGTTATAAACTTTTTTCAAGCAGGGAAAATGAACTTTAAAAAATTAATAGAGCTGTTATATGTGTTCATTAACTTTCTGAAAATTCTATAAAGAACAAAACTTAATTGAGTTATAAACTTTCTTTCATAAATCAAGTAAGATTAGAAATTTATCTGTCTTTTAGAATTCAGCAATCCTAAAGTTTAAATAAAACTATCTTTAGCAACTTATATTGTATATAACAATAGTGGAATTTAATTCCTCAATATTATTCCCAGCTAAGACCTATGTTCCATTTTAAAATATACCACATTTAACAGCCACATATTTGACTCCCCACAAATTTTGAACAATTCTGGATATTATTAGTTTTGTCAGCTTCTTTAATGTGCTTTCCAGTCTGGTTTTCTGGTCCGTTGTAATTTGCTTCAAATATTTCTTCAGTTGTTCTGACATAGAACATTCTCTGAGGAAATGCTCACCTCCTATCCTCGTGTATTTTTTCATGAGTACCCTTTTCAGACAAGAATATCTTTGTCTTTACATTTTCTTATGGTGCTGGAGATTGAACCCAAGCTCTTGCACATGCTAGGTAAGTGCTCTATTTCTGAGCTACATCCCCAATCCATGAATACTCTTCAAAGACAAAATTCTGCTGATATTTGAACATTAAAGTTACTGCCTTTGGTAGTTCTAACAATACTTCGGCTTCAGAAAGAAGTACTTCCAGCAACAATACTCAGGGTAAAATAACACTGCCTGAAAGAATCCCAATCATAGGTGTTAAAACCTACGATATGTGTGGTTGTTGGTGCAAACACAAGAGTAAATATTAGTTGTAACCAAGTGAAATAATGAAATTAAATAAGTAATTAAATGACCATTTGCCTAGATTTTTCAAAATCTTTAATGTGTAAGTAGAATTTTTGCATGATGCATGCTTTGGTTTATATGTCAGAATTGCTGTGAGGTGGAACCTTTGAGCCATAGCTCTCATTGTGCTGCTTAATTTTTAATTCTCATTGCATTCATCATTCAATCAGGTCATCCCTGATAGAAACTGCAGGTGATGTTACAAAAAGTGGTGTTAATACATAATGCATTGACAGAAATTCTACCAAATAACAAATATTGAAGCAACAACTGACCACATGCTTGGGAAGACTTAGATGTTCAATTTCATGGGTAAAGTGGGATGTCTAGTGTTTCCAAACATATCTATTTACTGATGAATATTCAGTGGAGGCATTGTGACTTGATTTGGCTCTAGTATGAAAACTTGTTTGTGTTCATCTATAATTTTATTTTCTCATTTCTAACAAGCCCAATACAGACCAAATCCTACTAAAAAAAAATTTCTGGGAGTGTGGAACAAAGTCATGCTCCATGAACGGCTCTGGAAATTATAAAGTTCTTTGTAACAATAATAACCAACATTCATTGTGAATTCACTCTGTGCCATATTATCTTATTTAACCCTTACAACATTACACCAAGGTTGTTTTTATCCTCTTTCACCAAGTAAAGAAACTGAGCCTAAATGATGCCCATGATCAAATAACCAGTTAAGTGATGAGTCTAGGATATAATTCAGCAGACTAAATCCAGAGTTAACTGTGTTAGTCATATCCTAAGCTACCTCTGGTTTCTAAAGAGTAAATTGCTGTTTCTAAGAATGTGTAGAGGAGCCTATTTTGCTTTTAAAGTTATGAGAGACATTCTTGTATTGCCCCGCACAGTCCTGGTTAAAGTCCTGGTTAACCAGAAGAGGGGGTGAAAGGCACAGACCCGAGAGACTTCACCAAGACTTTGACCTTGGCAATTCACTACTGTTCTGTTCTCCACTGGCCTTCCTTATCCTAGCACCTGTTGCTGACAAATGAGGAGTTCTCTTTCATAGATGGAGTGTGAAATCTTAGGAACGTACAAGGGCTCCTACTCACTTTGTTCCAGCTTCCTATAAAAAATTGTAAGCAGAAATGGATATTTAGAAAAAATACTGTTAAATGTAGTGAAACATTGAATCTTAAAGTAATTTTGGTTTTGCCTTATTAAATACTCATGCATATCAAACTTGACCTTCAAATCTTGTTACCAGGCTAATATTCTGAGAAGAATATGAGATTTGTCATGATTTAACCTAGAATTCCCAACTATCATTCTTTGGAGTAATATTCAAAGGTGTAATGCCATGTGTATAACACAGTTAAATATTAACCTCAACTACTCTGAGGAATGAACCAAGAAAAGAACACATAGTTAATTTCTAATTAGAAAAAATATCAGTGAAAACTTTAAGCTGTTTCTAAGTTTTCTTTACATGATTTTTAAGGTTTGTTTTCTTATACTCTGGCTTTTCAGTAGTATAAATTTCTGTTGCAACTTTAATGTCAGTCAACTACAATATTCATCCGCTAGTAGTGTAGATATGACCTCAGGAACAAACAAAAAATTATATAAGTCTGTTACTAGGTATCAGTATCACATTTTCTCTTTCCGATGTCTACACTGTAAAAGTAGAAAACAGGTGGAATGAAGTGGCAAAATATTAAAGGGCATTTTGTACTTCTCTAGAATTACATTTTGAATTATATGTACCTGAATCATGTCCTTATGCAGTAAAATGCAGCTCTCAAAGGAAGAGATATGTTCACAGATTAATAGTGAATAATGCCTTTCATTTTAAAGATAGTTAAATCTTTGCAAGACATGGAGACCACAAAGTGACAGTGCCAAATTTAGCTGTTGACATTTTAGTGCTGCAAATGAACCCCCTGGCAAGTTGTCTTTAGAAGCCATTCCATAATTACTCAGTATTAAGCACCATCTGACTCATGGAAACTGTGGAAAGGATTATATTTAGTCTGCTGATACTACACTTTTTTCTGCTTCTCTTTGAACTGAAACACTTTTTATATAAAAATAGAATCTCATATTGTTTTTTTCTACATTGACTTCTACAGTTTGTTTCTCGCCCCAAACCAGAATCCAGAGGCCAAAAACTGAAACATAAAAGTACCAACCACTGCAATTATACTAGTTAAAACTTAAATTATATGGATGATAAAATCCTTGTATTCTGGTCATAAGCTAATGATCATGAAATGAGGCCAGAGGAGAAAAGTTTCTCTAGAGACAAAACCACATCTAATCAACTCTGTAGTCTTCCTTCTATTGCAGTCAGGGAAGTACTCTTTACCTATTGGGTGCCCAATCATGTACTGTCTCTTGTATATGAAAACCCAATTGACTTGAATGTAGTGCTGAGAAATTTTATTTTGTTTGTTTAACTTCTTTTTATATAAACTACTTCAAATTAATATCATCTACTGAATTTTTAGGCACTTGGTCTTTCCCATGAAAAAAGTAAGCTGACATAGATTTTACTGCCAAAAGGATGGACAATTTGGAACATTGTAGACCCCATAAGGAACCCTGGAAAGCATACAACTTAGTATTATATATTGAGGAAAAATAACCTAGAGAAGTGAAGGTTAGTTTTGTGTAACCAAAAGGCACCAGATTTGTTGTGAGACCCAAAACAGGCTTCTTCATCTAGTTCTCTTTCTACTTCATCAAAAGACTTGCAGTCTCTAGGATGATAATGCTTATATTCATATGTCCCTGCTGTCACTAAAGGAACATGTGTTCCAGACAAGTAGGAAAGAGTAGATAATTGTAATTTAACACACACACACACACACACAGAGAGAGAGAGAGAGAGAGAGAGAGAGAGAGAGAGCTTTTTTAATGTTTATCTTAGAAAAATTAAAAGGTAAAGGAAAAAACAAGATATTAATTTTTGAGAGACTGCACCCAAATAAATGCACAAAAGAAGTACAACTCTCAAGAAATCTCAAATTTCTTTAAGCGTTATTAACTATGAAAAAGCAAAAGAAAGACTGAAGATGAATAGACTTAGAACACATTTTAATATTTTTACTAAAATTCACTTCTATTCCTGTTAATTCTTATATCTCTGAATTATGTTATTTAACTAATGCAATCTTTGCTCTTAGGTGACTGAATTCAGATGACTAGTCTAGGTAGGTCTGTTGAGCCCAGAATTAGCATTTTGCCTCAGTTCAGACCAACTCACCCAATCCAATCATCCAATATCTCTTATATTTGAGAACCTGAGCTGGTTCTGTATTCTCATTGCTATTAATTTCCTATTTATACCATATTGAAGTAACCAGTCTAAGTATATACTTTGTTGAGGTCAAAAATACAAGGAAAAAAATACTTCTTTCCTTTTGCCTTGAGTTCATTATTCTGAAGCATAATATTCTAAGAATTCTAAAATAGTATTTCTACTGGTCTTTTATGGTGGGATTCTAAAAACTCTGTAAGACTAGGGTGAAATTATATTAAGTTTTTCCTAAAGGTTTATGTATATCTAGGCCTTTGTCTCTGTCAGGCATTAGATTAGATCAGAGAACATATAGCAACTTTCTCTTGACTGAAAAGTTGCTCTGGTTCAAGCAACTTCTTCACTTAGCCTTACCAGTCATTAAAGCCTGTTGGATCTCAGTGGAACAGTGAAGAGCTTTGAAGCTTGCAACCCATGTCCCTTCCTAGGTAATCCTTTCCCCCAGAATTCAACAAAGTATATTTCCCAGATTATCTTTAATTATGGCTGTTCTTCTTTTACCATGCTCAGCCTTTATATCAATCCCAGAGCCTGTTTGGTTAACTGCATTTTAATATCTTTCCTATAAGCAATTCCTTCTATATACCACAAAATTTATCTTACCTTCAATCAGTTAACCAAACCTTATGATTATTAATAGAAAATCAATTCTCAAACTGAAAAACAATCTGTACACATTGCAATAAAAGTTCTTTTTAGTAGCAGTATCTTGCAAACTACTGCTTACCTAAACCCTATACCAAATGATAACACATGAGTTATAAAAATGTGTAATGTAGCCTTTTGTTAACAGTCTAAGATAAATACATATGCCAGAATTGTTTTTTTAAAAAAAGAGTCTTTAAAAAAAAAATCTGAACCAGGCACAGTGGCACACACTTGTAATCCCAGCAACTAAGGAGGCAGAGGCTAGAGGATCTCAAGTTTGAGACCAGAGGCAGTCTGCATAATTTAGCAAGACTCTGTCTCATAAAGTAAAAAATGGGCTGGGCATGCAGCTCAGTGGTCCAGTACTTGCAAAGCATACAAGCACAAGGCCCTGGGTTCAACTAAAAAAAAAAAATCTGAGGGTCAGCAAATGGCAAGTCAGAAGTCTGAACCATGAACATTCATATAAAATCTAAAAGAAGTTACTGCGGATATAAAGGCACAGGCCTACTATGTGTTAGGCAGTTCTAGGTGCTAATGATGTAACTTTGAAGGAGAATGCATCTAATTCCTTTAGAATATAAGCTCTTTCAAAGACACATGAAGTGTCTGTCCTCAGAAAACATAATTTTCTAGAAGACAAATTTCTTTTTGAAGGAAGGGCTAAGTATATTTAAGTTCTAATAACTTTAATTGAATGAAAATCTGTTAGCATATAATAGAGGCAAGTTATCCTATAAGTTAGGAGGGATAAAATCTACGAATATAGCAGGGGAAGCACTCTAGGGAAGAGAGAGAGAAGGAAGGACCACATCTACATCCACACCAAGAACAAATGGCTTTCAGCAGCAGCCAATGCGTCTCAGAAGTTTACACAGAAAGGTTAATCACCTTTCAATGGGAGCAAAGAGCTGGGTGGAACAAAGAGAAAAAGTTCATTCCAAAAAAGGTTTTATGAGGGCTTTGAGAAGTATTTAATTTCTCGAAAGGAAAGTAGAGAGAAGTACATGCCAGACAAAAAAGAGTTAAATCTAATTTTTAAAACAAATCAAATGATGAAACAAACTGAAGCAAAAATCAGCTGACTATGTATTCATTTCATCCCTTTGTTCAAAGGGCAGATTACCTCAGCATTATAACACCAAGGAAGAGGGCAAGATGAAGGTCATCATTCATAAAAATGTCCCGAGGAATAAATTACATTTCATATTTATTCTATGAGCACAGAATCTAGATCTTCTCACTTTAAACTATAGTTTGTTCTCTAGACTAAGCTGGAGTTTAGTCTTCCATATGTCTACAGTCATACCACCCTGGCATTTGGTCCCGTCAGAACTTAGAAGCTAAGCAGGATGAGGCCTGGTCAGTACTTGGATCGGAGAATCCCTGGGAATACCTAGTGTAGCAGGTTTGGGAGTAGGACCTAGAAGCCCACTTCCCAAAACAATCAGCCATCGAAAACTTTATGAATAGCAGAGAAGCACTGACTATAGTGCTGGGCATGGCACAGTGTCAAGTACTGTTTCATCTGTTGTACATAGGGTTGCTATGAGTTGGATACAACTCAATGGCACCTAACAACAACATCCAAATAATGCATCCAAATTTATATTTTGATTTTCAGTAAGTGCAAATAAAACATCTAAACTCTCATTCCGTATGTGAAAAGATATGGCAAAAGATCAGGATTAAATAATCTGAGAACTGCCTACTGTTTTACAGCTTCTATTTTAATAATAATAAACTTTTACATGATATCTACATGGTTAGGAATAGTTTATTCCTACCTCTTATTCTGACTTGCCAGTTTACCCACCATATTTTATGTGAATTGACTACATTTTATATGTTACCTGGAAAAAAGAATAAACTATGAAAATTATCATTATGTCTATCTAGTAGGCCAACATTAATGTTTAATTTTGTAATATTTATGGTTATTAGCTTTACTAAGCATATACACTAGTTCTCAAATCTAATGACACAGTAACCTAAAAAGGAGGACAAAGAAAATGTGTTGTGCTCTAATAGGTTTAATTTGTGTATAAAAATCATGAGATTCCAAGTTACACAATTATTAAAGGTTATAAATTCCCATCTTTGATTCTCTCTTCCATTTCCCTTTCATAATTCAGAGCATTTTGAAAAATTTTCTATTAATTTTCATTCTCCAATAACCTTTCAAAATGTCAATCTGTTTATGAAGGTATGTTTACTTATGCACTTCTAATTTAAAAGTTCTATTTTCAATCCTCATTTGGGGACTCAAGATCCTATGAGATTCTTTTTTCACAAATTATATAAACTTTAAGTCAATACTGATATACATTTAAATGTTGATTTCTTCCCGAATGGTTTGAGAGGAAGCTTCAAAGTATACCTCTTTCTAGGAGGAGAGACTTCATGCTTTTTATAAAGAACATCCTCCTTAAAAACAGTTGTGGGAGCAGTACCTGAATTACAATTCATCTCCAGCATATTCTGTGCCTGGGGCCTACTTTAAATATGTAGAAAGTGATAAGCAGTTTGTCTAAATTTCAGGGGACATCCTAGGATTGATCTTTCCTAGTACACTTTCCCCAATACTATTCCAGGTGGAGAGTTTCCCACATTTTTCAGACAAGCTGCTATGAAAACTCATTGCTAGCCAATTCCCTCAGACACCTTTAAAATGTTAAAGCACAACTTTGCATTCTGCAAACTTTGCCTTGGGTACCTTTGTTCTCAGCCTGGAGATTGAGCCACAAAGGGAGAAACAGCATGCTCTAGTCAGATGTATGCAAAATTTTAAAAGAATATGTATAAATAAAGAATATGGACAAGAAAATTAAAAGAATCCAAAATGGTCTATCAGTTTTCCTGCCTAAAAGAAATTCAGAAATTCAAAAACTATGACCAGGCAGCCACCATGAAGACAACAGGGAGGGAGGTAAATACCCAGGACTAATTTCAGGACACTAAGGGAGAGTGGTAAAAAGTGGAGGTGAAAACCATTCCTTTCTTAGATTATACTACTGTGAAAACAATTTGCAATAGAGCTGTCTTTAGTTGGAGAGATCAGGGCATGATCGGATTGCCACTTGGGTGCACCCTAAGAAACACACACAGTGTGAAAGACCTTTTCAAGTCCTCTGAACTTTACCAGAACGGACAGAGCTTCTGAGGATGATCCTTCTATAGCAGTTGCCATTTGAAACCTGAAACCAGTCCCATCCAAGCAGTTCCATTAATACCAAAACTTGCTAGCTACAAGTTTGCAAAGTCTGTAATTCTCCAAGAGGAGAGGCAGTCAGCCTGAGAATTCAGAGACATTCTGAGCGCCTTTACCACTGAGCAAAGAAGGAAAAATGTCTTAAAGGAAGATGCTGCAAATGAACATCTCGGCAATAAGGACCATAAAAGTACTGACAGACTTTGGTCTCACTATGGCTCCCCACTCCTAAGTTCTGGTTTCCTAAATATAGCCCTGAGGGTGCAGATCCCTCTTTCTCTTTGCCCTAAGAAAGCTAAAGGACTCTCCAAGAGGAGTGGCAACTGCCCTATGAAACCTTATGCTAGCTCTGAGGTCACACTTTGTCCAGAAATAAAAGGAAGCCTCAGGGAACTAAGACTCCACTCAGGGACTGGAGCAGCCTTCAACATTTTCTTCAGCTTCACTGCTGTTTTGCAGCCAGCGCTCCATCATGGTGGGTCCTATAAAAAAATGATTTGTCATTTATAGAGGGTCTAGTTGGTGGGTAGGAGCTTAATTAGGAGGAAAGCAGACAAGGAATAGAATTGAGGAGAATATACCCAGTATAAATCTTTAGAATCTACTTTTGGTTTTGATGACATATGTTAAACACAGAAGAGATTACTTTGAGCTATTATGCCAACTGGAAAAATACATCTTACTTCTAAGAGCAGTCCTTTGTGCTTCGCCAGTTTTTTTTTTTTTTAATCTAAATTTAGAAAAAAAAAACACCTTGCAACTACAGCAAAATATTATACATTAACACACAATTCAATGGTAACTGATAGCTAAAATCTAAAAACTGCTTCCAATGCTTTGGGTATTATATACAAGTATAGATATGTACTAGTTAAATAGCAGCAAAACTTAAGTATATACTAGCATAAATATGTACTAGTTAAATAGCAGAAAAACTTAGGGGGATTTATATGCACTTTACCTGCACTTTGTAAATATAATGCATCTTATTAGGCATATCTTTAATACGTTATAGATTATTATATTGTTCTAGGAAGTATTTAGATTTAGCATTTGTTATATAATTGAGTCATTGATTAGGATACAGAAAAACTTTCCCTAATTGCTTCTTGCAATAGATTTTTAGGTTCCTAGATGCAAAAGTCCCCTCAAGGCAGCCTTCTTATGCCATGACCCCTGTGTGTCTTCCTAAAAGTCTCAGAGCAGACAGGACTCACTTTTCTGTCAATGCATTTGAAAGGGTACTAGTTGTTTCTTTCTTTCTCTTTCTCACCACTGCAGTCCTTCAGTGCTGACCAGATTGCCGGTAAGTGACTTGAGCTTCTCTACTGCAGATGTGGGCAGAGCACTGCCTAGTTTCTGAAATGTCACTTAACTCCAAGGCATGCAACCTTGTGGCTCTACCTGTTCGTGTCCAAGCTATGCCTGAACTCGGAAAAGTAGGCTGACTTTTACAGCTTACTTTGAAGATTATTCAGGGAATGAGCTGGATACACTTAAAAATCAGGGAATTTTTGTTTGGTTAAAATATTCTTTGTGATTAATTTCTTTCTAACAGATCGAGTTCTCTAAGGAACAACAGGATGGTAAGTTTAAAAGCTATAGTTGTTAATGTATGTATACTCATGAAGGTGGCATGTGAGAAAATCAAATCTCTTGGGATGAGCTACGTGCTTCCTAATTATCCACACTGATATTGCCACTCTAAATATAAACTGTTCTCAATCACTCTAAATAAAAATTTGTTCCACCTAAATCTCTTGCTTATAATCACTAATAAAAGATTTCAACAAATAAAAGATAAACACCATAAAATAAGTCCTTTTATTCACTGATTTCTAATTAAAACCAATTTAATAAATAAGTAATACCATACATACATACAGCCACAAAAACATGTAGATTTTCGAAGGTTATTTGCTAATCAAAACCCTAAAGAGATTTTTGACAAGTCTGAATTGTTAAATTGGAAAATAAAATTGATTACAAAAACCCCTCAATTACCAAATCTGTGTAATACCAATGACATCATAGAATAAAAGTTGAAAAATAAAAATGAGTTGTAGAATAAAAATGAATATAGAAACAAAGAAGTAATTTATCATAAAACTGTAAAAGGAACAATAGAGATTTCCTGGTCCAATCTTTCTTTAGAGATGCAAGATAGACACCAAAAGAAAATAGGTCTTTCTCAAAAATCCAAAGGGTTAATAATAGTATCAAAATCTAATATGAGTTCAAACTGATAAGAAATTTCCTTCACAACCATTTACTAGCTTGGAGTCTCCAAAGACTTAAGATTCAGGAGGATTAGAATAGTTTTACCAGCACTTTAATTTTTTCTATTTGGGTCTTTAGATCCAGCAAATCCTATACACCATAGGTTCTTGTGTTTTGCATTAGGAATAAAGAGAAGAATGTTTTATAAAGTGAAAGTGTCATGATAACTGAATTAACTCAGACAAAAAAGTATCTGTAGAAGGGTGGGAAAGAAACAATTTAGTTATATGATACTGTACAAGTTAGAATATTGGTCATTTAGTATGTATATGTTATATATTATAAGATATAAGTAACTCTGGGTGATTAATAAGGACTTATTCAAATAATTCTATACCTAAAAGATTCCACATACTTCGGTCTGTTTCAGTGTTGTATTTGTTGTGACTTTCTATTAAAAAAGAAAGATATTTGCTATAGTAAAGATTCTTTGGCAATTACATCATAGTTGACGGCCTCATGTAGACGGATTAGATGAATGGATCACTTAGATCTCGAGCAATTAAAGTTATACTATGAAGTGAGCACTGTGGTGCATGCCTGTAATCCCAGCAACCTGGGAGGCTGAGGCAGGAGGATCATGAGTTTGAGGCCAGAGACAGCCTGTGAAATGTAGCAAGACCCTGTCTCAAAATAGAAAAAAATTAATGGGCTGGGGGTGCATGAACTAGGGGTACAGCTCTTGGTACAGCACTTGCAAAGTCTATGCAAGGCCCTTGGTTTAACCCCCAGCACCACTAAATAAGTAGGTAAATAAATAAATAATATAAAAGATAAAACGATATTATGAAGGACTGTCTTATTGAAAACAGTTGGTGATTCTACTATAATGTATTTGATTTTTTACACTAGTGATGCTGCTATATTACCAGCTCCTGCATCCCAGTCCTCTCAAATATCTAATTTGCCACATTTTTATGACCGCCAAACTATTGTAGAACCAAGCAAAGAAGGTTTTAAAAACTCCTACAGGGACAAACAGACTTAGAAACATGAAACCTATTACTCTACCTGTGAACAAGGCTTTTGACACAGAGGTTGGGAAAACTTCGGCATAGTGGTCTGGTTTCCTCTTGTGTCAGGAAAATTAATGCCAGCTTTCTAAATGAGATGGTAATCCTATGCTTTCAGAAATGAATAAAGCCTACTTCAGTGGTTTCTTTAGTTAATGATTAGCGAATTTTGCTCACACTGCTCTATTTGAGTGGACAAAAAAAATAGGATTGAAGGAAAGAAAAACAAAATTAGAAAATTATAACATTTCAAAGGTCTAAGTCCTGTGCCATCCAATAGGGTAGACACCAGCCCCATGTGGCTGCTTAAACTTTAATTAACTAAAAACGAATGACTTTCAAAATCTATACCCTCAAGTATACTGGTCACATTTAAGTGTTGAAGAGCCACAGCTAATAGGTACTTTTTTTGGCAGATAGAGAACAATTCCATCATTACCAAAAAGTTCTAGAACAATATTCTTCTAGACCTGAGGTCAGAAACCTTTCTTAAAGGGTGAAACAGTAAATATATTAGGTGTTTCTGTCAATATAGTCTCCATAAAACTCCACTCTGTCACTGAGGTATGAAAATGGCCATGGATAATACATAATTGACTGAATGTAGTGGCATTCCAGTCAAGTTTTCTTTATAAAAAACAAGGAGGCAGACTCTAGGTTATTCCTTTGCCAATCGATATCTTAGACTCTTCAAGAGAATAACTGAACCTTGGGTTAAAACTCAGGGGTTAATGTCAGAGTGATTCCACTACAGCCCATAAAAATCTTATATCTATATCAGCGTGTGACCAGAGTAATTGTGAACCCTGTGAGCACTCCATGCCTGAAAGCCTGGAGCTCATAACAAGAATAGGACACGTTTCATATGTCCCTTAGAAAGATAAAAAACAGTATTTGACTGAAGACACCAGAGTGCCAGTAGCATGAGTTTTAGATTAGAGAAATGATCCATTATAGTCAAATTGCATAAGATTTTAGCAAAAAAAAGATAAGATGATCTACAGTTCATTGTGAATGTAGTGTCTGGTGCAATCTTAGATTAAGGAGAAGAAGAATAGTATGGTAGGCTATTTAGCTAAGGAATCTATCCTGATAGCATCTTTTGATCTGAGGCCACTGGTAGCCTAAAAAGAATGGTTTCAGCCTTACTAGTTCATTCACATATGGTTTTTATGCATGCCATTGGCATTAACTCCAGTAAATTTCCATTAGTACTTCTGAATTTCCTAGAAAATTTCATTCAGTTAAGTTTAGAAATGTCAGTTAAATGGCTTTACTGGCGCCTAAATCCATGGCATCTCACCTTCTTGCCTTTTTATTACATATTGCTACATTCTTTCTCGTTGTAATTTTGAAAGACAAAACCAGTTCTATCAAAAGAAAATGATGAAATATAAAGAAAGTAACCAGTAGAGTGGGTGTGATAAGAATAGATAGCACTTCAAAATATGTGCTCAATATATACACACATATACACACAAGCAAGTACAAATGGGGAAATAAAACTGGAATAAAAGCAGTGGAGTCTATCAATGTGAATATCCTGATTATAGCATAGTGTTATTTTGCAAAGTGTTATCATTGGAGAACACTGGGCCAAGTACACAAAAGATCTCTCTACATTATTTCTTACAACTGCATGTGAATCTACAGTTACCTTCATAAAAATTTAATTTAAAATGTGCACTTAGCCAGGCACCATGGCACCCATTTGTAATCCCAACAACTCAGGAGGCTAATGCAGAAAGATCTCAGGTTTGAGGCCAGAGGCAACCCACGCAACTTTTCAAGACTGCATCAAAATAAAAATTTTTTTAAAAAACACTGAGCATGGAATGCAGTGGTAGAACACTTATTTGCATACTGAAAAAAATGTGTAGTTAAATTGCAAACCTGATATAACAGCATGTTGCCATATGTTATCTGAGATTATCAAAACAATCAATCCAAAACTATCATTCTGAATCAATCATACTAGAAGCATATTAGGTCTTACATTGAAGCGGTTAAATGACATAGAACTTATTAACTTGTCTCATCCTTCTAAATTTTTCATGGAAAAATTAAGTTATTTCTGCAGAAAATTCATTGAGGGGACAGCACAGGAGATTTGTACTTCAAGAGGAGGTTTTTGCATATATTTGAGAAGTTCAGATTAACCTCACATAACATAACCCTGATTCGAAATTTATTTTCTTGAAATTTTGTTAACCTTACTAATTATATGACAGACTATATAAAGATTGTTAAGATTTCCCCAGGCCTCAAAATCTCTTAACCTAGTTCTGTTTCCCAAGCAGGTGAAAGAAGATATGAATGAATATGACTAGAAGCTCTAATTTTCATATCTAATTAATAAAGTGTGACTTAAAATTGGAAATGTTGCCTTAAAGTAATCCCCAAAAGAAATGAAAAATAAAAGGATTTGCCAATGATTGTTTGAGACAGTGAAAAAGATCTGAAAATAAACATAATAACCTGAGTGGTTGACAAAAGCTGAGAAACAAAGAAGAGAGTTTCAACTGAATCCTTGAAATTCAGGGTTAATTCATAGAGTTGAAGAAGAAAAAAATTCCTCTAATATTTCTTGCTTCTTGCAGAATTCAAGGAGGCATTTCTCCTGTTTGACAGAACAGGTGAATGTAAGATCACCTTAAGCCAGGTTGGTGATGTCCTTCGGGCGCTGGGCACAAATCCCACCAATGCAGAGGTCAGGAAGGTTCTGGGGAACCCTAGTAATGAAGGTAAGTTTATCAGTTTTACCGAGATCTGTGGAAATGCAGTGAGGGCTGTGTGTGTGTGTGTGTGTGTGTGTGTGTGTGTGTGTGTGTGTGTGTGACAGAGAGAGAGAGAAATAAAATTTCACATTTTATTTGCTCAGTTGATGGCAGGGCTGCTGCTTGTTCATCTGAACAAACTTTTTCTTCATAAAATAAGTTTTTAAAGATTTTAAATATGGCCAAACATAATGCACTTTAATTTTAAATATGGATAAAGCACAGTGCACTTTGTGCATTGATTTTGAGTAAATATAATAGCATACTTCTAAAAACTACCTATTCTTTGATTTAAAACTGTAGAAATAAAATTACAGTGCTTTGCAGTGATTGAAAAATACATGGTAACCTTGGCCTGTGTGGTATCCTTTCACGGTGCTTCTGGGGCCATCTTAAAAGAAACTCAGCTATCTTAATTAAGAATAGACTGATTGAACATCTTAATGAGTATTTTCATTTTCCAGTAAATTACTTTTTTAAAAAAACCTTGAAAATCTTAAGCCAAAACCTTCATTCAGTTCCCAAGGTAAATCTTGAGACAAAAATCAGTGAGATACTTAAATGGCAAAATTGCAAAAGTCATTCAAACATTAGTCTGGAATAAGGAAATCGTTTGTAATCCCAGTGGTTCATAGCAAGCTATAATAGTCTATTGGAAAATGTGACTCTAAACAAAAAATACAGGACACAAAACTGCTATTTTCTCAAATAGATATTTGGACTGTTTTTCTTTGCTATTTCTTAATGACAAAAAAGGGAGGGGGAGCAAATAATCTTGTATTTCTCCTTGATAACTAAGAATACTTCGGAGATGTTTTCTCCCTTGAAAAAGGAAAAAGAATCTTGATTTCAAGAACATACTTCTAAGTCAGTCTGCTAGAATTTTCCTCAGACTTCTTTTTCTTTGGAAGAATTTTCCAGTTAAATCATGCAGAAAGGAGCTGAGAATGTGAGATAACATGAGACAGCAATAAGCTAAACCTCATTTTTAAATGTCATTGTCTAACTTCCCAAGATCTATCTTTAATGGAATTATTTAGTAAATGCTCGTTCATTCATCACTCAAATGTAATCTTTCTAATATTATTCAATGTATTGTTGTTGTAGTTAGGTGCCATCAAGTGGGGTCCAACTCATAAAGACCCTCATAGAGTTCTCAATGGCTGATTGTTTCAGAATTGCTTAGGGAATGGATTGCCACATCCTCCCATTTTTTGTGGTGCTGGGAATGGAACCCAGGTCCTAAGAGAGTGCAGTATGGCATTACCAACCCAGCTAAATCCCAGCCCACTCAATGTATTAAGATTTCTATTTTACGAGAAAAGAACAGAGGATCTTTTATTTTGGGAGTATATAATTTATCCATTTGCATATATCTGCATAGCCTGTCTTATACTTTTATTGTGAATGAGATTTACCTGTCAGAGTTTCTAAAGAAAGTCCCCACCATCTCTGGGCCTCTAAATTGCAAAGAAGTCACACAATATTTGAAATACACAGTTTCCTCATTAGCTTCTTTTTAAAGATTAAAGAAATTTGAAAGTCCTACAAAAGCTTAGGACACAGTTGAAATATGTAATAAAGTTATGTGACACACACATGCACACACACACACACACACACATATATATATATAGTGTAATTTTATATTACTTCCTTAGTACTTATAGAATATATTAAATTGGCAATACTAATAAAATAGTAGGTAACATTTATTAAGCACTCCATTTGTCCCAAGTATTTTACTAAGCTTGGTATGTGGTTGTTAGGTGCTATCAAATCAGATCCAACTCACAGTGACCCTAAGCACAATAGAACAAAACACTACCCAACACTGTACCATGCACATGGTCTTTTTATGTTTGATCCCAATGTTGCAGCCACTATGTTTTGTCTCATTCTGAGTTGTGCCATATCTGCAAATGGAGGTCCCAAGGGCTTTACTCCATTACCATCATTAAGGTCGACTCTACTTTGAGGAAGCAACTTGTCCCCAATCATTTCTTGAATCCCTTCCAGCCTAGGGGCTCATTTACTGGCACTATAGTTGACCATGCTTTTCTGCTATTCATAGGGTTTTCAATGGCTAATTGTTATAGGAGTGGGCTCCCAGGTCCTTCTCCCTAATCTGTCTTACTCTGGAAGCTCAGCTAAAATCTGTCCACCATGGGTAGCTCTGCTAGTATCTGAGATACCAGTGGCATAGCTTTCAGCATCACAGCAACATGCAAGCTCTGTCACAATAGCACTATGAGTTATTTCTATTTTACATATGAAACTCTAATACACAAGTAGGTTAACATGTGCCCACTATTGCATAGTTGGAAATGGTGAGTTGGGAATAAAAGCTCTACACTAGAACTCCAGAGCTCATGCTATTACCTATTACCATATTTTTGTCATTATAGCAATTTGCCAGGCAAAATTTAATCTGATAGTTTTGTTTTGTTTTGTTTTGTTTATTTGCAGTATTGGGGGTTGAACTCAGGGCCTCGCACCTGCATGCTTTGCAAGTGCTGGACCACTGAGCTGCACCCTCCACCCTTTTTTTTTTTTTTTTTTTTTTTTTTTTTTTTTTTTTTTTTTTTTTTTTTTTTTTTTTTTTTTTTTCACTTTTTGAGACAGGGTCTCACTAAGTTATGCAGACTTCCTCTGGTCTCAAACTTGCGATCCTCCTGGCTCTGCCTCCCAAGCCACTGGGATTACAGGCATGTGCCACCACACCAGGCCTGATTGAAGATTTTTTTGGATCATCTGGAAAGAACTTTCAAGTGTGATTTGTGACTCAGAGATGGTATTTTATAGTAGCTATTAACTCACCAAACTGCAATTTATTACAGAAATGAATGCCAAGAAAATTGAGTTTGAGCAATTTTTGCCCATGATGCAAGCTATTTCCAACAACAAGGACCAGGGCACTTATGAAGATTTTGTTGAAGGTTTGCGTGTCTTTGACAAGGAAGGCAATGGCACTGTCATGGGTGCTGAACTCCGCCATGTCCTTGCCACCCTGGGTAAGGATAATTCATTTCAGGGGACTTAATAGGACAGAATGTATAGGAAATCTCACGATAGGAGAATCATATCTTACCAAAGTTGGTGGGGAGAAAGACTATAAAGGGAAAATGAAGAAAAAATAGCCAAAAGTCAGTGACTATTTCAACTGACTTCAGTGACATTTGAGTTTGTTTTGGGTGGGATGGTAATTTAAAGTATTGGCAATGAATAAGTATTATAGTCCCAAAAGAATATAGTTTGATGATGAAGGATACTGTGCATTGAATTCATTCATTCAAAAATAGTTTACAGGCAACCTACTAAGTGCCAGAGAAACTGGAAGGGAATAGTTTTTATCCTTCAAGAATTAAATTATAATTTCTAAGGGCACATGACTGATCATTTACAGTGGAATTTTGAAAACAATCTGTGGTCTGTGGTCTTATTTCTAAAAAAAGGGGGGGTCTTGTTTTATTAGGTGAAAAGATGAAAGAGGAAGAAGTGGAAGCTCTGATGCAAGGTCAAGAAGACTCCAATGGCTGCATTAACTATGAAGGTACAACTAATGTGCTTTGGTGGCTTTAGCAACTCCTACCCGATGGGGTTGATGGTACTCATTTTAACCCTAACTAATTTTCCTCTTCCTTCCTTATTTACACACATGTTATTCATTATCAGTCAATTGCATAACTCAAAGAAGATATCCTGTGAGGATCCAAAATAGATATGAGAGATTTATTCCAGCATGTTTTATCAATCCCAGGCATCATTTTCCAGTTTAATATCTGTTTTCACATATATGTTCTTATTATATTTTCACATATATATCCCTATGAGATAGGCAGGGATTGTGTCAGAATTAAATTTAATAAAACATTAAAGTTGAGATGACTTCAAAGTCCTTTACTAATACCAAACAATTACAAAAGTAAGGAAACTGAAGTCCAAAGAGGTTTGGTTATTTAGTAAAAGTCAAATCGTTAATAGCAGAAATGATAGGAAAATTTAGTTCTCCTTGTCTAGGATTTTTGCTTACATGAAGATTATCGTATAGCTAGAGGTGGTGGCATGCATCTATAATGCCAGCACTCAGGAGGCTGAGGCAGAAGGACTGCAAGTTCACAGTCAGCCTGGGTTACAGAATGAGACTCAGTTTCCAAATAAGATAATCATCTCATAGTGGCCAATTATTTGTTTCCTGCTACCAATTTATAGAAGCTTCATGCAAAGGATGTGAAAGAAATGCACACACAAAATAAAGATTCAAAATAAAGTTGCATAATATTATTTGCAAACTTAAATTTTTCCAATAAAACTGAGAAATGTGTTTAGTCCCACCATGGATGAAATCTAGCCACATGTCAATAAATCTATGTTAATATCTTTAAGCAAATATAAACCTACAAGGTCCCAGCACTTAGAAAAAAGTAAGAAAATAAGAGCATAGAAGAAAAGAGGAGAGGAAGGGAGGGGAAGGAAGCAGAAGGGAAGGAAGAAGAGAGGAGAAGCAGGCAAGCAGATCTTCTCTGGCAATCTTGACTGACCTTCACTTTTTACCTATAAACAGTTTTTCACCTTTGGTTTTTGCTACAAATACATTACATAGAAGAACATTTCAACAATATGATTTGGACAAATAGTATCCAGAAAATAAAGTCAAATCTAAACTTTTTAATTAAATATTGACTGCTTTCTAACTCTAAACTGTCTATATTCCCCAACAGCTTTTGTCAAGCACATCATGTCTGTCTAAATGGAGCTCTTAAGGTATATGCCTGTCCCCTTTTTATTATATGAGGCTTTCTTGATATTATATTTTTAAAAAAATTAACAGCTTCATTTTATATACTGTAAGTATAATTAATATTTGCTCCTAATTAACACTTATTTATGGTCAACAGAAAATACTGGCTCCTTGAGATGGGTTACTTGAAAATAGAACAGATTTGTATGAGTGTACTGTAAAAACTTACAAGATTTTGCTTCTACCCATAAATTCTATTTTTTTAACTATACTACAAATAAGTAGTGGAGCCTTAACAACTCAGAGACTAGTTAATTGATTTAGTTGGAATATAACTCTAATTAAAGCATAGGCTTGAGTTCTTTGAATAATTAAATGAGCTTTTAAGAATTGTTACTCAAAATACTTCATTGTTAACTACTCAAATTCAAGCACTTGTGACTAGATTCTTAGAACAAGGAAATGGCTTACGTTAATAAGTACCGGTTCATTTTGTGTATTTTCTTCTTTTGTACTTCACATTATTTCCTCCTGAGTTTTCTTTCTGAAAAGACACAATCAATAACTAACTCATTTTCCCTTTTCCTTTACAGAACAACTATTGTTTAGGAAGACTGGATGGAATCTTATTTCAATAACACTCATGACTAGCTGTCCAGATCTGTTTACCACCACTCAGAGAAACAGAACAAACTGGCCCATTCTAGACTGAAGGACTCCCTGAATTTTTATATACCTTAAGTTTTTCTCTGAATTTATGCCACACAAACCAACTGCTTCTCTAGACAAGAAAAATAAAATATCGACAATCTCAAATCTAATCATGGGTCAATAAATATCTTTAAAATTCTACATCAATAAACAATTTTGGTCATTCTAGAATGTTCAAGTCACATTGTGCTTTGGTTTTTTTGCTTCATCGAAATAATTATTGAAACCTCATTTCTTTGGTTTAATATACAGGATATTGATGAATTATAAATTTATAAAAGAATCATCACAATCTGCATAGAAATAAATTGAAGTGAAGATAATCATATATTATTGAAGTGAAATAGAGAACTTAGGAAATTCAAATAAGATCAGAGACATTTTAACATAAACTAACCAGGCAATTGAGGTGAAAGTAGAGTCTTCAGATTTGTGGAAATTATTATCTTTATGGCTTGATCTACTCAACTTCTAGAAAAATCTGCCTCTTAGAAAACTCTAATAAGCCCTTCATCCCTCTCTGAATGTCTTCAAGGATAAAATTAAAAGTGACCTTTCAACTGTTAAAAAAAAAAGTGTCTCAGGGGATGGGGTTATAGCTCAAGAGCTCAAGATCCCTTTGATTCTCTCCTGAAATATGATCTCCCCTACTTTGCATGTCCATGTCACCAAGTCTCAGTTCGGTCTTCCAATACACATAAAAAAGTAGTCAGACTAATTGGAACAAGTTTATAGAATAAACTTACTTTATCATCTCAGAATACTGGCACATATCACTTTTTCTTCAGAACAGAATCTGAAAGTTAACAATGAAATATTTAGAAGAGATAAGTAATAAATAGCTCTACCTCTTAAGAGATAACTATAATATATGGGATTATAAAATCTCTGAAAAGTATCTATCTATACATTTGGAAGTTGCAACAATTTTTTCCTGATATAGGCAGCTTCAAGTCCACAAGCTCCTATCTACCAAAAGTCACTGGATTCTAGCCCCTAACACTTCAAATTAACCTATGGTTTTGTGGCCAAGACTAGCAGACATTACATTTTCTTTTTTTAAGGAAAATGAACTATGGTCTCATGATCTTTAAAGCCAAACTTACCTAATACTACAAATTGGGATTATCACACAGCATCATCCAACAGAACCTTCCGTGAAAATAAAAATCTATATCTTTTTTGTCTTCAATATTAACCACTAGACACATGTGGCTATTGGGAACTTAAAACGTGTCTAGTGCAACTAAGGAATTTTTAATTGTATTTCATTTTAATTTGTTAAAATTTAAATTTAGTCACCTGTTGTCCATGACTTCCATACTGAGCACTGAAGCCCTGAATATATATTTATCTCTAGTTGTTACATCAGGTAATTAAAAACATGCCTAAAAATTACAAAGTTCAAGGTGTTGAGAAATTGGTACAAATATTGTAATCATAAAAGACTCATTTTTATTTTAGGATATGTGGCTAATATTTCATTGTCTACACTTTTAAAAAATTTTCAGCTTTATGAAGTCGGGGTGGGGGCCCAGGGACTATTACTGCTGTTCGGAAATACTTGCCTCTTGTAGATCCAGCCTTAATGTTTTTCTGACATCCTAGTAAGAGCAGACCCTGCACCAAGTGGATATCAGAGTTAATACTGTGAGGAGACAAAACAATGAGAATAGTTTTACCAAAGATAATGAAATATCGCATAATGTCTG